>CM052901.1:22590403-22792286 GCA_028534135.1 Potos flavus | reverse complement strand
ACAGGGTATCAGAATGGATAAAAAAAAACAAGACCCAACAATATGCTGTCTACAAGAAACTCATTTTAGACCCAAAGACACCTCCAGAGTTAAAGTGAGGGGGTGGAAAACAATTTACCATGCTAATGGACCTCAAAAGAAAGCTGGGGTGGCAATCCTTATATCAGACAAATTAGATTTTAAGCTAAAGACTATAGTAAGAGATGAGAAAGGACACTATATCATACTTAAAGGGTCTGTCCAACAAGAAGATCTAACAATTTTAAATATCTATGTGGTATACACACACACACACACACACACACACACACACACACACACACACACACACAATGGAATACTATGCAGTCATCAACAAAAACGAAATCCTGCCATTTGCAACAACATGGATGGAACTAGAGAGTATTATGCTAAGTGAAATAAGTCAATCAGAGAAAGACAATTATCATATGATCTCTCTGATATGAGGAATTTGAGAGGCAGGGCAGGGAGTCGTGGGGGGAAGGGAGGGAAGAAATGAAACAAGATGGGACCGGTAAGGGAGACAAATCATAAGAGACTCTCAATCTCATGAAACAAACTGAGGGTTGCTAGGGGGTAGGGGGTTAGGGATAGGGTGGCTGGGTTATGGACATTGGGGAGGGTATGTGCTATGGTGAGTGCTGTGAAATGTGTAAGCCTGATGATTCACAGACCTGTACCCCTGGGGCAAATAATACATTCTATGTTAATAGGAAAAAAAGAAAGTGAAGGAGGTTGAGTACAAAAGATTTATTAATGGTAAAGACCCCAATTAAATGCAGTTATGAATTATCTTTAAAAAAAGTAAAAGGAGAACTTAAAAAAATTTTTGTGACTATGTATGGTGATGATTATTAACTGGAGTTATGGCGGCGATCATTTTGGACTATACACAAATATGGAATTATTACATTGTATACTTGAAACTAATATAATGTTACATAAATTATACCTCAGTAAAAAAACAAAAATAAAAAAGAGGGAAAGGAGTCAGTACCACAGAGGTAGCCACTCCATGTACACTTGGGGTTGACTTTACCGCAGTCACATTTGTTCTCTGAGGCTCTCGAATATCAGGACAGCTGATTGTAGCAGGCCTATGTGAATAACACAAATCAGCTCTCCTGGAAAGAGCATGGAAGTGAGAGGCATGTGTGTTGGTCTACTGTAATGCATAAATTAGTTGTTCCCGGGGGGCAGCATCCGTTTTTGCCCACCAATATTGACACTTCTTCACAAACACACACCCCAAAAAAATCTATTGACAAAGCATTGAAGATTATACTGAAGATTTCCTAGGGCTATAGAGGAAATATTTACATCATATACTTCATTGGCCCTCTTGTGACCTGTCTCCCAGTCTCAGTCTCTCCAACCATCCCACCAATGGGATATTTTTTCTATCAGCCACTTAGAGCTGCCTAGCCTCACTAACTTTCTCAACTCCTGAATCTCTTATTCCTACCCCTAAACCAACTCCAGTTTCTCCAAACTTGTAACTCAGCCCATTTGAGGGGCAGGGGGAAGGATTTTCTAGTTACCATGATCCACCACCTTGGGTGGATGGGGGATAGGGGAGGACAGGGAGGGATTATAAAAACTTCTTTTTTCTTTTGCACTAAGTGCAGAGGGTTGTATCAAAAGACACAGTCACTAGCCTCAAGCAACCAACCAACATGTAAATGGATCATTGTAACTCGGCACCATAAGTGTTACGATAGAAGTAAGCACAAGTATCACAATACCACTAGGCAGGGGTACCTAATCCAGACTGAAGGAGTAGTGGTCAGGGATGCCATTCCAGCTTTCCTGAGCACCTACTATGTGCCAGACCCCATACTGCACACCAGTGTATGGAGAGGAATGCTACATGGCCTCTGCTTCCAGGAAAGGCATCACTAGTTGGTCCACTTGCTCTTTGCTGGTACCCTAAGTAGATGTTTAGTCTGCCTATTGGGGAACCCCTTTCAGCCTCCTGAGGCTGTTCTCCATCTCTAAGCTCAGTTTCCCCATCTGTCAACTGAAGGAATCTGGACAGGGTTTGGTAGAACCAGGATCACAACCTGGGGCTTTTGTTCTTACTACATGGGACTTAGAAAATCTTAGAGGTTGGAAGTGTTGACTCAAACACTTTGTTCTCATTGCTCATTTATCAGCCCCAATGTATCGTTAGTAGAAATAGGAGACTGTAGGCATTGTGCAGGCCTCTAGAGAATTCTGGGGCTGCTTTGCATATTTATTTTTTCTACCCCAATCTCCATAATCATTACCAGGACCAAAAAGTCTTATGTTCACTGCATTTCCTTGGAACCACAGTGACATTCAGTGGCCACTGAAGGTTGAAAAGCAAGTGTCAGAGAAAGCACTTGTCTTTGTGCTGCAGGATGGAGTAAGGTGAGTTTCCCAGAAACTTTCCCATTTGAACTACCCCACAATCTGATCCACCCTTGCTATTGCTTGTGGAAATTTAGCATAGGCCTAACGGGCTGGACTTGGCCCAAGACCACAACTACCACAAATGATTTATCCTCAGTCAGTTGCCTTTATAGACAAAAGAACAAACCAAAAGAGTTTACACTGGAATTGTGATTTCTAATTTTTTTTTTCCTAGAGAATGCTTCCTTAATGCAAAAAAATTGGGAATAAAGATCTGAAAGGCAAAAACATTAAAATCATCCACAACCTTACCACCCAGAAATGACCCTCATTAATATTTTATTTCCCTCCTGTCTTTCTATGAATAATAAAATGTTGTCACTCAATATACATAGATTCGATGCCTGCTTTTTCCACTTAGTGGCATATCATGAGCATTTTCCATGTCGTTCTTGTAGAACATTATTTTTTTTTAATTTGACAGAGAGAGAGAGACAGCAAGACAGGGAACGCAAGCAAGGGAAGTGGGAGAGGGAGAAGCAGGCTTCCCACCGAGCAGGGAGTCCGATATAGGACTCCATCCCAGGACCCTGGGACCATGACCCCAGCCAAAAGCAGATGCTTAATGACTGAGCCACCCACGTGCCCCTGTAGAACATTATTTTTAACGGCCGAATGGTATTCCAACATAGGGATGTACTGTGATTCACTTATGGATGTATCATAATTCATTAGCCAATTTCATACTGTTAAAGCATTCAGAAGGCTTCTAAATTTTCAACATTGTAAAACTATGCCATAGGAGTTTCCTTACAAATAACATATCTGATTATTTCCTTAGGACCAATTTTTAAGATTGTGACAACTCAGTTAAAGAGCATGCACATGTAATACTTTTGAAACATATTGCCATATTACCCTCCAGAAAGATTAAACCAATTTATTTTCCCAACAGCTGTATTTGAAAGTGTTTATTTCCTCACGCCCCAGTCAACACTGGGTATTATCGTTACTTTTATTCTTTGCCACTAACAGGCAAAAAATGGGGAAAACTGTGAAATGGCATGGTGTTTTTGTTTCATTTTCATTTTTTATTATCAATGAATTTGAATTGTTTTCATTTTTTCATTGGTTGTTTGTATTTCTTCCTTTGTAAATTGCCTGTCCTTGTCTTTCACCTGGTTTTTTTTTTTTTTTTTCCTATTGGAATGTTTATCTTCTTTATTGACTTGTAAACACTTTATGGGTTAATCCTTTGTCATATGTCACAAGTTTTCTCAGCATGTCATTGTCTTTCTATTTCTTTGGCATACAGAAGTTTCATTTTTATACATTCAAGTCCATCCTTCCCTTTACGGTTTCAGACTTTGGTGTCACGTTTTAAAAGGCCTTCCCTTCTCCTAAATTATATTTATATTTTTTCCTCTGGATCTCTGGCTTTGTTATTTACATTTTAACTATTTAATCCATATGGAATTTATTTTGAAGTGTGAGGTCAGACTATAACTTTATTGAATAATGGTGCTACAATCATTAACTAGAAGAAATAACAATTTCTAGAAGAAATTAACTAGAAGAAATAACATTTTCTCCTTAACATTTTTTGCCACCTTATTAAGTGGTCATTAAGCATTGATTTATGATAGTGTCTGTTTCTAGGCTTCTTATTCTGCTCCACCGATCCACCTCGTCCCTCACTTGTAGCAGCTGGACATTTCACAAAAGAGGACACCCATGTTATCTGATGCGACCGATGTATATACTCACATGCTTACAAACTCACATCGGTAGGCATAAGAGTAAGGAAAGTGAGCCTTCTCAAAGATGCAAAGGTACAAATTTAGAGCCAAGGGAAAGAATGTGGATCTCCAGGGCTGTGTCAGTTCTATGAGGCTCACGGACAACAGCTTCCATCCTACCTGTACTGGATGTCTCCCATTTGCCCATCAACTCCATCTCTAACCTTCTCTACCATGCTCTGTGCCTCAGAAAACTGACCTGTATGGACCAAGTCAATGGGCTCCCTTGCCTTCTGGCTTCTGTTTGGGTTTGGCCAATGGAGAGCACCAGCAGGAGTTTGGAGGATGGTGAGAGAGTATTATTCCCCCAGCTCTCTCTCTCTTTGGGACCTAAGGAAGGCAACAAGCTGCTATCAAGAGGATCTTTCCACATAGCTACCCTCCTCACAGTCTGGTGACCACTCACAGCTTCCTCTCCTCACCCCTTTGGGCAGCAGATGTAATCATTTATCCACTGTCGCTAGCCCTGAAGTCCTGTACTCTCTTTTGCTGATTCCTTAAACCTTTCTGTATCTTTAATTAAATTCTTATCAAATTACTCAAATTGTGCCAACTATTCCTAGCTGGGACCTTGACTGATACATACCCCGATAGATGAGCACTATATCCTTAAGGACGCATGCTAGCACTATGGTCCTGCCAGAGATAATGTTCTTAAACACAGATATAATAATTCCTGCCCCTTTCCCCGTTTCAATGCACTGAAAGTATTATCTCAAACCCTAGAGTATACTAAAGACTTCTACGAAGAAAATAAAACCATGAAGCAAGTATAGAACAGTTTTTAAAAAGCTGTAAGTGGAGTCCAAAACTTTAATCACATAAAATGCAGGTTCATAGCATTGCAAATCTAACAAAGAGATGTATTTTTCAGTTTGTCTCCACTGTCTCAAGAAGCACAAAAGTAAAGACCTGTGAAACTTATTGTACCCAGGAGACCTTACACTGGACTGAGAAAGTCCCCAGTGATCACAAGAGTGGCATTCCTACATCCTTCCCCCACCCACTCCCATCCCTGCAGAAAATACAGAACCTCAGTGAGCTGGGGACAGGTAAAAATGGTAGGTACGAAACGACAAATGTGTTTTACCAGAATTATCAACATGATTGGGATTTACCATAGTTTAGAATTTAGATGGTACTGGGTGACAGGCTCAGTACAAGGGGATCCTGAGAGCCTTCACTGACTAATATGGTAGGACAGTGTTGTAAACACTGTGGATTGGCTCATTCATCCTTTATTCCCTCTTGCTTCTAGTGTGCCTTCTGTGCTGCAAAGACTAGAAAACTGAAAACTACATTTCATAGCCTTTTTTTTTCACTCTGTTTCTTATTTTCCTGCTAGTAATTTTTTCCTTTTTTTAAATTTTAATTCCAATGTAGTTAACATACAGTGTTATATTAGTTCAGGTGTATGATACAGTGATTAACAGCTCAATGCTCATCAAAGTAAGTATATTCTTCATGAGATGATACATGGAATTGTTGAATCACTATATTACACACCTGAAACTAATATAAGAGTGTTAAAAAAATAAGTAAAGTTACATTAGACCACCGCCCCCTCCACAAAAAAAGATGAGTGTACTCTTAATTTCCTTCACCTAGTTCACCCATCCCCCACCCACCTCCCCTCTGATAACCATCAGTTTGTTCTCTACAGTTAAGAGTCTGTCTTTTGGTTTGTATCTTTTGTTTTCCTTTGTTTGTTTTATTTCTTAAATTTCACATGTAAGTGGAATCATACGGTATGTGTCTTTCTCTGACTGGCTTATTTTGCTTATCATTATATTCTCCAGATCCATCCATGTTGTTGCAAATAGCAAGATTTCATTCTCTTTTTACAGATTTATTTATTTATGGGGCGCCTGGGTGGCTCAGTCATTAAGGGTCTGCCTTCAGCTCAGGCCATGATCCCAGGGTCCTGGGACTGAGCCCCGCATCCAGCTCCCTGCTCAGCGGGAAGCCTGCTTCTCCCTCTCCCTCTCCCCCTGCTTGTGTTCCCTCTCTCGCTGTCTCTCTCTAAAAGATTTTATTTATTTATTTGAGAGAGAGAGAGAGCAAGAGAGCATGAACAGGGGGAGGGGCAGAGGAAGAGGGAAAACAGACTCTCTACTGAGCAGGGAGTCCAACATAGGGGCTCCATCCCAGGACCCTGGGATCATGACCTGAGCCAAAGGCAGATGCTTAACTAACTGAGCCACCCAGGAGCCCCAATTTCATTCTTTTTTATGGCTGAATAATATAAATTCTTTTTTATGGCCGAGTTATGTATATACACACACACACACCACATCTTCTTTATCCGTTCATCTTCTTATGGACACTTGGGCTACTTCCATAGTTTGGCTATCATAAATAATGCTGCAATAAACATAGAATTAGTTTTTTTCATATGCACTTCATAAACACTTCAAATTAGTGTTCTCATATTCTTTGGGTAAATACCCAGTAACACAATTATTGGATCATAGGGTAGTTCTATTTTTAATTTTTTGAGGAACATCCATACTGTCTTCCACAGTGGCTGCATTCCCACCAATAGTGCATAAGGGTTCCTTTTTCTCCACATCCTCGCCAACATTTGTTGTTTCTTGAGTTTTTGATTTTAGCCATTCTGACAGGTATGAGGTGATATCTCATTGTGGTTTTGATTTGTATTTTCCTGATGACGAGTGATATTGAGCATCTTTCCATGTGCCTACAGGCCACCTGTATGTCTTCTTTGGAGAAATGACTGTTCATGTCTTCTGCCCATTTAATTGGATTATTTGGTTTTTTTCGTATAGAGTTGTATAAGTTCTTTATATATTTTGGATACTAACCCTTTACTGTATATGTCATTTGCAAATATATTCTCTCATTCAATAGGTTGTCTTTTAGTTTTGTTGGTTGTTTCTTTTGTTGTGCAGAAGCTTTTAATTTTGATGTAGTCCCCATAGTTTATTTTTGCTTTTGTTTCCTTTACCTCAAGAGACATATCTAGAAAGATGTTATGATCGATGTCAGAGAAATTACTGCCTGTGCCCTCTTCTAGGATTTTTATGGTTCCAGATATCACATTTATGTCCTTAATCCATTTTGAGTTTATTTTTTGTATATGGTGTAAGAAAGAGGTCCAGTTTCATTCTTCTGCATGTTGCTGGCCAGTTTTCCCAACACGATATGTTTAAGAGACTGTCTTTTTCCCATTGCATATTCTTGCCTCCATTGCCAAAGATTAATCGACCATATAATTGTGAGTTTGTTTCTGCATTTTCTATTCTGTTCCACTGATCCATGTGTCTATTTTTGTCCCAGTACCATACTGTTTTGATTACTACAGATTTGTTATACAACTTGAAATCCAGAATTGTGATACCTCCAGTTTTGTTTTTCTTTTTCAAGATTGCTTTGGCCATTTGGGGTCTTTTGTGGTTCCATACAAATTTTAGGATTGTTTGTTCTAGCTCTGTGAAAAAAATGCTGTTGGTATTTTGATAGGGATTGCATTAAATATTTCACAGACTCTTTTCTAGCTAGAGTTCTGGGTGTGAAATAGCTTCTACCAATTATGTGCGCTTTATGTGAGATTTAGAAAGTAGAAGTGAAGCCAAGGCCACCTTCCTTGCCCTTTTGCGCTCCTTTACCTTGATAATCATAAGAATGTTCTATAGCAGTGTACCAGCATCTAGTCTCCAGCTTCTTGGTATCAAGAGGCAGTTCCCACCAGTGACAGAAGTGTTTCCTAAGTCCGGCTTCTGTCCCCCAGGCCATATCCATGGTGCTTAAACTGAGCCTTCCAGTGGTGGTATCAGAGGTAGTAGCCAACTGGTGGATCAGCTCTATAAAATTCTGGGAGCCATTCCTTCAGGACTAACCTAGAGCACACTCTTCCAATCCTTCGAAGGATTTTTTTTAACCTAATCTTCTTAAATCCATTTCTACTGAAAATATCTAGAGTGGCTTCTGACAGATACAGGCAGCCAGGGTCAGGGTCTTTCACCAATTCCCCTCAAGACCTGAATCTGGAAAAATATGAGTTACAGACACAAATAGGAAAACACTCTTTATCCATCATTGATCTGAGTCACAGATACTGGTATCCTACCCTTGACTGAGGCCAGCAACATATCAATACATAGGTGGTAGGGGAGGATAGAAGAAGGGAGCCAGGAAGGTAGACTAAGTACCTACTATGTGTTGAGTACTAACGCAGACCCTCTCACATGTTCTCATTTAATTCATAGAATGGTTCTTATCCTCAGTTAACCCGATGTTGCACATACACATTTCCAAGTACAGTGTGCCCATTTCCCTTTGGCTTAGATCATTGTTAAAATAAAACACCTTACCTAGCATGGGGACCTAGGTGGTGGGTGGGTTTAGATTCTAAGCCACTCTAAAGACCTCAGTTGCGGAAGTGCATGACCTTGTGTCAAGAGCTCTGCAATTAATATGACTTGGCTCCAGTTTCTGTGTCTACTTCTTTCTGCTCTGCTACCAACTGGTAAATTTCCTTTATGTCATGAATCAGACTTCCTGAGGTAATAATCTGCCCCTGTTCATCTTAAGCCTGGGCCGCAAGAGTTGGCTGCCAGTCTATGGGTGAGCAGCATCCCTCAAAGACAGGCATCTGTCCTTGGTCCAATCAGTTGTGAATAAGAGGAGGGGTCTCAGGTCCCGGGAGTGACACAGCAGGAGGATGAAAAGGGAAAACCAGATTTGGGCAGCTCTTGAAAAATCAGAATATTTAGATACACTAAGTCCACATTTCCACAATCAGCAAAGGGAGGGGGGGCCCCCCCCTTTATATTGCAGTTTGCTGCACATCACTCATTTATGTTAACTGCCTGGCCCTTTTAGATATCTGAGCTTGAGAAATCCTAAGTTCCTTCCAGCTCTAACAGTCTTTAGTTCTGAAATCCTATACTCTTCTGGATTCCTTTACACTGAAAACACTGGATTGACATGGGCCTCGTTGAACAGATAATTTGGAAATAAGCTTGGAATGCATTTCATTTACCCACCGATTTGATTTTCTAAATAGGGACTCCACATTTCCACACTATAAAGCCATTTTTCTCCTCTATTCGAGTTGCTGTAATTCTCAATGTGCCATGTATTATCATCATCCTGTCAAAATGAAAATCTTACAGAGAGCCTGGAAGAGTCCTATCAAATCAAGTGGAAGTGATTAAGGACAGTAGAAAAAATTAGAACAATTATATATACACTATTAAATAATGCAACGGGTGAACATCCAACTAGACTTCAAATTTTCATAAGTAAGGTTTGCAACTTGATATTTTGTTGACTCAATAGCAAATTATCAATTCATTAAATGATTAAACCATTTATGAAAACTGTGAATGACAAAGCAATCAGAGACTGGGATAATCAGACTCTGAGACTGCTCTTTGTGTAAAATTCAAATGCGCCCAGCACAATACAATTTTGTACTTAATGTCATTCATCTAATCAGCATATTTCTGCTCCAGTGTGAGATCTTTGTTTGAACACGAGATGCAACAGATATGGAAGCCACAAAAATCTCATTTATATAATCATAACAAGCATGTTATCATGGTTGTCAAATTTAATTAAACCTAATTTGCTCTATTTTCTAAGCTTAAAATTGACACGAAATGTTTTTGTGAAAGGCAAAGTGCTAAAGGATCACCGAAATAGGTATAGAGTGGATATTTTAGGTGCCTGCATTTTGTTTTAGATAGCTAACTAATATTGATAATAACAGATTAGATCCCCCCATTTTTTTAAGTTTTTATCTTAATTCCAGTTAGTTAACATACAGTGTTATATCAGTTTCAGGTGTACAATACAGTGATTCAAGATCCCCCAAATGTTTTAAAATATCAGTTGAATGTGAACATTCACTATGAAAGTCTAAACCTTTGGCCTTCTTTGAGTAATAATGACTCCCACTGGTGCAATGACAATAAATGTAAATGTAGAAAACCTCTATTAACACATAACTTCTCAGGAATACATTCTTTCCTAAGGCAAGGGAAATCTCTATTTCAAACTACACTGTCATCTTACCCATCCTCCATTTAGAACCAAAGTTCTGCTTATACCAGAGCATCTCCAACTTCAGTATATGTAAGAAACACTTGGAGAGCCTGCTAAACATGCAGATTCTGGGGCCCCCACATTGGTCTTGATTCAAAAGATCTTGGTGGGACCTGAAAACTCTGTATTTTAAACAAGTAACCCAGACAGTAGTTTTGTAAATGATTCAAGGACGACATTGTGAGAAACATTGACCCACACGATGTTTTCTTTCTCCCTTTGCATTAAGTTGTTTTGAATCCTTGCATTATAAATCTTTCTAGTATCTCTCCTGAAAGACTTCTGTATGCCCTAATCAACTTTCATTAACATTCCCTGGGCTCCATCTCACCTCATTAGCCTGAACTGGAAAAAGTTACATTTTCTACATTTTCCTTCTCCAGACTCACACCTCTCAGGCCTTCACACATGTGAATTCCCCTTTGAAAATTCCAATTAGTATCACCCTTCTGGAAGACGTGCAGTCTTCCCTAAGCCAATCGGATTCCCATGTGTTTTAGAGCAGGATCTTTTCAAGTAAATACATAACCTCTGTATCTTGCAAACCTCCCTGTTACCAAAGAAAGGCTTATCTAAGCCTTTCCTGTCCGTAACACTACTCCATAGAGTGGGAAAGATAAAACATAGGAGGGAGGCTTCAAACCCACCCATTTAGCATCTTAAATGAAAAGTTTGGGGCGTCTGGGTGGCTCAGTGGGTTAAAGCCTCTGCCTTCAGCTCAGGTCATGATCTCAGGGTCCTGGGATCGAGCCCCACATCAGGCTCTCTGCTCAGCAAGGAGCCTGTTTCCCCCTCTCTCGCTGCCTGCCTCTCTGCCTACTTGTGATTTCTCTCTCTCTGTCAAATAAATAATCTTTAAAAAAAAAAAGTTTAAGAAAAAAAAGTTGTCGGTGAAGAGCTAGAATCATATTTTCTTGAAAATTCACAACTGTCTGTTGATATGAATTATCCAAGTTCTCACGCAGCCTTCATACCACAGATAGAGAATAGATAACAAGCTACCACCTGGAAACTCACTTGGAGAGCTTTTCACACAGATCAATGGCTAGGCCTTGCCCAAGACCAGGGTTTCTCAACTTTGGCACTACTGACATTTTGGTCAGATAATTCTTTGCAGTGAAGGGCTGTTCTGTGCATTATAGGATGTTCCAAAACATCCCTGGACTCTACGCACTACATGTCAGTTCACCTCCCCCTCAGTTATTACAACCAAAATTATCTCTAGACATTGGCGAATGTCCTTTGGCAGAGGGGGAGCAAGATTGCCCCCACTTGAGAGCTATGGCTCTGGACCAAATAAATTAGAATGTCTAGGGGTGGAACCTGATATTCTTTAAAAGGTCCCCAGATAATTCCAATGTGTAGCCAGGGTTGAGAGCCACTGCTTTAGACTGATATTTGAGCCTCAGTTTTCTTATCTGTAAAATGAGAAGATGAAGATAATCTGCTTCATAGAGCTGTTCTAAAAATCAAATGAAATAATATGTTGAAAATGTTCTGTGAATTGTTAAATAAATGTGGTATTTCCCCCATCTCTCCTAAAACATGAATCCAAGGGTCATCAAATTGTCGCCTGTAGGACAAATCCAGCTCATCACCTGTTTTTGTATGATCTGAGAAATGAGTGGTTTGTACATTTTTAAAATAGTTGACTAGAAATCAGAAAAAGAAGATTAATTTGTGACCCATGAAAATTAGATGAAATTCAGATTTCGGTATTTATTAATAGAATTTTATTGGAACTTAGAGTCTATGGCTGCTTTTGCATGATAAGTTGAGCAGTTATGACAGAGCTCTTATAGCCCACAAAGCCTAAAATATTTACTATCTGCCCCTTTACGGAAGTTTGAAGACCCCTGCTCTAACTGAATTAGCCATTTACTCTAGTTCTGGGAGAGACTGAAAGAAGGGCGAAAAGGCAAAAGTGAGACAGTGAACTTGTGTTCCTTGCTCTAAACCACATAAATGAAGTTGAGATAACTTTAAAACATTGCCATCCACTGAAAGACAAAACACAATTTCTTCCTCTAAATTAAAGTTCTTTTTGGAAAAAAAAATTCTATGCCCATTTCATTGGCAAGACCTTTTTGACCCCGTCTTGGTAATTAAAATGCTTCATATTTGTTCATGTTTGCTGGAATTCTGTTTTCCAAGAGGTTATCAAAAGCTTTGAGCTTTCCTTCCTCTACCTTAGCTACTACAGAACTGGAAAAAGAGGCACTAAGTAGCTGATTTTCCTAAGCCTATCTCAATTTTCCTGATCTGGAGACAGTCCCTTCTACATGGGAGTATAGGCCGGAAATAATGAATGTCATAGTAAGGCTGTGCAGAGGTGATTAAGACAACTGCTTCTATGTACTGAACTAGTTACAGGTGAAATTATATATCTGGCGGTTACTTCAAAATAATGGGGGAGGGGTGCCTGGCTGGCTCAGTTGGTGGAGCCTACAACTCTCTATCTTGGGATTATGAGTTCAAGCCCCAAGTTGGGTGTGGAGATTTCTTAAAAATAAAATCTTAAAAAAAAAAAACAAACCAGGGCTGCCTGGGTGGCTCAGTTTGTTAAACACCTGCTTCTTGGTTTCTGCTCAGGTCATGATCTCAGGGCCCTGGGACGGAGCCCCAAATCAGGCTCTACATGTCTGCTTAGGATTCTCTCCCTTTCACTCTCCTTCTCCCTCTGCGTGCTCTCTCTCTCTCTCGCAGACAGATAGATAAATAATCTTAAAAAACAAACCCAAAATAATGGGGGAAGGTTGGTGGAGATACATATGGAACACGAGTGACTCTGCACTGATAATTGTTGAAGCTAAACAAACAATAGGCACATGGGTATTCATCACATTATTCTTTCTATATTTGAGGATTTCAAATATAGATAGAAATATAGAAATATAGAAAATATTTGAGAATTTCAATAAGTTTTTTATTTTTTTATTTTTTTAGGTGTTCAGTATATTTATTGAATGACTAAATATAAGAAAAATAAGGATAATAAATTACAAGAGGAAGGTTTTTCTAATATTTCCTTGAATTAAAGCTTTGTATCTTATAGATACATCTAAATCCTCTCATAAGATAAAACTAAAAACTATATGATCAGCCTGAACCAGGTAAATATATCCTGTGAAAATACAAGACTATTGGGGTGCCTGGGTGGCTCAGTCGTTGGGCATCTGTCTTCGGCTCAGGTCATGATCCCAGGGTCCTGGGATCCAGTCCTGCATCAGGCTCCCTGCTCAGCGGGAAGCCTGCTTCTCTCTCTCCCACTCCCCCTGCTTGTGTTCCCTCTCTCACTATGTCTCTCTGTGTCAAATAAATAGATAAAATCTTTTTTAAAAAACAAGACTATTGCATGCTATGCAGAGCTGATGTCTTTTAATAACTCCTGAACAGCAGAAAGCATGGTATTTAAGAAAAACCATAAAAACAAAATCTTCCTCAAGTGTCAGATGAAGCTACAAATGCTTCTAGGCAGATAGGAAAAGCCCTAAATTTTCTTCTGAAGCAGCACTTTTAATATTCTGATTCCTTACAACTTGGGCCAAGAGGAGACAGTTCCCCAAAATTATTTACCCCTAGTTCTTAGCGAAGTGTCTAGCATGTCGTGAGGGCAAAATAAATATTTGTTGAGTGGATAAACAAACCTAGATTCTTTATGCTACAAGATCTTTCAGGAGAATAATAAGAATCATGATAACAGTGCTCACTTCAGCAGCACATACACTAAAATTGGAACAATACAGAGAAGATTAGCATGGCCCCTGCGCAAGGATGACACACAAATTCGTGAAGCGTTCCATATTTTTTCTTAAGAGGGAGTCTCTTTAAGAAAATAGTTTAAACAGTTTGTTAAAATTTTCCGTCTTATTTCATTTCTGCAACAGTTGATATCTGGCTGTCCTTTTTTATAATGCAGAGTGAGAACTTTCCTTACCATGTCTGATAAATGTTGTCCAGGTTCCATTGCCAAGAATGTGTTGTCCAAAATGCCTGTTTATTTTTTGAAGATGGAACTCCACCCTTTGCTTGGTTTTAAGTATGTATGGAATGTTACAATAGGACATAGTAGTAGTGGTGGTCAGACAAATGGAAATGGTGGGAAGACAAAAATATACATGTGACATAAACTCAGTATTTTAATAAAGTAAAAAAAAAAAGAATCATGATTACGGCAAGTTGTAACAATTATTGAGGATTTATTATGTGCCAGATACTGTGCCAAACACTGAGGACCATTATCTCCCTTAATCTTCACTACAACTCTGTAAATGCCGTGAAAGCATGAATTTTTACTTTTTTATTCACTAGTATGTCCCCAATGCTTAAAACATGAATGACTCAATCAATATTTGTTCAACGAATGAATCTAAAGTTGTTATTATTATTATAGCCTATATGCAGATGAGGAATCTGAGGCTTAAAAAGGTTAATTAGTTATTTGACTTGCCCAGCTAGTAAATGACAGAGTTGGATTCAAATCTAGATAACGCAAGTCAAAAACCTCTCTCAACTATTAGCTATACTGACACTAACTCACACTTTAAAGTCTTGTCTATTATTATAACTATGCAAACCAGTGACTGTCAAAGGCCCTACAAATACAATATATGATGGATATGTTTTGATAGCAACTAGAACTAAAGAGACTTAGAGCACGAGGTACTGCTTGGAACAGGAATAGAAGGGAATTTAAACACAAAAATGGGTCTCTCCCAAACACCTAGATGAAAGATCATTGTGAAATTTTAAAAGCATTCTCATTGTATTGCATGGAGCACTGGGTGTGATACATGAACAGTGAATCTTGGAACACTGAAAAAATAAAATAAAATTAATTACAAAAAAATAAAAGCATTCTCATCAAAGGATGAAGGCAGGGATAATTTTACCAAGGATATTCTGTCACCGCTGTCATGTATTACTGTATTGGAGGTCATGGACAAAGCAATAAGATAGGGAAAAAACTAATATCTTTTAGAATTGGAAAGGAAGAGGCAATATAATCACTATTTTTAAACAAAATAACCCATTAAAAAATCTACAAAAAGCTAAAAAAACTACTAAAACTAAGAGTTTGGCAAAACTGTTGGATACAATATCATGTTTTTATTTAGCAATAGCAACCAATTTTAAAAATGCAAAATTAATTTTTAGATTTTTTTTAAAAGTAACTCACCATAATTTTCAAAACTCTATGGTAGCTAGGAGTAAATATAATAAAAGTTATGTAAGATCTTTACGAAGACAATAAACTCTATTGAGGGACATAAGGGAAGACTTGGATAAATGAATGCATCATATTCATGGATGGAAATTATATATAGATGTCAATTCTCCTCAAATTGACTTCCTAATTCATTACAATTCCAATCAAAATTCCAACTGGAATTAAGAATAAAGACTCAAAAATAGACTAAATGATATTGTATAAGAAGAAGGAATCTTACACTATCATATTTTAAGACTTAAAAGGAATAATATATTTTAAATGGGGTATTGGTATAGCAATATACAAACAGACAACCAGAACAGATTAGAAAGTCAAGAAGCTGCCTCACATATATATAGAAACTTGGCATATAAAAGAGACGGAATTACAATTCAATGGTGAAAAAAACCAGATTATTCAAAAAGTTGTGCTGGGATAAATGTCTTTCCAAGTTAAAAATTAGAAAACTACATCTCACATCACACACATAAAACAAATTCCAGTGGTTTAAAATGTAAAGGAAGATTTTGTAAAACTTTTTAGAAACAAATACAACAGATTCTAGGAGACACAGGAAAGGATTTCTTAAATTCAACACTAAAGGCACAAACCGTAAAGAGAAACATTGATATTTGATTATATTTGAATATAAAACTTCCATATGAATAATGGAATATTATGCAGCCATAAAAAAGGATGAGATCTTGCCACTGGTGGCAACATGGACGGACCTAGAGGGTATTATGCAAAGTGAAATAAGTCAGACTGAGAAAGACAAATACCATATGCTTTCAGTCATACGTAATCTAAAAAACAAATGAATAAACAAACAAGAAGCAGAATCAGACTTAGTAATACAGAAAACAAATTGATGATTGCCACAGGGAAGGGGATGGGAGGATGGGTAAAACGGGTGAAGGGGAGTGGGAGATACAGGCTTCCAGTTATGGGATGAATAAGTCATGGGAATAAAAGGCACAGCATAGGGAATATAGTCAATGATATTGTAATAGCATTGTATGGTGACAGATGAGAGCTATACTTGTGGTGAACGTAGCATAACCTATAGAGAAGTTGAATCACTGTGTTGTACACCTGAAACTAATGTAACTTTATGTGTCAACTATACTCGAAAAATTTTTTTTAAAATAAAAATTCCATATGAAAAAAGTCACCATTAAAAAGTTACAATAGGGGGTGCCTGGGTGGCTCAGTGGGTTAAGCCTCTGCCTTTGGCTGAGGTCATGATCTCAGGGTCCTGGGATTGAGCCCCACATCAAGCTCTCTGCTCAGCAGGGAGCCTGCTTCCCCCTCTCTTTCTGCCTGCCTCTCTGCCTACTTGTGATTTCTCTCTCTCTGTCAAATAAATAAATAAAATCTTTAAAATAAAAAAAAAAGAACATTAACTCCTCATTTGTAAAATGGAGATAATAATCCTTTCTCCTAGCAATTAAATTTAATTCATGTAAAATGTGCTTGGACATAGTATGTCAGTGACTACTCATTTATTAAATGTAGTAGAAGGATGAAACTTTCAGACTGGAAGTAACTATAGGGATCACCTAGTTTGAATTCTGCATCATTGTTAAACATCTTTCTAAAACACACTACCAGGGCGCCTGGGTGGCTCAGTGGGTTAAAGCCTCTGCCTTCAGCTCAGGTCATGATCTCAGGGTCCTGGGATCGAGCCCCACATCAGGCTCTCTGCTCAGCAGGGAGCCTGCTTCGCCTTCTCTCTCTGCCTGCCTCTCTGCCTACTTGTGATCTCTCTCTCTCTCTCTGTCAAATAAATAAATAAAATCTTAAAAAAAAAAGTTACAATAGTTTTGGAGGGGGGGTGGGGGTGGGAGGGGGTGGGCGAGCCTGGTGGTGGGTATTGAGGAGGGCACCTATTGCATGGAGCACTGGGTGTGGTACATAAACAATGAATCTTGTAACACAAAAAATAAAAGTATTTGGGGAAAAAAAGTTACAATATAAAAAGTGTTACAATATGAGCCACAGACTATTAAAAATATTTGTATTGTAATATATATTTACATTATAGTACCTATTGTACTAATATATCAGTATCTAGAATATATAAAGAGTTCATTAAAACACTAAGAAAAAGATAACACAATAGAAAAATAGGTGGAGAAAGAGGAAACCGAACTGGCCAAAAGATATATTAAAAAACTTCACTTAAAATCAGAGAAGTACAAAGTAAAACAAGAATAAGATTTGTGTT
Organism: Potos flavus; assembly: GCA_028534135.1. Lineage (NCBI taxonomy): Eukaryota > Metazoa > Chordata > Mammalia > Carnivora > Procyonidae > Potos > Potos flavus. The sequence goes on along the minus strand of CM052901.1, from coordinate 22,774,576 downwards.
GGGGTATCTGGCTGGCTTAGTTGGAAAAGCATTTGACTCTTGATCTCAGGGTCCTGAGTTCAAGCCCCACATTGGGTGCAGAGATTAGTTAAATAAATAAATAAGTCTAAAAAAAAGAGTAAGATTGTGTCACATCTGTCATGTTGGCAAAAAATTTAAATCTGATAATATCAGGTTTGGTGAGGGTGTAGGGAAACAGGAACTCTGCCACTTTGGTGGTGGGAATGCAAATTGCAACAGCCTTTAAGGAGAACAATTTGACAATATCAAGTAAAATTGAAGATGTACATCCCTACGAACTCAGTAAGTCCACTTCTACCTACATACCCCAGAGCAACAGTTCTCAAAGTGTGACCCATGGAACTGTGGGGGGCCCTGAGACCCTTTTAAGGCATCCATGGCAACTGTTGTCATAATATCAAGAAGTTATTTTCCTTTTGCACTGTGTTGTTATTTGCACTAACAGTGCAAAATCAGTGGTGGGTTGTGGTAGGCTGAATAAGGGTGCCCAAAGATACCCAGGTCCTAATCCCTTGGAACCTTATATAACCTGAATGTTATCTTATATGGCCTAAAGGACTTTGCTGACCTGATGAAGTTAAAGATCTTGAGATGGAGAGATTACTCTGGATCATCTGCATGGGCCCTAAATGTAATCACAAGTGTCCTTATAAGAAGGAAGCTATCTGATAAGGAGTCAGATTCCATTTTAACTGCTAACACCTTTTAAGCTTGATCCCTTTTCTTCCCCCTTCTGCCCTACAGTTAAGCCAGTTGATAAGAAAGGCTGGGCACTCCCTCCTTTGGCAATCATTAGAGATTCAAACCACATAAGGCCCTGCCTACATGCAGGAACTCTCACCCTGGCCCCCATCGCCTAACCACAATAAAAAATTCATTTTTTTTTTTAATTCGGGCTAATCTCCTTTCTTTGTTCTCTCACTTTCAGACCTGCTCGAGGTTTGCCCTGCTCTCCCCAGAAAAGCCTCAATCGTGTAAATAATAAAGATTTTCATATCCTTTGTGTATGTGTAGCAACATCAGTCTTGACATCCAGACCAGTTTGGGGGAGGGGGGGACAATCGTGTTTCTTTAGGATGGTTACTATTGGTTTGCAAACTGGCCCTCATATAAGGAGGGCAAGGAGAGACCAAAGAAAGAGGCCAGCCACTCCAGATTGGTAGGTGGCAGGTTTACTTAGCAAGGAACTTACATACAAGATTTGTCTTGGGTGGCCACAAGATGAGTAGATTTGCCCACAAGAATCTGAAAAGTTTAGAGGCCTTAGTAGGGTTCTGTCACTTATTCAGTCCAGATATGTTGTTCTCTCAAGACTGTGTCCTTGAAAACAGCTCCCACTGTGGGAACAGTGGGCAGAGTGTATATTCCAAGTCAGGGGAGAGGATGAGGAGCCTCCAATTGCCCTGGGTCACCTCGGAGGTCAACCAGTGGTCATGTCTTCTCCATGACCTCCTCCAACAGTCACAACAGAGACAAGGAGATTTGAACAGAAGGCAACATAATGACTAAAACAAGATGCTATGCTGATGATTTTGAAAATGGAGGAAGGGTCCATGATCCAAGGAATGAAGGAACACAGTTCATGATGCTGAAAACAAATACCAAGCTAAGGAATTCTCCCCTAGAGCCGCTGGAGGAAGTTCAACCTTACCGACATCTCCATTTCAGCCCTAGTGAAATTGATTGTTCACACTTCTGACCCCCAGAATTGCAGGAGAATAATGTGTGTTGTTTTAAATCATCGAATCTGTAGGAATTTGTTACAGCAGTCCTAAGAAACTGGGTAGTAGCACAAAATGGTACTAGTGGTCTCTGTCTTCGTCACCACCATATGCAGTGTTATTAAAAAAGGCCAGCCGCACTTAAGAATGTCTTTGATGGAGCAGTGAAAATTATTAATGTTATAAATATTGACCCTTGAGTACACAGTTTAATATTTTGCATGACAAAATGGGAAGTATGTATGAAGCACTTCTACTGCATCCTGAAGTATAATAATTGCCTCAAAGACCAACATTTGTTCAATTTTAAAGCAACTTTTTTTCTCACAAAACACCATTTTTACTTGGAAGAATTACTGACAAAGGGAACTTTGGTTATTCAGACTTGGGTTCTTGGCAGCCGTTTTCTCTAAAATTAACAAAGTGAGGCTGTCACTTCAAGGAAAACAACTGACAGCATTTTTTGCCAATTATAAAATTCAAGTTTTCAAGTAAAAATTAGAGTTTTAGAAAACTTGCATCTGCCACCATGAGCTTGACAGCTTTCCAAAAAACATAAATACTTTCCTGATTAGATCAATGGTTATAGTAACAAATGTGATGTTTTTACATTGTATCATGAAATATATCAATATTTGGAAGATCTGCATAACTCAGTGAAGCAATATTTTTCAAATGATCAATGCATGATGTTACAAAATCATACATGTCTTAAAAAATCCATTCAAAGTGAGGATATAGTAATGGATTTTTCATGTACAAAAACACAAACAGTTCACTGATATTGTTTCAGATTCCATGTTGGAACTAACACCTAGGAAACTTCCACTTGTGAAATTTTGGTGTGTTATCAAGGAATATTCACAACAGTCATGCCCAATAATGACCAAATGATTGGTGTTTGTCATATCCAGTGTAGAATCTACAATAATGGGGTAGTATTTGGCATCTGGCTTACTAACTTAATTTCCCACTTCATTTTCTCATTGATTCCACTAAGTCTTGTAAACTAGTTTTTTTGTTTGTTTGTTTGTTTGTTTTTTAAAGATTTTATTTGTCAGAGAGAAAGAGAGTGCACACAAGCAGGGAGAGCAGCAGGCAGAGGGAGAAGCAGGCTCCTGCTGAGCAAGAAGCCCAATGCAGGACTCGAACCCAGGACCCTGGGATCATGACCTGAGCTGAAGGCACGTGCTTAACCGACTGAGTGACCCAGGCGTCCCAAGTCTTGTAAACTAGTTTGAATAAATAAGTCACATTTTAATTTTTTTAAAGATTTATTTACTTTCGAGAGAGAGAGAGAGGTGGGGAGGGACAGAGGGAGAGAGAGAGAGAATCCCAAGCAGACTCTGGCTGAAGGCAGAGCTGATGTGAGGCTTGATCACATGACCCTGAGATCATAACCTGAGCTGAAACCGAGAGTTGGACACTTAACCAACTAAGCCACCCAGGCACCCCAGTCACATTTTAATTTTTATATTTTTCCAAGTACTTATGCAATAATTGATCCAATTTATCAATTTGTTTAAAGATTCCCCTGAAATTTGGTTTTTGAAGAATGCCACTTTTCTTTGTAACCTCTGAAGAGAACACCTCTTTCACTTAAAAATTTAATAGCTGCACCTACTCCGAATGTCTTAACTTAAATGTGTTTTTCAAAACATTGGTTTAGTGCATTTTCATTTGGCTTTCAGGTATTCCAAGTAAACCATAGCCTGCTGGTGCTCTGTGGAGTCTTCATTGAATTAGTATAGTCATCCAGTCTGTTTTGTTGAAAAGAGTTTATAAGCAAAACAATAATCTTTAGTCTTGGGATAGGCTAGTGAGGATCTCATAACAGCTTAATTTAAACATTTATAAGATCCATTTTATATTATGCATGATTTTGTGTAAATACTATTGGGATAATAACTTGGGAAAAATATGTCTTTCATTAAACAATGTTGAAGGGAATTATTCTTCATCATAAAGAGCACAAGGAAAGTTCACAGTTCTTACTCAGGTCAGTGAAACCTAATCTTCATATATGCTCTGTTGACCCTACACATTGTTTTACATTATTGTTACCTTCATCTTCCACTTTTTCAGTTCCTCTTGAGGTGTGTCTGATGCTTACAATCTTCTTTCTTTTCTTCTGTTATCATCTTCATTATCAGTATTATCTTGACTATAATGGCTCTTTTCCTTAAGTCTACAATTTTTTTATTTCTAGAGTGTTTAGTTTGTATTGTGATATAAGAGCTTTTAACATGTTGAAGCTTCTGGGGCACCTGGGTGGCTCAGTGGGTTAAAGCCTCTGTCTTCGGCTCAGGTCATGATCCCAGGGTCCTGGGATCGAGCCCCACATTCGGCTCTTTGCTCAGTGGGGAGCCTGCTTCCTCCTCTCTCTCTGCCTGCCTCTCTGCCTACTTGTGATCTCTCTCTCTGTGTACTTGTGATCTCTCTCTCTGTGAAATAAGTAAATAAATAAAATTAAAAAAAAAACAAACATGTTGAAGCTTCTGCCAGTCTTCCTTCTTTCAGTTTTGGTTTTTGGCTTCCACTACAATACTTTCCTTCCTGTCATATTTGAATTTGGGTCAGTCAACATTTCGGAATAAAAATGGGGTACATATTGGATATTGTCCATTATATATAACGTTACTCTTATGCTCGATACACTGACATACTGGACACTATGTGTAGGCATTTTGCCACTGGAGCATTTGTTTCTTCAAGACATTTTGTTGTATTAGTGGCAATTTTACATGCTATTCCACACAAAGCTGCCAGAGTTTGTCTGGAAAGCATGGATCATATATAAGAACACAGTCCAATATGTTGGGATGTATAAAACATGAGACTTCATACAAATACTCTTTGCTTATAGTACTGCTACAGGTTTGGGCTTACAAACACAGAAATTCTGATAAATTCTCTTTAATTAAACTACCATAAAAAAGAAAGAAAAAATGTTTATGGTATATTTACAATCATTTATGCCACATTACTGATTTTATTCCTATCAGGTTAGAACTTATGTCTCGATTAGGTATTGATAAGAACCAAACCCTCCACATAAAATGCTACAAGTCTAGTAATTGGAAGAACCTTCTATAGACTAGCTTATGGTTCTGTGCATTTCAAATCTTATTTCTTCTCTGCTAAGCACAAACTCTCTGTACCACGTACCAGAGGCAAATTTGTTACTGCAGCACAATCCTTGGTCTCATACTTTGGGCAGACTGGGGAGTAGGACTGTTCCTGGAAAACATTCCTACATTATCAATAACAACTATACACAGTGCATTTCCATCAACTGCCCAGTAGCCAGATCTGAGAAATTCCCATAGCGAGTCCAAGGCCAACCACCAACAACAGGGGAAATATAATGTAAGGGAAGGCTCAATGGAAAGAGATGGCAGTTATACCCAATTGTTAAAATATCTTACTTCTGGGAGAGAAGCAAGATGGCAGAGGAGTAGGAGCCCTAATCCCAGGAGGTCAGCTAGATAGTTATCAAACCATTCTGAACACCTACAAACTCAACAGGAGAGAGAAGAGAAGAAGAGTAGCAATTCTAGGAATAGAAAATTGACCACTTTCCCGAAGGTAGGACGTCCAGAGAAGTGAATCCGAGGCGACATTCAGAAAGATAGACTGCAGGGGGAGGGGCCGGCTCACAGCAAGTGACAGAGGAGCGGAGCACAAAATCGGAACTTTTAGAAGTCTGCTCCACTGGGGGACATCACTCCAGAGGCTAAGCGGGGGGTGGAGCCCTTGAGGGGACAGTGTGGTCTCAGGACCCGTGGGGTCACAAAAAGACCAGGGGTGTCTGAGTGTGGCAGAGCTCCCAGGTATCAGAGTGGGGAAGCCAGCTACAGAGATGGAGCCAAGGAGTGAGCTCTCAGCTCAGAGTTACCTTAAACCATGATCCACGGCACAGTCGGGCCAATACTCTTCGGGCAGGGACCCAACAAGCAGCAGATCCAGGGAGACTTACCTTACTCCTCTGGGAAGAGCAGCATGGGAGTGTGCTACAGGAATCAGCTGGGTTTGGAGACTCCAAACGGGGCCGTGCGCCAGAGATAGAAATGCTCGGTCACAAGCCGGGTGAGCTCGGAGTGCAGCCGGAGGCCAGGGAGACAGGAGTGACTGACTGCTTTTCTCTGAGGGCACACTGAGGAGTGGGGCCCCGAGCTCTCGGCTCCTACGGGGCCGGAGATTGGGAGGCCGCCATCTTCATTCTCCTCCCCCAAAGCCATATGGAAAGCATTCAGGGAACAAAAGCTACCAAGAGCAAACCCGAGCAGATTATTTAGCCCAGCCCCTGGCAAGGGCAGTGCAATTCCGCCTCGGGCAAAGACATTTGAGAATCCCTGCAACAGGCCCCTCCCCCAGAAGATCAGCAAGAACATCCAGCCAAGACCAAGTTCACCGATCAATGAGAACTAAGGAACTCCAGAACTAGGGGAAAGCAACACATAGAAGTCATTGCTTTTTTCCCATGATCCTTTAGTCTATCAAAGTTAAATTTTTTTAATTTTATTTTTTTATTCTATTTTTTAAAATTTTTCCTTTCCTATTTTAATGTTTTTTAACTATTTTATCCTATCAATACTTTTTAAGAAATCTTTTCTAATTTTCATTGTTATAGTCATATTTTATCCCTTCATTGTATTTAACCTTGTTTTTTGTATACATATAGGGGGTTTTTTTCTTTAAAATTTTGGGATACAATTTCTTCTAATTGATAAAAATATACCCTAAATCTAGCACACGGCTTTGTTCTAGTTTCCAGTTTGATCACATTCTTTCATCTTTTCTTTATTCTTTCTCTTTTCTTTTTTCAACCAACTTATCAAATCCTTTTTTAGAATCTTTTTAAATTTTCATCTTTACAGTCATATTCCATCCCCTCATCGTGTTTACCCTTTTGTGTGTGTGTGTGTGTGTGTGTGTGTGTGTGTGTGTATATATATATATATATATATATATATATATATATATATATATATATATATATATAAGTTTTTCTTTCTTTAAAATTTTGGGAGGTAGTTTCTTCTAACACGCGAAAATACACCCAAAATCAAGTGTGTGGCTCAGTTCTTTCACGAGTCTAATATATACATTTTTTTCTTTTTCCCTCCATTTCTTCTCCCCCCGGTTTCAGGTCTCTTCTGATAGGTCTTTGCTATCTTGAAAAGACGTTGATCTTGGTAAACTTGCTCCAACATGCACTTAGTATCTTGGACCTTTTGAGATTTTAAATTATATAATAGGTATCAATCTAAAATTGACTTCATTCTGGGGTGACTGGTTGGCTCAGTCAGTTAAGAGGCTCCCTTCAGCTCAGGTCATGATCCCAGGGTTCTGGGATCAAGCGTAGGGCTCTCTGATCAGCAGGGAGTCTGCTTCTCCCTCTGCCTCTCACCCCACCCCACCCCCAGCTTGTGCTGTTCTCTCTTTCCCAAATAAATAAAATATTTAAAAAAAAATAAAACTGACTTCATTCTTTCAGTACATCTGCCTGCAAATGAGGACAACAGCAGTATTATAAAGCATCTTGTCAGGTACCTTCTCTGTGTCTGCAATATTATGGGCAAAAATTAAGATTACCCAATGGTAAGTGATGGGTATTCCTGGGACAGTTCTTGTATTTTAAACAGCATATACTTCCTCTGCCAGCCTTTGTTGTTTACCATGTTGAAATTGGAAGTATAGTGTAAGTTACCTCCTCAGTTTAGGCAAGATTGAAAAGTCTGCAATGACCTGAAGTAATATGCAATGGTTGCAAAATGCATGTTCTTTTGCTCTAGGCAAGTACAACATTTTCCATCTTGATTATGTCAAAACAGAACAAAAGTCTTGATGCAGATGCTACCAGGAAGCAGGCCAGCTACCAGCAAACTCATCAACATGATTCACAGCAGCCATTTTAGCATACCGTCTATTTGCATTTTAGGCTGGGGCCTTCATTTGATTACTTCTCAAGAGCAATTGAAAATGGATGGTCAGAGCCAGCTGTTGACCAACTTCCTAGAATTTCTAAGAGAAACCTGTCATTATTAATATTATAGCAGGCAGAGGCCAAGGCAAAATGAACAACAGAACCTTTTTCTTAAATTTGAGGTAACTTAGCCCTACCTATTTCCTCTAGCTATATTTAGTATATAAATGCCAGTACTCAAAAGGGTCAAAATCAAACAGAAAATTCCCCCCTTTTACCCATAATGATCCCAAACAGTTACAACACCCCTCTATAGCTTTCAAAAATGGTTCTGAATAAAGGGTACCAAGAATCCCTCCATCTACACCCTCCACTGGGTCTATCAGTTGGCCTAGGATTCTTGTAATTATAGTTCAAATAACTTTGATCTTCTTGGATATGAAAGAGAAATAGTGCGAGAAAACATGGCTTTGGAATCAGCGGAGCTTCAAACCTCATTCTCAGTGGAGCAGAAGCTTCCTGAATAAATGCCTAGAAATCAAAATCAAAAAACATACCAACAAAAGTATAAACAACTAAATGCCTAACCAAGAAATGCTTTGTGAAGCTGGGAGCCTCAACATCTTTCTAGACTATGTGCACTCATCTCACTTAAGGTACACTATCATGATCCAACCCCACATGCTAGTACAAGAGCAGTGACAGGAAAAGACGACAACCCAGGGTCCAGAGGGATCCACTGACCTCAGAACAATAAAGGAAAATAAACTCCCCCAGGGTCTTACAGCTTCCAATTCTCCCTTCTTTCATGTGGAGAGAAAATTTGGATTTGTAAGTCATAATTGTCTGCCATTTAGAAGCTCATGAGACCTATTTTTTTTAAAGAGTTTGAAAAAGCTTGTCTGGTTTTTCAACCAGAGGTCATGATGGCAACCACATTTCCAGGGTGAAAACCTGCGGATATGATTGGATACCTGTCTTTCAGTTTGAGAGTAAAGTCTGGATATATCATCCTGGCTATGGTAAAACTGTATCTGAAAGTCTGTAAAAGTTTCAAAAAGTTGAAGTCATGGACTTACAGGGATTTTGTCAGTGTATCTTTTATTTAAATAATTCCATGGATTGGGGATGATAAATCCCAAGATCAAATAGAGAGAAACTAGTGGTCCATAGCAGTGTGCCATATGGCTGAAGAATGGTGACTATCCATAAAAAAATTATTTAAGGATGAGCATTTTAATTTCTTTTTCCCTACAGTGAATTTCACATATGTATGTCTCTGTATTTCCTTTTGTTCCCTGACTAAAGACAATTGTGTGTGTGTTTAAGAGAAAAATCTTTACTCCTCCTCACAGAAATTAGCCATGTACAATAATCTATTTGTAATTGCAACACTTTGTGTCTGGCTTTTGGGAGGAGCATTTTCAGAAACTGATATAGGAATCTGTCATTTGTGCACATTATATAAATATCTAAACCAAAAAGACTTATCATCAAGGTTAAAGAAATAGACTTGAAACAGGCTTTGCATAGCTTAGAAAGCAGAGTTTTCACTTCTGACTTATATGACAATAATATGAATTAGTCTGTATAAGTATTTAAAATATTAAATTATACATGGAATGAGAAAACAAGAAATGGGATGTGTCTATCTGCTTTTGGCTTGTCCACTTTATGACCTCTAATTATCTAAGAAGTCTGAAGAATTCTTGAGTGCATTCATTTTCCTTTTCTCTCCCTTGCAAGAAGTGAGCAAATCCTATAGACATACATGAATAAGCCAAGTCAAAATGTAATAAAAAAAATTTTACCGTGCTGACATTGAACCTCTAGCTCGACTCACATATTAACTGGATAAGTCCTACAGAAAACAGCACACAACAAAATAGAGGGAAAATAACTTCAAGGGGGAGGGGGAAGGGGAGGGGAAGAGAGGGGTAGGGGAGGGGGAAATGAAGGGAAGGGGAGGGGGAAATGAAGGGAAGGGGAGGGAAGGAAGGAAAAGGAAAGGAAGAAAGGGGCGCCTGGGTGGCTCAGTGGTTTAAAGCCTCTGCCTGTGGCTCAGATCATGATCTCAGGGTCCTGGGATCTAGCCCTGCCTCGGGCTCTCTGCTCAGTGGGGAGCCTGCTTCCCCCTCTCTCTGCCTGCTTATGATCTCTCTCTGTCAAGTAAATGAATAAAATCTTTAAAAAAAAAGAAAAGAGAGAGGAAGAAAAACATATCAAGATAGCAACTAGTAATCACAAAAAAGCACTACTGAAAACTTGTGAAGCATTTTTAATATTTTAAATAATAAAAATTAACACACATTTCCAAGTTCATCTAATATTCTCTATCAAAATGAATCCTCCCACAAATCAGTGATTTAGTAAATTCGGTTTTTATTTTTATTTTATTTTATTTTATTTTTATTTTTATTTTTTTAAAGATTTTATTTATTTATTTGACAGAGAGAGATCCCAAGACCCTGAGGTCATGACCTGAGACGAAGGCAGAGGCTTTAACCCACTGAGCCACTCAGGCACCCCTAAATTTGGTTTTTAAAAAGTTAAACGCCTTCTCCCTGATTTTATTACATTGAAGAATATAATGCAATTGTAATATTGCATTATATAAGTGCAACAATTTTTAAAGAAATTAAAATAAAGAGAGCCAGAAAAAGTGAAAATATTTGGTCACCATAAAAGTTCATTATTTGACTCATTAATATATAAATGTATTTGTTCTTCATAACATTTAGATTACAAGGGAAAATACAGGCAATTAAAAGTCTTATAATATGCTTGTAAGATTAACTTCTAAAGCTGAGGTTTAAAGCTTTAGTGTGGTCATGTATCATTGTTTAGCGTATGCATTTAGATATGTACATATTGAAGTCTATTAAAACTATTTGACTGATTTTAAAAACAGAAGATATGTATAGTAGAGGACTGGTAACTCAGAAAGAAAAGTGGTCTTTGAGTATATGCTTGCCTTCAACCATGAGGGTATAAAATGTTATTTACTTTCTGCATGTTCTACCCAGATGGCAAAAGTTTGTTTTTCTCACTCTACCCAAATACAATTGCTCAAAAGAGTCTGTTAGTGTTCTTGTTTTTGTGCTGATTTTGCATACTTTAAAACTATAAATGATTGTATTAAATAAGTAGAGTAAGGGCTTCCAGATATAAAGTAGCTGAAATTATTGTTTTCTTTTAGTTATTACACAGTATTTTTTGCCTGATTAATAAAACAGACAAGGCTGTGGCCATTTCCTTTTTGGGGTATCTGTATTATTAACTGGAAACTCTTGCTGCCCTTCTCTGAGACGAGCCACAAATTCAGAGATTCAAGAAATTAAAATTATGAAGGTTTTTTTTATACCTAAATTATTGTTGTCACTTCCAAATGGCCACTAGGTAGCACCAAAGGCCTGCTCCTCCACTTTGTAACCTATTGCAAAACACAACAAAGAAGATGCTAGAAATAAGTAGGTGTGTTTGAGATCCTTTAAACTTCTCAGCCACTATTTTTTCAAATATTTTTTCTGCCCTTTTTCCTCCTCCCTTCATGGGATATCAATTACACATACATTGGACTGTTGTCTCTTCATTTTTCTTCGGTCTTTCCTCTCTGTTCTTCAAATTTATATATCTGTGAAATATATAGATGAAATCAAGTCCACTAATTCTTCTGCCATCTCCAATGTGTTGCTGAGCCCCTCTAGTAAATTTATTTCTGTTATTGTGTTTTTCAGCTCTAAAACATCTATTTGTTTTTTGTGGTAGCTTCAATATCCCTATTGTCATGTTCTCATTCATCGATACCACATTTTCCTTTAATTCTTTGAAAATTTTCCTTTAATTCTTTGAATGTTCAAATTGATTCATAATAGATAAGTCTTTGTCTGCTAAGTCTGATATTTGGACCCACTTAGAATTAAGTGGACTGCCTCTTCCCCTAGGCCCGAGTCTTACTTTTCTGTTTCTGTCAATGTCCGGTATTTTTGGTTGAAAATTAGACATTACAGAAAATATGTTGCAGTGACTCTGGATTCTGATGTATTCTTATAATTACTGGGTTTTTATTCTAGTAGACAGCTAATGTGCCTGAACACATTTACTGGGTTTTTATTCTAGTAGACAGTTAATGTGCCTGAACACAAACTGCAAATTTTGTGTTCTTTGTGGTACGCAGCAAATGATATATTTGCTTCGTTCTTATACCTATCCACTTCGATTTTTAGCCTGACTCCCTGTGGAGTCTCCCATGGGCCCATGTAATTTGACAGTCAGCCAATAATTTGGACAGAGATGAGGCTCAGCCTTTCTGTGGCTTCCTTGCCTCTAAGGTTTTACACCTAATTACCAGCTGTCCTGCTGGCCTTACACTCTGTCTATTAGCACTGCAAGTCCATAGGCTTCAGTTTTCTGCTGCTTCATCTAAGCACAGATGGGAATGCATTCAGTTAAAAAAAGGAGGGGCACTTTAGATATATACCCCAAAGAACTGAAAACAGGTGCTCAAATAAGTACATGTGCTTACATGTTCATAGCAGCACTATTCACAATAGCAAAGAGGTTGAAACAGCCCAAATGTCCATCAATGGATGAATGGATAAACAAATTGTGTATATTCAGACAGTGGGCTATTATTTGGTCACAACAAAGGAATGAAGTACTGATCTCTGCCACAACATGGATGATTGTAAGTGCAACATTATGCTAAGTGAAAGAAGCCCCACAATAAAGTCACATATTATACAAATCCATTTCTATGAAACACTTGGAATAGTTAAATCCATAGAGATAGAATGCAGATTTTTTATTCCCAGGGGGCTGGGGGGAGGGTGACTGAGGAGAAACCACTTAATGGATAAGAACTTTTACTTTGGAGTGATGGAAATATTTTGGAATGAGATAGAGGTGGTGACTTCACAATATGTATGTATTAAATGCCACTGAATTGTGAACTTTTAAATAATATGTGAATTTCACTTCAATAACTTTTTTAAAAATTATTTTTCAACATCACTAGCCATTAAAGAAATGCAAATTAAGACTACAATGAGATATAAATACACATCTATTAGAACAGCTAAAATAAAAAAGTGACAATACCAAATGCTGGCAAATATTTGGAACAACAGGATCTCTCATGCATTACTGGTGGGAATACGAAATCAATGATCATAGTTTGGCAGTTTCTTATAAAACTAAACATTCAACTACCATACAACCCCAGCAATTATATTCCTGGGCACTTATCCCGGAAAAGTGAAAATTTACATCTACACAAAAACCTGTACATGAACCTTCATAGCAGCTTTATTTGTAATAGCCAAAAACTGCAAACAACCAAAATATCCCTCAGTAGGTGAATAGTTAAATAAACTATGGCATATCTGTTCCATGAAATATTAATCAGAAATAAAAAGGCATGAAATATTGAAAACATGTGGATCTCAGGGGAATTATGCTAAGTGAAAGAAAGCCAATCTCATAGGGTCAAAAAAAATTCACATGCTATATTATTCCATTTATATAACATTCTCCATGTAACAAAATTGCAGTGACGGAAAACAGATTAGTGGTTATCAGAGGTTAGGGATGGTGGGGAGGGGAGGGGTGAATATCACTAATTAAAGAGTAGCACAAGGGAGATCTTTGTGGTGGCAGGATAGTTCTGCATATTGATTGTGCTGGTGGTTACCCTAATCTAAATACACGACAAAATGGCACAGAACTAGACACACATTCTATCTATATTAATTTCCTGGTGTTGATACTGTACCACAGTTATGTAAGATTGGGAGAAGGGTACACAGACCTCTCTGCACTATTTTTTTGAAACTTCTTGTGGATTTATAATTGTTTCCAAATAAAAAGGAAAAAAAATACAATGTAAAATAAACTTCAATAAAGTTGATTTTTTTAAATATAAATAAAAATAATTTTTTAAAAGTTAAACTGAACAGGGGCTTCTGCGTGGCTCAGTCAAGCATCTGACTCTTGATTTCAGCTCAGGTCATGATCTCAGGGTCCTGAGATCAAGCCCCACATCGGGCTCTGTGCTCAGGGCAGAGTCTGCTTGGGATTCTCTTTCCTCCTCCCTATGCCCCTCCCGCTTGTGCTCTCACACTCTCTCAAATAAATAAGTAAATCTTTAAAAAAAAAAAAGGTTAGGGGTGCCTGGGTGGCTCAGTCGGTTGAGCCTCTGCCTTCAGCTCAGGTCATGATCCCAGGGTCCTGGGATCGAGCCCCACATTGGGCTCCCCGCTCTTTGGGGACTCTGCTTCTCCCTCTGCCCCTCACCCCTGACTCATGCTCTCTCTCTCTCTCTCAAATAAATAAAATCTTTTTTAAAATATTAAATTTAATTTAAAAATTTTTTTAAAAGTTAAACCAAAAACCTACCCCAAAAAAGGCAGCAAATACACAGATCTTGCTCTATGTAGCTCCATATTTCAAGTGTAGATTTCTCTCTGATGTTAATCTATTTTGTGTTGGGTCTCATGAATCTTCTCTTACACATGCATAGCTTAGCTGTCAAGAAGAATTTGGGCAGAATTTATATTTGGAATTTGGGTCTCATTCTTTCTATACTTCTCTTGCTGCCAGAATTTCCCTCTTCAAATTTCCAGCTGATTTTCCAGCCCCGAAAGGTACCTTCAGCCAATAAGGCTGTGTTTTTCCACTGCCAATTTCTTCCAGTCATAGCCATGGGGATCAGGAGATGTCTTCAGACCAGAAAGCCACAAATTCACAACTCACTCCTTACAGTTGTGGTGTTTTTTTCTTCTGATTTTGGGCACTTCCCAGTGTCTTTTTTTAACAAGTTTTTTAAATCAATTTTTATAATTGCTATCTGCAAGAAGTTACATGTGACCACTTCATTCCTTCACAATTACTGGAAGCTTCTGTTTTAGAATTTAAAATTATATAGTTATTATAAGAGCTTTCTTGTCATCAAACCCACAGTATTAGAAAAGTTTCCAAATAAAGAGAAGCTCCAATTCCGCCAGTATTTTTTATAGGTCAAATGTTCTTAATATTATATCTCAGCTACTGTAGCCCTCAGGATGGATAGAAGCATAATTAAGTTCATATGCACTGTCTAAAAACTGACCTTTTTGGAGTAACAGTTTTATTGAAATATAATTCACATACCACATAATTCACACACTTAAATTGTACAGTTCAATGGTTTTCAATATATAGAGAGAATTTTGCAATCATTACCATAATCAATTTTAGAACATTTCATCACCCCTAAGAAAAAACCCAGTACCTTTAGCTACATCACTCCCCTTAATTCCCACAGAACTAGACAACCACTTTCAATATCTATAGATCTGTCTATTTTGGATAGTCTGTATCACATAAATCATATTATAGTCTTTTGAGACTAGATTCTGTCACTTAGCATAACATTTTCAAGGTTCATTTACATTATAATTTCATTCCTTTTTATGACCAAATAATATTCCATAGTATGGATATACCCTATTTTGTTTATTCATTCAATTGATGATGATCTTCATTTTTTTATGAATAATGCTACCATAAGCATCTGTATATGGATTTTTATGTGGAAGAATGTTTTCAATTCTCTTGGATATATACCTAGGAGAATTGATAGATCAAATTATAATTCTATGTTTAACCATTTGAGGAAGAGCCACTCTTTTCCAAAGCGCCTGCACCATTTTACATTCCCACCAACAGCATATGAAAGTTCTCATTTCTCAACATCCTGGTCAACATTTGTTATTATCTGTCTTTTTTATTATAGCCATTCTACTGGGTGTGAAGTGGTATCTCATTGTGGTTTTGACTTGCATTTGTCTGATAGCTAATGATGTTGAGCATCTTTTTGTGGGCTTATTGGCCATTTCTATATCTGCTTTGGAAAAATCATTTCAGATCATTTGCCTATTTTTTTTTTTGCCTATTTTTTAATTGGAATTCTGTTAAGGATTGGGTTGAATCTATAGATCAGTTGGGGAAGTATGGCCATCTTAATGAATATAGGATGTCTTTCTATTTATTTACTTCATGTTTAATTTATTTCAATAATCTTTTATACTCCTAAAAATATAAAGTTTACACTTCTGTTAAATTTATTCCTACATATTTTAATCATTTTGATGTTATTATAAATGGAATTATTTTCTTAATTTCATTTCAGGTTGCTCATTGCTATTGTATAAAAATATAATTGATTTTTGTAAATTAATTCTGTATCCTTCAACTTTGTGGAACTCTTTTATTCATTCTAATAGTTATTAGTGGATTCCTTAGGATTTTCTATATGCTAAATCTTGTTACCTGTAAATAGACATAGTTTTACTCCTTCCTTCACAATTCAGATACCTTTAATTTCACTGTTTTGTCTACTTGCCCTGGCTAGAACTCTAGTACAGTGTTGAATAGAAGCAGAGAGAGTGGACATTCTTGTCTTATTCCTGACCTTAGGGGGAAATCATAGTGGCTTACAACCTTAATTTTTCATTTTACATGTAAGCTGGGGCCTTATGTCAGGTCAGTTTCAACTGTGCTCAGTTCTTAGCCTTACTCCGTAGACATAAATGTTTTCTCATCCTAGGACCCAGCCTGAGGCCTTACCTGGGCTATACTATTGTCTTTGCGAAGGGCTAAAACAAGAGGTTAAGCCAAACCACATAATCACTTTAAACCTCTACTTGGATGTGGCATGTCATATCCACGCACACTCTATTGCCAAAGCATGTCAGTTGTGCCCAAATTCGAATCTGTACTCCTCCTACAAGAGGCATGGCAAGTCACCTGGCAATGGGCGAGGATACATAATCCTCTTACAGGAAAGGTGAGGAGTAAATAACTGGGAACAATATCATCTACCCTATTGAGGCTATATCTAATTTCCATAACCTCTAAGAATTCAAGAAAATGATTAAGCAATAAGCCCAACTAATTATCTTGACACACAACCACAATAAGATCAGTTTTGTT
The DNA here is from genome assembly GCA_028534135.1 of Potos flavus. Lineage (NCBI taxonomy): Eukaryota > Metazoa > Chordata > Mammalia > Carnivora > Procyonidae > Potos > Potos flavus. Next base: position 22,757,932 of record CM052901.1, on the reverse strand, counting down.
GTGTGTGTCCAAGACCACTCTTTTAAGAAATTGTCCAAGGTCACATAAGACTATATAAGAAAACTTAATCTAAAACTTGAAAATAAGGAAAAATGATTGCAAAACTTATTAAATATCATGGCAGTACATTTTCTAATAAGCCTGTCAGTTATCTTACTCTAGGTTTGTAACTTTGACTAACTATCCACAACTAATTAGGGTCCAGAGAATTTTAGTCTTATAGAGTTAACGTGCAGAAAACTACCAAGGTGTGATTTACTTTTTGGAGAGTTCTTCGTGCAGTAAATAACCCCAAAAGTTTCAGTTTATTACACTATAAAACATTAGTCAGTTTTGAATCTAACTTAAGTCATCTTATTTTGGCATTCTTTTCCCAACTGATTAAATGAATCCCTGTTTTTCAAATGCTCTTTGAACAAGCATTCTTGTGTATCTGCTGATTCTTTCATTAATTGGTTGAATGGAAATTTGGCATGTGCTAATGAATTACTTTGTCTGAGGCTTGTGCTTTTGTGCTTTTATAGACATCACGAACTCCAAGCAATTTTCCCTGAACCCCTCTTCCTCCAACCCTCTCACTCATTCTGTGCTCCCACATCCCATATCCTATATGAACAATCAACATTTGTAGAATGAATGATGGCTCCATAATTGTTACAAGGTGAAAACAAATAACCAAAACGAAAAAAATGAAGCAAGAAAATTTGGTTTCTAGAATTCAGAGGGAATATCACAATAGCCACGGAAAAAAATTAGAGAAAATATAGTAGTCCTCACTTTTAGGAAGGCCAATATATGTAATCTAAATTTAGGACACAAGAATACACATTTTCCTAAAGCTTCTTTGTTTTATGAAATAAGTCACCAGAGTTCCCTAAAACAATAGAATCTCCTTCTGTGTTTAAGTACCTCTTACTTATCTGTCTGGGTTAGTTTTATGTGTTGACAAATGAAGATCAGAAGTGAAAATGTCAATGAGAAAATTATTTGATTTATATATGTGTACACTCTAGAGCGCTTTCCAAAGGAACATATTTATTGTGTAAAGTGAACCAGGAGTATCTAGGATAGTGAAGAAGTTTAGTTTACAGGCTACTAGATCTCTGACCTCTAAAGGCCTTTGGTTAAAAAGGGGGGGGGGGCGGCAGAAAATGAATGTTGCTATGCTTCATTTTAGCACCTATAAAAATGTTTGCCATCTTGGGGCACCTGACTGGCTCAAGTAGGAAGAGCATGTGACTCTTGATCTCAGAGTCACGAGTTCAAGCCCCACCTTGTGTGTAGAGATTACTAAAAAATAAATAAACTTAAAATGCTTGCCATCTTACTTCACTTTCTCCCTGACCAAGCCCCCTCTCCCTCCCCGCTAAAACAAAGTGTCCTACCATCCTTCCTCAAAAGAAAACATACTGTTAACAATGCTAATATCTACCTAAGCTACATGAATCAGAATTTTAATGGAAATTCATTTGCCACTTTAATTTTAGCATGTATCTCAGTTAAGCCACTGAATATATTCAAATGCTGTAGGTAAGTGGAACTTTTGTTAACTGAACTATGGTTTAAAAACGTCCTAAGGAAGCTTTCTAATTAAACGTAAAAGCAAATCAATTATTTTATACCTCAGCATCTGTAATGTTTCACCAAGACAAAGAATGCAAAGTGTTTCTTACTTTGAGAAAGAGTTTAAACTCTGTTTGGGCCAGTAGGCAGAGTCAGAATTTCCTGGACATATCCCATAGGGATCAGTGAGATGTGGCTCTTAAAATATTCCTAATGACTTCATCTTTCAATATACCAGCTCTAAAATAATTGGGAGTTGACAGCATGAAAGGTCCCTCTGGCAGGTATCTTTACCCATAATGTTCTTTCTTCAAAGGTTAGCCTATTCTAGTTCTTAAGACATTAGACATCTACATTTTATGTCTGCCAACAAAGTTGAACAATGAAAAAGACCCTGGGAAATCTGTCACGTAAATTGCCTCAATGAGTGTTATTTTTATTCTAAAGAGAAAAAACTGTATTTGAAAAAATTTGAACTCCAGCATTTTTTTAAGTTGCTCTAAACTAATATCTTTCCCACAATAATGGCCACTACCACCAAAATAAAGTTACCAGAAAGAATTGTCTCTTTTTAAAAAAAGATTTTATTTATTCATCAGAGAGAGAGAGAGAGAGAACACAAGCACGGGAAGGAGCAGAGGAAGAGGAAGAACCAGGCTCCCCACTGAGCAGGGAGCCCAATGCAGGGCTCAATCCCAGGACCCTAGGATCATGACCTGAGCTGAAGGCAGACATTTAACTGACTGAGCCACCCAGGTGCCCCTAGAAAGAATTTTCTTTAGCCAATTCATATTCCATCAAAAATAATTATATCAACTTTAGGGGGTCTGGGTGGCTCAGTTGGTAAAGTGTCCAACTCTTGATTTCAATTCAGGTTATGATCTCAGGGTTGTGAGATTGAGTCCCATGTTGGGTTCATGAGCTGGGTGTGGAGCCTGCTTAAGATTCTCTCTCTCTCCTTCTCCCTCTGCTTCTCTCTATAAAAAAAAAAAAAAAAAAAAAAAAAAAAAATTTAAAAATAATTATATCAACCTTGAAAAGAAAAACCTTCTCTTCTCTGCTATTTGTCCAGAGTTACAGAAAAGCAGTGGCACTCATTGTTACATACAGACCAATCTGGAAATCTATTTACTTGCGCTTCCTGGTGAAAAAAGCATGGATGAATTAACCCGCCAGTCATCTCTAATTTTTCAATGAGTTGTGTTCCAAAATTTATTTGTATGTCAACTGTTGGGAAATCAGAACATATTTTCCTCTAACAAAGGGTGGTTAGGGTCTCGGACCAGCTTGCAAAAGCCTACAGATTGTAAATCCACCCCAACCACTGAGCTACCTCAGAACTAATCTACTGACTGAGCCAGCCAGGCACCCCTGGGTCAAATATTTATTGAGTACCCTATGCTATGCGGTAGGTGCTGGCATTAAACAACAGTCCTGCACTTCTGAAGCTTATAGTCTAGATGAGTATTAAAGAATCCACAGAAACCAAACAAATCTTCAATGAAGAAGCAAAAGATGGGAAAGCACAACTGTTCCCAACCCACTACCAATCAGACTTCCAAACCAGCCACCTCATCTTTTGGAAGTGAATAAAATATAAAGTATGACCAAGTCAACTACTGCAAAGCTCAAACAAATATCAATTGTGACATATTGCTCTTACAATGAAACTGGAGGAAAGCAGCAAATACAAAAAAACAGAAGTTCAACTTCACAAACCGGTACAAGATAAAACCACCAACTGGGCCAGGTCCCTTTGGGCAACTTTCCCATCTCTCCTTTCACCTTCAAGTAGCCATCTGAGCTGCCCACTGTGGTACTCTCCCAGCATCAGGCTGTGTCCCTTTCTCTGGCTGTTGCCTAAAGAAACCTCTCAGTGTTTTCCTAGGGAATATGGGAGCATGATGGGGTCATCAGAAATCATTTGTGCTTCAGCGCTCGTGAGAAAATTGATTGACCCCTCCCATAATGCCTTTCTTAACAGATATGCACATCTCCAGCAGGTCCTATAAAATCCTTAATTGTGAGAATTTCACACACCACAGCCGCCCAGTAGGGAAGAGATATTTTGGAATCAGGGCCTTTCAGTGCCCAAACCACTTCTGTAGATAACTACATAACTCACCTGTGTATGTACATAATAGCTCCAGAACCGAAAACCTTTGCAGAGTTAACGTCCTAAGGAGTTCTCTATCCTTTGATTTAAAAAAATTATTGAGCTCTATATAAATATGTGCCAAGCATCAATCTATAAACTGTCTCATTTGGGGTGCCTGGGTGGCTCACTTGGTTGAGCTTCCGACGTTGGCTCAGGTCATGATCTCAGGGTCCTGGGATCAAGCCTCCCTTTGGGCTCTGCGCTCAGCGTGGAGTCTGCTTGTCCCTCTGCCTCTGCTCCTCCCCCTGCTTGTGTGCGCTCTCTCCCTCTCAAACAAATAAATCTTTAAAAATATTATGTCATTTAATCCTTAGGAGTACCTTATGAAATGGTTGTTATTATTAGCCTCATTTTACCAACAAGATGTCAGATTTAAACCTGATCATATCAATAATGACATTAAATGCATTGTCTAAACACCCCAATTAAAAGGCAGAGATTGTTGGGGCACCTGGCTGACTCAGTTGGTAGAGCATACAACTTTTGATCTCAGGGTCATGAGTTTGAGCCCCATGCTGGCATGAAGATCACTTTATAGATAGATAGATAGATAGATAGATAGATAGATGTGCCTGGGAGGTGCAGTCAGTTGGGTGTCTGACTCTTGATTTCTGCTCAGGTCATAATCTTGAGGTCATGGGATAGGGCCCCACATCGGGCTCCCTGCTTGGCAGGGAGTCTGCTTGAGATTCTCTCTCTCCCTCCTCCCCTCCCCCCTGCACACGTGAGCGCTTTCTCTCTCTCTCAAATAAATAAATAAATCTTAAATATTTTTTAAAAGGCAGAGATTGTCAACTTGGATTAATAAACAAGAAATTCACTTTCAATATTTAAAAAAAAGAATGGAAAAAATATATCCTGCAAATGGAATCAGAAGAAAGCTGGAGAAACAATTTTGACATGGATTTTAGAATGAGGAATATTACCAGAAATAAAGAAGAATATTTTATTTTGATAAGGGGGTCAATTCACCAAGAGTATATAATCCCAAATGTGCATGCACCTAATCACAAGGTTTCAAAATACATGAAACAAAAACTGACAAAACCAAAACAAGAAATAAGATAAATCCACAATTATATTTGTAAATTACAATACACCTCTCAGCAACTGACAGACCAAGCAGACAGAAAATCAGCAAGGACACAGAAGATCTGGAACACCACCAACCAACTTGACCTAATTGGCATTTATAGAATACTACATCCAACAAAAATGGGATACACATTCTTTTCAAGTGCACATGGAATATTCAGTATGGTAGACCAGCTATTGTGCCATAAAATAAGCCTCAGTAAATGTAAGAGAATTTATATCATTCAAAGTATGTTCTTGACCCACAGAACTAAACTAGGTATCAATAACAGAAGGGTATCTGGGAAATTTTGCAAATATTTGGAAATTAAAACACTTCTAAATAACACATCAAAGAATAAATCATAAGGGAAATTGGAAAATATTTTGAGCCAAATGAAAATGAAAATACCACATATTAAAATTGTGGGATTCAGCCAGAGCAGTGGTTAGAAATTTACAGCATTGAATTATTAAATGCTTATGCAACCCACCCCCCAACAAACAACAGGATATTATGCAAGGAAAAGTAAGGAATGAAGGTCAAAACCCAGCCCTGAACACAACCATAGAAAAGTGAATCACTGCAGATGAAAGTTAAAGGTTCTAGAAAGTACAAGCGGTATCAAAAGCAGCTCTGAACTCTGAACATCTTACCTTGGTAGTCGATGCTTGTTGACAACATAAGTCTAACAAAAGGTTAGATCCAGGAAGGTCAGTGAAGATAGGCTGGAGAAGACGGGGTCAGAGTGAATAAGGGCAGCATGGGCTAGCAGAGTTGATGAACTCTGATCCCAGGAAAGAGGCTGTTGCTCTTATCTTTAAAATACTTCTTGCCAAAGATGAGTTTTCCCTGGAGCCTAATACTTACTACCCTCAGAAATAACAAGCCTCTGAATGGGTTCTGTTTCTAATTGAGGTAAGAACAGAGATGTCAGGATTGCAGGCTGGTTAAACTCTGTAATTCCCAAATATCATCCCTACATTAGAATCACCTGAGGAACTATGTTAAAAAATACTCCAGGCCCCCACTCCAAAATAATCTAATTCAGTGTATTTGGAATGTGGAACCTAAGGTTTCCCAATTAATTCTAATCCTGATGATTCCCAGTTTGCAAACTACCTGTATAAATATTATCACTAATAAAAATTGCTAAGTTACTGAGTACCTGCCACTACTAGGTCCTCTTTATGTGCTTTAATGTATTGTTAGATTTAATTCATTAACAAAAGGGCACTGTGAAGACCAGGTGAAGAAGTTTAAGTGGAGCTCATCCCACTCAGAGGAAACAGATATGGGAAATCATCTTGACACAGAGGCAGTAACTTTTCAATTACCTGTAAAGATATGAAAAATGTGATTAACACTGATTGACTAAAGCAATAAAAGATTGGTGATGTCGGACTTAAGTCATGAAGACCAAAAAAGGAAAAAGTCTTCAGGCAGCATGGAACAGTATCCAAAGAGGGAGTATTTGCCTCTCAAATATGATCCAATCCTGCGCTAGCAGGGGAACAGGTTGGCTTCAAGGATTCTGCACCATACCAAAAATGGGTCTGAATTCCAAGTTCGACATTCTCTTGCCTGAGAGAATGGCTTTCTAACCATCCAATCCTTCCTGAAGTCTTCCCAGATCAACCTACTGAGAGCAAGACTTCCCAAATCACCTAGTCTGAGGTCATTCTTACCCTGAGTACTCACCATCATCTTAAAATGTAACAGGACCCCAGTTGCATGTGATATGAATACCTTACTCATTTTACACTTCATTTCCTGCTTGTATCTTGTAAGCATGATCTTTTCTCTATTACTGGTGTCCTGGATCAATTATCCTGGAAAGCGCAAAAGGTTTCTCCATAATAGTAACTAGCAGTGGCATATCTAATTACAATTCATAAATGTTCTTTGATAATGATGATATATGTAACCCTAGGAGATAAGTATCATAACAAACTGCATGAAATTAGGTTCATGAAGGCCTTGAATACAGTACGATAATACCATTCCAGTTAAAATGTTGTGGGAATATGGGTGATAGTAGCTCTTTATCAGTTTGATATTCAAATCCAAGGACATCTAGATGTCATATGAGAAAAACCAGAGGTCGAAGCTAGAGGTTAAATACCAGGTCATTTTCTAGCTCCCATCCCTTAAATGAAGGCTACTTCTGACTTGCAATGATGCATTTATGTGCCCTGTGTTCAAAATCTTTTCTTTTTCCACTAAACACCCACATTTAACAACACATCAAAGCAATTAAGCTTTCTTAGCCTGATTGATATGGAACTGGTCATTAGAGCAGTAAAACAGGACCTAAGAATCAGAAATAAAAAGCAATTATTCATACATTAATACAGATCTTCTCAGGTTGTTACACTTCCTTTAGTCACATTTCCAATATCCCTTCTATCCCTTCTATTGTCATTCTTAGTTATCGTGTCAATTTGCATTTACAAATACAACAAAATTTGTATGCAACTAGCATGAATTAGCATCTCTTAAGCAGCTCCTCTTTTTATTCTCAACTCTAGGCCCAGTAAAATCTGTTTGGCCCTGACAATGTCTCTAGAAATGTTACTTCAATTAAAAAAAAAAAAAACATTTAAACCATGCTTCTGATAAGTGATAAGACAGAATATTAAGTAGCTCTAATATTACTACCGCCATTTTACCTAAAAAGCAGCCTTAGAGATCAGTATCCATAAAAACAAACAAAAATATCAAAGGCCAGGCACAGCTTTTAAACTAATGAGATCTTGTTTATCTTACTTGTATATGAAAACCAAACTATGGTCGCATGAGTTTTCTGATCTTTACAAACATGCTAATGAAAAGTAAGGCCATCATAAATCCTGTCCTTAAGTCAAAAACCTTTTCCTGGACTTGAACCAAATCATCAGAGACCTGGGTGCCTGGACCACATATTTTAGTGTCATTGTAGAAATATACTCACCAGGATGAGTTGAGGTGTTGGCCATCAGCTAATATTCAGGGCCACTACAAGATACATCCCTTTGTTTTGTTTACTCAAAAGACAGGGCTTGTTTCTTACGAGAATGCAAAGGAAAAGTTTCTTTTGGGCTACATTACCAGAAAATGTTCTTCTCCATGACAGGCTTTTTATTTAATGGACACTGTAATTCCTGTAACTGAGACATCACACCTTCTCTGTGTGGCCTATCAGGTTTCTTAGAACTGATTCATGGCCCAGGTGTATATGACATTTTAGGGTGTTAACTTCATTTTAGGTATTAATTTCACCCAAATTTTCTCATTTACTTCTTAAATACTGTACTGTATGCTTTTTCACAAATCCTTTTTGGAACATGGTAGGATAGAAATAAAACAATTACACAGTTGCTGGAAAAAAAATAAGGCTGCTAGAATTTCCACCTAAGCTGCTTCCAGGCTAAGGTGCTTCCAGGAAACAGAAAATAGCCCCGTAGCATGGACCAGTGATCTTCCAACAATAAACTACAAATCACTTATACACTAACAAGGCAAGGCAAGATATTCTAATGTTTGCCCCTACTGTTTAAGACAACACAGATGGACAACTGTCTTCCAACTTCTCACCAGCTCAAGAAAGACAAGTCCAGGGTTACTTGTATGTGTTCACATACAGTTCTTTGGATCAAGACCCAGAAAAAAAAACTTGCCAAAAAAATCTTTTTGAGAACTGAAAGCTGGAAAAACACACATACCACAAAAATTTCAGGGGGAGGAGGGCGTTCCTGTAGATATCCTCCATTTATGAGCCTAAAGGTAAGAACTCCTTTCTAAAAGATGGCAAACCTAAGACACCAGTCACTACAGCTCAGAGCCTAGTTCCTGAGAGAGAAATCCTGCATATTACATGATTTTCATGTAAAAGGTTCAAAGATGGGGGGGGGGGCGGTTAGGGATGGTGCCTGCTCATATTATTAGTAATAAAATATTCATAGTGTGATAACTGCCTCAAAATATCCTGCTTTGCACCTCTTCACTCCACATGATCCCTCTATATAGAGAGCAGTAAGCCCTGCATCACCCAGGTTTAGATTTCCTAGGAGGACCTCCCTCCATCCAACATTATTTGTTTGCCTCCATTGACTAGAATGAAGTTACATGACAGTAGCAGGGACTTTGTTTTGCTCAAGGCTGTACCTCTGGTGTATAAGAGGCACTCAAATATTTTTTAAATAAATATTCTATAGAGGGCTCTATAGATGGTTTTTGTAAATGAAATTCTACTAGAACTCAGTCATGCTTATTCATTTACATATCACCCATGGCTGCTTTCATGCTATAATGGCAGAGCTGAGAAGTTGCAACAGGGTATACACAGCCCGTAAAGTCTCAAATATTTACTATCCAGCCCTTTACAGAAATAGTTTGCTCACCCCCAATAGCACTCATTTGGCCCTTATTTCTCAAGCTAGATTGGAAGCACCCTAGGTACAGGAGTTAGGTCTTAATACCCCTTTGTACCTGGAACAGAGCAGATGCTTAAAAATAGCTATCACTACACAAATACAGATTTCCCACTTCCAACATAAATTATTTTCGCACAGTTAAATCCAAGGTTAGTATTTTCCATCCTCAATGCATTTCTAGCAAGGATACAACCAAAGCTCACCTGTGTTCACAATTAATTTGAGGGAAAAGAAGAGATCCTGATACTAAGCAAGTAGTGATCTTTCCAGTTCAAACTCACAATCATGTGTTCTTTAAAATGTGAATGCAACATAACTGGAGAGCTCCTCCCTACTATGCTTCAGACAAATGATTCTGAGGTGAACCATAGCTATCTCCTCAATGTCAAAATCATTCTAACAATGCATAATTTCTTTTTATGCCAGGCACATTATGGGCGCTCAATAGTCACTGAATAGATCATTCTCCCATAATTATTGTGTTCATCAATTTTTGTATACTACAATTACCTGAAAAGGGGCATTAAGATTTATATCCCTATGCCAATTCTCAAATATGCTCAGCATTTCTCAGTCCTTTAAAAAATTATAGCCTTGTCATTCTCTTAAAAAAAAAATTTAATTTGCACAGGTATCATCAGTTCCAAAGAATCGAAGAGTAAATGGATAATTTTAAGCGTGGTTTCAGCCCACTGTTTACCCCAGGTGCAGAGGTTAGCAAATAAGATTTTTTGTATTATTGGATGAGATATCATTTGAAAACACTGTAGATCATGGACTAAGAAATGAAAAGAAAGGGCTAGGAGCCTTACTGAACTATCTTTACTAAGTTATTGTGAATAAGCAACAATATACACAATGATATACAATCATTTGAGAAAACTATTGTTTATTTAGAAAAAAGGTTACACTGGTAGAATTCAGTAGATAAAAAAATTTTCTTTTAAAAATGTCACTGTGAAACTTTTCCAGACGAAAGTTCAGCAATACAAAGCTCCTGTAGCTGTAGAATTAAAACACAATTAACTTTTGGTTTTCCCCTCCCTCCCAAGATTTGTCTAATAACATAATTACAAGAAAAAATGGCAAGGGACAAGTGAGTGCTGGTACCTTTTTCTTTTTTAAACAGGTTTTAATGTTGTACACGTACTATATAAAATGATTCCTAAGCATTGCATAAGACACTGCTCCCACTTTGTTTTTAGTGACTAATATTAAAAACAGGCCAAATAATAAATTAAAACTGAGTTTTAAAATGAGGTAAATTCAAAATGGTTCAATAATTGTTTATTTTCAGTTTCAAACAATAAAAAGGAAGCATTTCAGATTGAAAAAAACAAACAAAAAAAACCCAAAACAACTAAACCCAGGCAATATTTAGTTAACCTAAAGTGAAATTCTGTACACATGTAACCTTATTTGCTTGTTGGGAACTGTATGCAGCACATTGTGCTAAAAATATGGAACAGTTAACACTTTCAGCCATTTACTGAAAATAAACATGTAGAAACTAAGCAACAAGTTAAATACAGTAATGCACAACTCAACAATTTTAAGTTTTCGGCATGGAGCAATAAAGCAGATTACTGAATAACTTAAGAAGATGCAAATGGGCCCTCTTGATTCATAATTCTCGGCAATCTACTCAGGAAAATAAATTTCTGGTCACAGCTGAACAATTTCATTCCAATCTCACCTGAAAGAAACAAAGTGATTATATTGATAGATAAGAAAGGAAGAAGAGAAGGAAGGAGGCAGGGAAAAGAAAGGGAAGGGGGGATGGATGGAAAGAAGGGGCAGAGAGAGGGAAGGAGAAACAAGGGAGGGAAGGAATGGAGGAGGAGGAAAGGAAAACAAGAAGGAAGGAAAGAAGGAAGATTTAAGAAACAAAAGAAAAATCAAGGAGTTCTGTCAATAACAAAGGCTTGAATTAAGTCCCTAGATAAGAATGAAATATTTGTATATTTCTCATCACTTCCCCCTCTCAGAAACCATTAAAGATAGGCACGCTATGAGGAGTTAAAAAAAAAAAAAAAAAACTGAATATTTTGTCTGTGAGAGAGGGAGAAGTTGGGGAGGGGAGGGAGGATAAAACGAAAGAGAAACAAGAAAATATTTCACAGGGGCAAGCAATAGCTTGTCAAACGTAAACAGAACACAGAGCAAAGAAAAGGAACCGATTTTACATGATCAACAAAAAAAGAGAAAAATGACATCACATTTTTCACAAGGACACGATTTTAATAGTGACTTATATTAAGATGCAATGTCTGCTAAATTATAAAAATTGCTTTAAAAATATATTGACTTAATTATACTCATTTCCTTTCCTTTATGTACTGACATTTTCAAATACTGCATATTGAAATAAATTCAAAACATGATCATTACAACATGTGGCAAATAACTTCTTATCTGCCTAACATTGTTCTCATTCAAATTTTAAACTAATGCTTAAAGCATTAAATTTTATTGACGAAAATACTACATTCACATATTTCATAAAACCAGAGCTAGAAGGGCCTTGGAAAGTAATCACACTTGCATGAAATGCTTGAAAATAATTTACACATCATTTCTATACAGCATTCTGTTCACGCCATGTATAACCTTGACATTACCAATTATAACTGTGGATACACTAATGTTGAACTTACAATTTTAATACTTAAAAATCATTGTTCCTGTCCATCACTGATGAATGGATAAACAAAATGTGGTACACATTCATACAATGGAGCATTATTCAGTTATAAAAAGAAATGAAGTTCTGATACATGCTACAACATGGATGAACCTTGAAAACATGATGCTAAGTGAAAGAAGCCAGACACAAAAGGCCACATATTGCATGATTCCATTTTTATGAAATGTCCAAAACAGGCAAATCCATAGAAACAGAAAGTACATTAGTTGTTTCCAGGGGTGGGGAAGGAGAGAACTGGGGGTGACTGCTAACAGGTATGGGGTCTCTTTTGGGGGTGATGGAAATGTTCTGGAATTAGCGGTGATGGCTATAACATAGTGAATATACTAAAAACCGCTTTAACATGGCAAATTTTATGTTTTGTAAATTTTATCCCAATTTTTTAAATTGTAAAGAAAAAAAAAGTGTTGCAATAAAGAGTATCATGATATCAGTACAGCCATAACTAGAATAAGAAATGGGGGTCTCAATCATGATGATGTCACAGTAGGAGAATTACCAGGCAAGGGAACTTTTGCTGACATATTTAAGGGCATATTAAAGGATAAAACTGCTGTTGCCATTAAAACATGTAAAGATGATCTTTGCCAGGAACTGAAATTAAAATTTTTACAAGAAGCCAAAATCCTCAAGCAATATAATCATCCCGATATTGTCAAACTTTTAGGAGTTCGCACACAAATACAGCCTATCTATATCATTAAAGAACTGGTTCCAGGAGGCGATTTCCTCTCCTTTCTGAGAAAGAAGGATGAACTAAAACAGTTAGTGAAATTTTCATTAGATGGTGCTTCTGGATGGCGAATCTCAGGTAAAAATTGTATACACAGGGACCTTGCTGCAAAAAACTGCCTGGAGGTGAAAATAATGTTCTGAAAATCAGTGACTTTGGAATGTCTCGTCAAGAGGATGGTGGTGTGTATTCATCTTCTGACTTAAAGCAGATTCCAATTAAATGGACAGCACCAGAAGCTCTTAATTATGGGAGATATCGTTCTGAGAGTGACGCATGGAGCTTTGGCATCCTCCTCTGGGAGACCTTCAGCTTAGAGGTCTGTCCATACCCTGGAATGACAAATCAGCAGGCACAAGAGCAAGTGGAAAGAAGATACTGGATGTCAGTCTCTCAGCAGTGTCCAGAGCGTATTTATCAATACAATGTTGAAGTGTTGGGATTACAAACTTGAAAACCGCCCCAACTTCAGTGAACTTCAGAAAGAACTGCCATCAAGAAGAAAAGTCATATAGTGATGAAACAGTGCCAAACTCAGCCTTCAGGACTCTATCTTCCAGCAGAGTAATATTTTCTTCTCATTAACAATGCGTTTATACCACATTACCTGGAACATTCTAAGGTTATTGTTTTCTTAACTATTTTTTAAAAAATGTGTGCTACTTTAACAATTGTAAATAAGAAAGCACAGGTGCTAAATGCAAGAGACAACACAGATCTTCACACCTAGGACTGCTGACGTTTCTCACAAGGTCTCTACTTCAGGCTGGGTCCAGAGCTGGCTGTCCTCCATCCTAGACATCTCTACTCTATCGGTGCTATTAACTGCACTGGTAATACTGTGTTTGCGGAAAGACAAGATTACCTTTGTAAACATCACTTTCTACTGGGTATTATCTGGCTGGACAGGACATCCTGAGGTTTTTTCCTTCTCTCCCCCAACCTCCCCCAGAAATTGGCCCTGTTGTATTAGTAAGGTTGCAATTTCCCTATGTTCCATCACACCCTCCTCTTGGGCATCAGAAAACTATGCATGAAATGTCCTTGAAGAGCATGCTCGCGGAGCTAGGCAGCTAGTTTTAAATGATGTTACTTTACAGAGGGCTGTGACAGCAAGAAGTAAGTCTGAAAAGTAGACTGGTCTGGAGAAAAGAACAGCTAGACCGGTGATCAAAGTAGAGAAGAAAGGCAAATATAAATTCAGTCTTCTTTTCCAAGGTGTGCCCTTATAAACACATATTCTAATTTTATGATCAAATTCACCAAAAAGATCCTAAGAAATGTTTCAATAGTACACAGATTCCACATAAAGGAGCCCTCTTGATGGCAACAGAATTTTTTTTAGAGAAACTATAATACACAGGCTCACAGAATTAATAAGATTATTTTGCGTGAAGTGTCTTGATCTCAAAGGAGGCATCTGAGAATTTAATTCCCTTCATTTTCACCAGTTTCTGAAGTTATCAGGATTTTGTGATCCTATTACACACACACACACGCACACACACAGTAGAAAGGCATATATGGATGAAGCTGACAGTTAAAAAGTCAAATGAACATTTATGAGGAAGAAAGAAGATATAGGAGAAAGACATAGGGATAGCCATCTTAATTCCACTTTACTCCATCATTTGCTCTCCTTATACTACTGCTACCTAGGAATTCTTATCATAGTAAACATACTTCCTGAGATGGTCCATGTAGATAAATGTAACACAGAATTAAAACTGGGATTCTGTTGAACTGAATCTTAGCACACCCAGGGGTGCCTCTCAGGATAAAAGCATGTATAAGGGATAAGGGATAGTCATACTCAGGGGTAAATGTGGCATGGGAGCCCTTTTCTAGGTGCTCATGCCTATGTCCCAGTAAAAACAGCACAGCACCTAGTGAATATTTGGTCTACCTTATGTGAGAGAAAGAAAATAGAAAATTTCTCCTATTCTGTCCAACTTTTTGGTACCTATGAATAGGTACAAAGTAAAAAGAACGCACATCCACTAGAGAGTATAAATGATGGTAATGAAGAGAAAAATAGTTTGTGTCTATTATTTCAATCTCCTAACAAAACTTTCGAACGCATTTAATGATTACTACATATAGACCCAAATGAAAGCAAAATAAACCCGCCCTCAAAGATATGCTGTAACACACAAAGCAACATCTTCTTAAACAGATACTACCAAATGCTATACAGTGAACCTTCTTTTGAGGGCAAAAAAAAAAGTCCAATGCTCTTTCTCATCAATCCCAAAGAGATATACATAATACTTCTGCACATAGTTTTCTCCCTGTAGAGTTAACCGAGTATCTGAAACATAGCAGGCAATAAAGAAAAATACCTGGCTGTTTGATTAAAAGGAAAGGATGAAGTTACTGCCTTCAACAAGATCACAATCTAAGGAGAGGGATATGTAACGTACTCATATATTACACAGGAATCTGTGACTAAGACTCTGTAGGCAAGCTGACACGCCCACATGTAAGCAATGGGAAACCAAGAAAGAAACTTAACTGAACACTCCCCACTCCTCAACACATATTACCAGGACCTACGACTGTGCTTTACCATGGTGACACATCCCTAAAATAAGCAATCTTTGAGCACTTAGAAGGTCAGTTTCCAAGTATGGACTGAAGAAAAAAGGCTCAGAACAGGAACTGCAAAATCAATTGTTTACAGAGGCTAGTATATAATGTAAACAAATGAAGTAAACTGGGTGGGGACTGATTGAGGTAACTAAAAAAAAAAGACCCACTGTCTACATAAGTGGGGGGCAGCACCTAGGGGCCCAGCTGATTGTTACCATGCAGAAATCAGACACAACGTTGCCAGATGTTCCAATTCTTCAAGAAAAACTGAAATTTGGATTTTATCATATCAATTAAAACAAAGTTAAATACTGTGTGAGGCCAAGAAAGTACATTTAACAAGCCACATTCTGCCCAAGGGCTGAGAATTTGCCCTTGGGCAGAATGTGGTTTAAAGGATAAAAGAGGTTACACGTATGATACTGGAGATAAGAGAAGGACCTGCAAAACAGATTAGGCTTCGTTGGAGTGGAGGATTAGAACAGGAATGTAGTACACCACAAATACAGATCGTAGGCTAGAGCTTAACTGCTAATGTTCTTTGAAATCAAGAATCAAAGTCCAAGAAGACTGAGCTTCTCAAAGTCTGGGAGCAAGTCTCAGCAGGGCATCTGGTTCACAAAAGGACTCTCAAAAACCTGAGAGTTAAACCAGCTAAACCTGACACTCATTAACTGAGGACCACATATATCAAATTAAAATTGAGATGCCAAAGGAACCTGGTTCTAAGAGAAAAATTTTTAATAGGCAGGAGTTTTTAGAGATTAAACTAGGGGAAAAAGTTAAAGGCAAAGCAGCTAGTAGTGTTCAAGAGACTAACTCAAGGAGAGAGAAGATGAATTTGGACAAAAACGTTAGCAATAACAAGTAACAAAAGATACAGAGAACAAGGAGAAAGGATTTTACAACTGAAAATCATAAGATAGGAAAAGACAACAGAAGACTTTGGAAGCAATTTCATCTGGGTCACATTTATATATTATATTTTCTTATCTCTAATGTGATGATTTTAATTTTCCTGAAATCAGGGCGGTATTTACAAATCAATGTCATTTCCCTATCCACTCGGCTCAAAAAACAGTTCTAGAAACCAACAATGGATCTTACAATTAATAA
This sequence comes from Potos flavus, assembly GCA_028534135.1. Taxonomy (NCBI): domain Eukaryota; kingdom Metazoa; phylum Chordata; class Mammalia; order Carnivora; family Procyonidae; genus Potos; species Potos flavus. The sequence continues at coordinate 22,741,573 of CM052901.1, read as the reverse complement.
CATCTTTGAATCACGGAAATGTGACATTATGCAGCAGCTCTCTTTTATGTAGAATGTAAAATAACTAAAAAAGGGAGCAGGGAGCAGCAGCATTGAAGGAGCCTAAAGGCAAACGGGGCCAATCAGAAATGAGACTTCTAAAGAACAACAGAAAGACCTGACCAATCCTAGAATGTACTCAAATAGAAGGAGGCAGCCAGAACAGCCAGAAGAGGGAAAAATCAACCAGAGCCTCACAAAATTAAGAGTCTACCCAAGGAGAAAGCACAGAATGTGGTTGTCAAGAAGAAATTTAACAGGATGATCATCAGGCCAAATATATCTGAAAAGGATATCTGAATTGAGAAGGTTTGCTACAAGACCACTGATCTAATATCTAACACCCAAACCAGTCTTTTCACGCCTTTGGTCCTGAAAGCAAAGGTAAAGTACAAATCGATGACCCATTTGAATAAGAACTCAAAAGAAATCTGTAGTAAAACCTTCACATACCAAAGAATATTTAGGTACTGAGTAAAGAGAGAATATATAAAATCACAGTGAAAGTGGTCAGTCACAATGGTTGACCCATTCCTAATGAAAATGTAAGTGGTAAGTTTTTTTGTTTTCTTTAATAAGGAGACCATATGAAAGCAAGAAGTAAAAAACAAAATGCCAAAATAAAGAGTAAAGTGAAGAATAAAAAAAAGAAGATAAAGAGTTTATAGTTCGCTAGGGAAGACAGCTAGTTGTTGGGGCAGGGGATGACTAGAACTGAGGAATGGGCAATCTTTCTGAAGGTTTTCAAGAAAACCTACTAAATTCCAAATGTTCTCTCATAATTCTCATTTAGCCTATTCTACTACTTGGATAACAAGCAGAGAATAACAAAGCTGAAAAGGGACACAGCACTTTTTTAGGACGTTACCCAGGTGGCAAACTCAAGTCCCTGCTCTGCAGCCAAAATAAATGGGACAAAATCCATACCCTAAAACTCATACCCTTACACAGAACGGGCTCTCATACATTTCTGACTCTTAATTTAAACAACTGTAAATAGGCTTGGTTACCTCTGGTTTCATAAAAGCAGCGGCAAATAATATCAGGGGGAGGGTGGAGACAGCAAGTATACTTTATATAGTATATAGAGGTGAATATAAAGTATGCTTTCTATCATTAAGAAATGATAGCTAATATGGAAGCAAGAAAATGGGCTACAAAAGAGTTGACAACTTCAAATACGGCCATCTCAAACAATTAAATGTAGAGGGCAAATCATCCTACAAATCTCAATAATCCTAAAGCATCACCAAACAAGAGCTATTCAGAGGACGATCTGAGTACTCAAAAAAGACTATCTTAAGTTCTGAACCTTCTCTTCACTAAGAGTAAACTACTGTCCACATACAATTTAAGATGGTTGAACACTTTTTAAATCTCATACAAGGCATAATTACCTTGAAAACGAAGTTGCATATTTTAAATTCCAGAACGAAAAGCACAGACCGTATTTTCTGGCCTTGCAAAACATGGCCTGTGGTAGCAAATGAGGCATAAAAACAAAATTTCTGGATAACACGTCTACATGAAAAGGCAAAAAGAAGAACAGAGAACACTAAAGGGCAAAAAAACCTATGCTGTGAATACTGGCTCTGTCAGCTAATACCTCTGCTAGCCTCTTCAACTTAACCCCTCAGAGTCTCAGGTTCTTCACCTGTAAAGTGCAGATACCAGCACCACCCACAAGGCTATAGGTACTTAAAAAAAAAAGGTGATTAATTATCCAGAGAAGTTGGGAATGAGTGGTGAAGAGAAAGCCAGATGTTCTTAAATACATCTTGGTGCTAAAAAACAAAACAAAAAACAAAACAAAACAAAACAAAAAACCCTGCATGGCTAATCAGCAAGCTTAAGATGAAAGCAGCTTAAAAATAACTGTGACTCTTGTTTTGCATCTGTACCCAAAGACCTGGTCATTAGAGTTAGGTGCAAAATTCAAGTTGCATCTTGCAAAATGTATCTAGTTTCTTCAACATTATCAGACCTCGTTTCATATTTCTAACTTTAAATGAAAGGAGGTGAGAAAACACTCACCTTGATTGAAAGTCTTCATTATCTGTGCTTGTCCGAGGACTTATGAGTAGATGACAAATTAAGGGAAAACAACTTTGAAAAAAAAAAAAAGGAATGGTGTCTCAATTTTTAGTGCAGTCCTTCAGCTTGCAGGCCTAATTGGCTCTGACCAGCCTGGTAGCCTCAACTTCTACCAGCTCTGCTCATCTGCTGCATCATCTTGCCCTTCTAATTCCCATGCCCCCGGCCCAAGGGACTCTCTGTTCCCTTTCTTCCTCTCAGTAGTAATACGACCAGAGAGAATCGAAATCCCTTGACGGCATAAAACAACCTCACAGTCACCACAGAAGTTAAAAAAAAAAAATGTATCAAGTCTCCCACTTCCGCATTTCGTACATTTGAGAGGGTTAACTGAAGAGACTATTTAAAAGCTAATAAGCCCTTAAACTTTATTCAGACCACATACTACAAGGGTACAATTCTAAACATGACCAGTATCAAAGCTTTCCATTACACTGATTAAAAACTCCAATAAGATGAAAAGGATATTGTTTCTTCTCTTCCTTTCCTCCTGAACTGTCCCGTTTCTCTTTCTTTTCTATCTTTTCTTTATCATGCCTGGACTCCTATAAGGAATGGCGGAATTAGTTTGGGAAGGGAAAACCAAATATAAAAATCAGCTCCAAATCCCTTTTTATCAAAAACCCACCAGTCATACATTTTTCTTCAAAAACGTATTTAATGATGCCAAAAGCACAAGCAACAAAAGAAAAAAATTGGACTTCATCAAAAACAAAAACTTTCATGCATCAAAGAACACTTGCAAGAAAGTGAAAATACAATGTACGGAATGGGGGAAAATATTTGCAAATCATACATCTCATACAGGTCTAGTATCTAGACTATATAAAGAAGTCTTACAACGGAGCAACAAAAAGACAAACAATCCAATTTAAAAATGGCCACAGCATCTGAAGAGATTTCTCCAAAGAAGGTATACAAATGGCCAACAAACACATGAAAAGATGCTCAACATCATTAGTCATTAAGGAAATGCAAAATCAAAACCACAATGAGATACCACTTCACACCCACTAGGATGGCTATAATAAAAAAAATTTTAATAAAAATAAAAAAAAAAAACAGAAAATAACAAGCGTTGGCAATGATTTAGAGAAACTGGCACCCTCGTACATTGCTGGTAAAACATAAGCTGTCCAGCCACTGTGGAAAACAGTTTGTTGGTTCCTCAAAAAGTTAAACATAGCATTACCATATAACCCAGAAATTCCACTCCTGGGTATACGCACAAGAGAACTAAAAACAGGTCTTCAAACAAACACTTCAGAGCAGCACACGAACATTCATAGCAGCACTATTCACAATAGCCAAAGGGAAACAACAAAAAAGTCCCATCAACTGACAAATGGATGAACAAATGTGGTATATGCATACAATGGAATATTATTCAGCCATAAAAAGAAATGAAGTACTGATACATGCTACAGCATGGAAGAATCTCAAAATATTATGCTAAGTGAAAGAAGTCAGACACAAAAGGCCACATTATTATACGATTCCATTTACATAAAATATCCAAAACTGGTAAGCCCATAGAGACAGAAGCAAATTAGTAGTTGACAGGGGCTAAAAGGAGAGGGAAATGGGGAATGACTGCTTAATGGGTATGGGGTTTCTCTTTGGGGTGATGACAATGTTTTGGAACTTGATAGACATGATGATCGCACAACACTGTAAATACACTAAATGCCACTGAACTGTACATTTTACAACGGTTATTTTTATGTTATGTGAATTTTACCTCAATTTAAAAAACACTTACTTAAAAGGAGCAGCATCACTTTTGAAACATATACAATTTTTTTAAAGTAGGCTCCATGCCCAGCATAGAGCCCAAGGCAGGGCTTGAACTCACAACCCCGAGATCAAGACCTGAGCTGAGATGAAGAGTTGGAAGCTTAACCGACTGAGCCACCCAGGCAACCCATAGCACAGAGAAATTTTAAAATGATTACCTTACAATTTTCCAAAACTGCTTTTAAGAATTATGACTATATATACAATAATGCTTTTGAACACTTTACACCTTAGTAATGACTTGCCTACTTTATGGCAGATGCATGAAATGTATTATGAATATCATCCATGAGTATCTAAGAAAATGCACATTATACTTAGTTTGAAAATCAAATACAAGTTGCAAACACGTAAGTTTATTAGAAGAAAATGTTATAAAAATGTTTAAAAATCACAATTAATAAAGACTTTATGACAATGTAATGATCAGGGAGAAAGAATACACATGACCATATTTTAATCTCACGAATGTAAAGAAACCAAACACTGTTGGCGAGGAGGAATAAAAGAAAACACAAAAAGAAAGGGTAAAGGGTAAAGCTCAATGAATAGAAGCAGGTGGGGGTGGAATGGAGAGAAAAGGAATTTCAGAGGTAAACTAATTCTACTCCCTTGTAATTTGGGACCCAACTGGCTGGAATTCCTCCCAGATAACCCGCCCTCCCCCACTGCCTCCTCTTCCCACCCTCAAATAATTAACCAAAGACTATTTGATTACCAAAATAACTCAGTATTTATTTGCTAAATACTCGGAGTCAATTTTTTAAGAAAAAGCCCTTTGTTCCTGTTTCCCTAATTTACCTTTTTGCCACCGGAGGAGATTTTATCCATCTTTTCAGATTTAAAAGAATCGCCACCTTTTTCTTTGCCTGAAGATTTTGACTTATTTTTTTCCTTGTCTTTCTCATTTGGATAAGGAGACTCACACGGACTTTCACTTTTGTGTTTTGAAACCCCCACTAAAAGTATAAAAGAAAATCATGAAAGCCTTTTCCAGTTCAGTTTGACGACAGCTTCGAAAGCATTAATAAATCTACCTACTTGTTCCATTTTCCTCTTTTCGCCTCTTGGCTAAATCCGGCGGCACTTCCCGGTCATTGTTTGAATGATCCTAGAACCAAGAATTGTGAACTACATTGATCAAGAGCTTATGTTTTTGTGTTAAAATATTACTTTTATACAAGGGCACAGCTAACTAGCATTGGAGAGTATTGTCAGACGTTTCACATTGTAAAATGACATGAAAGACAAGCAGAGCTGGTAGAGATTGTTAGGCTGAAGGTCCTTATTACTGTAGAAGATTCGATTCAAACACATTTTAGGGTGAAAATACCAGTTAAAACACCAAATAACAGCCTGCCATGCAACAAACTAGTACTTTAAAAAAGGCAACAAACACACTACCATACATGATATAATGGCTTTCCAAACTAGTTTTTAAAAAATTACAAACCCTTTTCCGCTCTTTCCTGTCCTTTTCATCTTTTTTCTCTCTTTCTCTGGATCTTTCCCTCGACTTGTCCAAGTCTTTCTTGTCCATTTCTCTCTCCTTACTCTTGGACAGTGGTGGAGGAGTATGATTAATGTAGAGCTGTTAAATTAAGGCAATATTACTAAAGATTATTAGTTTTCCAGATCGGCATCATCTGCTTGATTGTTTACTTAATGAAAGACAATTGGTAGTTAGACCCAAAGTCAAAACTGGTCAGCTGTCTGGATTACAAGAGGTGAAATAATAGAGCATGGCACAAATTATGCAAAGACGTCAATTCTTGGACTTACAAAAATTTTCGTTTAAACTCAATCAGTTTATTTCTGTCTTAACTGAGACTTAACTGAGACTGAGACTTAACTGAGACTTTTATAGCTCTATTGTGAAGATCTATAAGCACCACTAATAGGAGTCCATATGTGAAAAATAATGACTGGACTTTCTCTACTGTTAAAAAAAAATAAAGATACAAACCTCTACACAATCATGGAAATTTTAAATAGTTTTACCATCCACTTACAAGGCAACTGATGACAGTCAGCCAAAGTATAAAATAAAACCTTGCCATGACTTTACTAATAAGTCTTCTCTGCTTCAGCATATACCATGCATACGTTATCCTAAATTATTTTTGTAAATGTAAAGGCTGCATATTCTCTACTTCTGAAAGCAATCCAATTTTTACCAAATAATCACAACGGACTGTGAAATTTGTCTTACTGGTTCTAAAGAGCTCAGAAAACAATTTGGTCAGCTGAGGATGATTAAAAAAACTCAGAGACTGAAAAATGAACTGATGTCTACCTATTGTTTCAAAAGGCCCACATGCAATAAACAGCCAAAGATCAAGGATGTGCTACCTAAATAATTAAGAGACAACCTTAATAACTTATGCAAGTTGTAAATATAGAAATCTAGTATAAAAGAAAACATTAAGGAAGTAATCAGATACCTATTCTTACAGCATTTATAACTGTGCTACAAGCTTACGTTCAATTTAAGACATTACAAGTATTAGGCAACAGAATAAGAAATATAACTCGTTACATAACTACACAGTCCTAGATATACCTTAGGAATGAAAACAATAGTGAGTCAAAAGTCAAATAGTTTTACATGAGGAAATCCTTTGTATTCAAAGGAATACATAAAAAAAAAAGACCATCAGTTTGAAAATTAAAGAAACACTTATTTTTTAACACCACCAAATATTTTCAATTCAGTTGGCTCAGAAATACTGCCATAGCAATGCAGAAGTAGATTCTTTAAAATGTCAATGTTTAAAAGTTGATGATCAACTGAAATAGACAAAATGTTTATTAATAACAAAGAGCAAGAGAATGAGAAACAGTCATAAAAGTGCTTGTCCGAATGGTACTCTTGCTGGGTTAATGCCCTATACGACACTTCAAGATTTTCTAATTGTGAGGTTTATTTGTATCTTAAGTTAATATTATTTATGAAACTGATAAGACAAAAGAAATAATATATTCCTGCAATACGCAAAGAAGATTTCTCTAAGGGAAGTACCGCTTAATTCTCCTGATAAAAGAAAAAAGGAGGGGGTCGTGATTACAAATAAGTACACACAAGCATATGCATGCACGCACGTGCACACGCACACATACACTACTCAAGAATGAAGTTTTTAATTGTGCCTAACTTGAATTCTGTATTGCAAGGAACTGAGAAACTTATATATTCTTACTTTAGAAATGTACCTAATTCTATTCATTCTTCCTATCCTTCTAAAAATAGTTCTGATCACAATACTCTTTTCCACAGTAACATGCAGTCTCTCACTGCCTCCAGAATAAAATGCATACTCCTTAGCTTAGGCACTTCCAACCTCTTCACAATCTTTGCACAATTATATCTTTGCACAATATATTATATATGGGGCAACCCAATGCACTCTATGCTGTGGCTACCACTGGCTCCCTAACACCCTGTCCTTTCCAGCAGTTCTCTTCACCAGAATGGTCACTCACATTTATCTTAATCTCTTAAAATCCTACTAGCCTTCAAAGACAGCTCAAAAGCCATCAGCACTTCGATTACCCCTCAACTCTGCAACTCACTTTCAATTCACTTTCTGGTGAATTCCTATATTTATTATTTTATATTAACCTTTTTTGTGACAGGTATTCCCTATTAATTTCATGTCATTTATATTTGCCCATAACACAGCTTCCAGTATGGCAGGGAAGCTTGTCTTTTCTACTTTTACACACTTCCTAGTGCCTTGTACACAACCGAGTACTCAATACATGTTTGCCAAACAAAATGAATGATTTGTTAAATTGATCTGCATATAATGTTGATGGATTTTGCTTTCGATTTGCTTTTATTCTTAACGCTCGGATCAGTAAGTCCAAAACTACTATACCGACTTTATTAAGGCTAACATATATAAAGATAGCCTCACTTGTAGGCTTCCATTTCATTATAAATCCTTGTTTTAAGATAATGAACAGAACTAAAACCTGGATTCTGTTTTGAGTGGTCACTGCTGCTCTCCTCAATTACAGAGTAGCTTGAGTAAAGGAAAATGCTTTTCACACTTTCTTCATCAAATGTAGCTGCTAGGTTTGCTAGGTGAAAACACGAGTGACCAAACTGGAAATATGCCAATCGGAAATTGGGGGTGGAAGGTAAACAGACAGAAAAGATTTGGATACTAAGCTACATTTTTCTCCCTTTAACAAATCCCACTTGAAAGGCCAAATCCATGTGTTACTTTTACCATGGATTAGAAAGTGAAAATAGTAATTTAATAAAAAAGAAGATCCCAGGGGAAAAGCATTAACTAAAAAATTAAAGCATAGAAACAATTTTATATGTACAACTGACAACAGAACATGAAAAAAATAGACACACATCATTCAAATCCTCTAAAAAGTAAAAGCTACCCCAGAAACAGTGAGGGATATAGATTGTCAATTTTGAAGATCACTCAAAGTTTGGTAACTTTTTTTTCTAAGACATTCATATGCTATTGAACTTTCCTAGACATATAAAAATGCAGACCAGTAATCTGTGGATGCTTTACCAAAGTCCAAAGGCATAAGAGTTCATTCCAAATAGTTATTATATAACACCTAATCATATCACCAAGTTAATCATACTGAACACTAAGGATCTGAAAAGTGGTATGAGTCACATGATTTTTACAAGTGCATTCAGATGCCATTTTCAAAAATTTCTGGTTGAATGTGGAATAAATCTATTGAATTTTAAATACCAGAAAATCACTATCTTTTTTCAAAGGCGGAACAGGGAGACTGACTTAAAGCACTATAATTTTAAAAACAAGGCAAACACACTAAAGGAGTTAGGAACCCATTCTGACTACTGCTGAAATGGGTGCTAAGAATCAAGGGACCATACATTTTTTTTGCAATTTTTTTTCACTGTGGTAAGAATACTTGAGGAACCTTAATTAAGTCCAAGTTTTGGTACTACTAACAAGTTATGTGCCACTGGGAAAAGATCAATAACTTCTTTAGTTTATTTGTCCAAAAGACACTACCCTCCTGCCCTATCTACCTCACAGCACTGTTATGAGCATGAAATGAGATAACGTGTTTATCTCACATGTTTTATTTTCAAAAGGCTTTCACAAATGTAAGGAACCATAATTTTCATCACTGATGAGAAATTCCAGTTAACTATAACAGCAGGTTTCAAACTGCTTCAAAGTATGTTTCAGGAAATAAATACTCACCAGGTAACATTGTTAACCCATGAATTTAAAATAGCCCACACAAGCCCTTGATGTTTAAGACTGACATACACAATCCCAAACTGGTTATGAAAACCAACTGTATTGCAATACATACTTAATTTAGCCAATAAAAAGTTTTACCTTAAAGCATTCACACAGTACAGCTAATACTCTTTTGATTAATACAGAATACTCTAAAAACAATGCTACAATTTCAGGACAAAGGCACATTGGCTAACCTAAATTATTAAAAAATTAGTGCTTATTGCCCAATATCCACAGACATTTCATTATAAAACTATAGATCTAAAAGCAGTTAGTAATGTCAACTGGCTTTGTTTCAAAATTTCATTTTGTATTGGTCCACCAGTAAGAGATAATACTTAGCAGATATAAGAGGAGGCAAAGTAGAAAATCAAAGTAAAAGGGTACAAATTTTATAATAAGTAGACAAAAAACATGAACAATGGACAATTCAACTACAATAATGAAGTGAACTCTGTAATAAGATACACAAACTGCACATGATTTTTAGTAGAATACTCAAGAAAGTAGAGTAATAGGCAAGAATTAATACTGACATGTAAACACGATCATCAAGTTGAGTATTCCCCACCAAGAGAATGATTAGTTGACATTAACTAGATTTCTTGATATTCTGCTACAACTACCAAAAAGGTAGCTCAGCAGAGGCAATAGAAAGAGTTTTATGGATTGAGATGGTCTCAGTTTTTAGAATAGTACGTGAATGCATCACATTTCTTTTCTGGTCTTTTAGGTTGTCTAAAAAAGTCAGAAAACAACCTGACAGATTTGTTTTGAGAAATTTAATAAGCTTACTCCCCAAAACAAACCAACAACCCCTTCCCCAAACCTTAAACTTATTTCCAGGTTTTGAAGCATAAAAGGATAATGCATAACACAGCAAGCAAAGAGATTATAGAAATGTTGCCACATTACACGCATTTGGTAACAATCTCATTAAAAGGGACCGTTGTCATCCATTGTTTCAGTTTGTGATAGGTATTTTTAAAGGTTATCCACTAGCTTACTGAATTTACTAGGGTGAAGGTATCTACTAAATAAATGAAGAAATTTTTTTTGTTTTACTTAGGCATGATGATTTTAAAAGACTCAAACCTTTGCTGAAGACTCCTTGAGTTCGATGAGACTGTCCTGTAGAAAATGAATGGAGATGACAGGTGAGCTGGCATAGTTCTCAGAACCCAGAGGAACTTTGGGAAGTATGGCTGTAACCTGGAAATAAACCAGCTACTTCTTGTGAGGATAAATCTTGTGATGTCAATTATTATATGAATATCAACAATAAAAAACAAAAGCAAAACCATGTAATGGAACTGTAATGTTAAAAAAAACTAAATTTTATGTACTCAATGTAACAAATAAAAATCTTTCTCTGCTCATAATTTAAAAATAAGTATCAATGCCATATTTTTCATAACACAGTACTTAGGCTATAAGTAATGTTAAAAGGCTTAAGAAAGCAAAACACTTTTTTCCCTCCACAAAAAGTTTAAAACAGTGGAGGTCACTGTGGAAGAACATTATCTTACATTTTCATAACTGGGAGGTTTCAAATTTTACTTATGACTCTACCATAAATATAGACATTTTTAATCCTAGCCAAAAAACTTAGTGGCATTATATTAACAAGAAAACAAAATGTATTCTCTACAAGAGTAGTCACTTTTTTGCAAAGTGCCTCTGATGGTGAATCTCATGCCTCCCACAAAGAAAGCACTTAAAAAAAAGAAAGAAAGAAAAAGAAATTAATTACGGTATTCCACCACAGTGCTCTTGAAGAAGAATTAATTAACTTACAGTTTTAAAAGTTCAACGTACTGCAAATTCAAAGATTCCATGAAATTAGATGACTTTAGAATTAAAATTAAATATGGAGCAAGGAATGGCTACCCTGAGTCTTCAAGAAGGCTACACCCACGATTTTGTGCTGCAGTTGAATGCCTGGGGTTTCTCTTTGCTGGGTGGTAGGATTGGATGCCACATCTGCTTTTATCGTAACGCAAGGTTCAACTTGTTGGGAACCCAATGGGTATAAACAAACCTCCAAGGGAAGATACAACAGAAGCTGCATGCTCACTGAATATACACAACTACAGGAGAACTGATCACCAAGGAGACTTTAAAATGGAACTCCTTTCAAGATTCCTTCTTAGAAGGCACACATCGGTATGATGCTCATCAAGAAGCTTGATGAATTCAGAGGTATCTTGTTTATCCTGTATCATCCAGGAAGTCTTCAGTGCTATATATTCTTCAATATTTATGCTGAAAAATAGGCTTCATTCTGCTGAAAAGATTCATTTGCTTGTAGCTACCATTGCACTCCAAAAAAGACTGCTTAAAGCAGTGAGGCACTTCTGGGTAAAATTTTTCTTGCACTTTGAAACACTACAAAATTAGTGCTAGGTCCTTGAAGTTTTAATATTTTTATAATAAAAATACTCAATAGGAAAAAATATCAGTCCACCAATATGTAAAAAATTCATTTTCTAATGCAATATAAAACCTCCAGTGGCTCCAGTGAATACTTGGCACAAGACTTGAAGGAAGTCAGGACACGTATTCCAACCAGGTGAGCCTAACATTGACGCTGCCTTCCTCAGGCTATACTAACCTTTACTGTTGAGGAATGTGATGGAGAAGGGTGGGTATCAATTTTGCGGCGTTTTTGTTCTGTTGGTACAAAAAGAGATGGTCACAGTAAGATAGTTTTCTACTTTTTCCAAACACTTAAAAAAATCACCATTTTTAAAATCACCTTTAAGGTCATCAAGTATTCGCTCCCCCCCCCCCCCCCAAGTAAAGTCCCTAGATAACTTGCCGAAACAAGGAGACAAGAACCAACTGTACATTAACAAGAACCCTGTGAACTCAGAGCAATGGACTGAAGGTTTTGGAGGGGAGGGGGGTGGGGGGATGGGCGAGCCTGGTGGTGGGTATGGAGGAGGGCACGTATTGCATGGAGCACTGGGTGTGGTACATAAACAATGAATCTTGTAACACTGAAAAAATAAAATCAAAGTATTTGGGGGGAAAAAAAAACAAGAACCAAAAGTAAACAAATATAAAGAAAGGCGAACTTGCCCCTTTCAGGCTCTGCAACATCTGATCGGGGAACAGGTGACTTCAAGGACCCAGAAACTGGTGTTTTTTCTCCTCCTTTAACATTTTCCTTTGATTTCATTTCCTTTGCTATATCTCTTTCTCTGGATGGCTCCTTCTCTCTTTCCTTTTCTTGAATCGATTTTGATTCTACGTTGGGGACAGTGGCTTTGAATTTCTCATCTTTAGCTTTTTCTTCCTTCTTGAATTTTTCTTTCTCTTTGTCAGACTTGGGTGTTCTTTCCTTCGTCTCTCTTGCTTTTTCATCTTTATTTGGCCGCTCTTCCTTCGGTTTTTCTTTACCATCTTTACCAAGTACCCTGGCCTCTGGAGTAGTAGCTGGAGTCTTTTCTTTTTTCTCTTTTTCTTTCTCTTTCCCTTTTTCTTTGTCATTTTCTTTAACAGCTTTGCTACTTAAGAATAAAAAACATGAGATTTTAAGACAAACAGTCATAAAACATATTCCATGTTATAAATCATAAAGGGTTTCTTATTGACTTCAAAAATACTAGAAGAGTAGCCCTTTGAAAACTAAGGGACTTTAAAGACAAGTAAAAAGGAAGTACTTCTTTATTTGGTAAATAATAAATGACCAAATTCATGAACAGCAGATTAAAAAAGAATGATTAAAGTGATGTCAGGCCATTCTTTGTATATATTCATAACCTCTGAGGATTACTATGTCACAACCAAAAATTATCCCACAAGCCGACCAAGGGTGCTACTATCAGGAGCTGAATTACTTGGCGGGATGGATCACTGGTCTAAATCAGTGTAGGCTTCTCTTATGTTCATTATCCTTACCCAGAATGCCCGCAGCAAGCACTCAATCCTAAAATGTTTTTCTAACTTTACCACCTACCTTCACCTGCATAACTCAGCAGGGGAAACAATGTCAGTCTCAGCATTATATAAAACATAATGAGGGCAGTTAAGCACATCATCAAATTAGGGGTACATACAAAATTTCAATGTCCAACATAAATGACTTTCATAGTATTCAACTACCACCCTCTTTCATTCATGTCTAATGAGGTTAATCATATAAGAAGTCAGAATTCTGACATACAGTCAGTGTTCCTACCTGTTAGAGCTACTGTTTCCATTGCTTGAATTCCCTTTTGGTGTGGCACTGGAAGCTTTATTAACAGCTTTCACACCACACTGAGATCTCTCCCTTGATTTATCTGAAATAAAGTAAGGTTTTATTTGACAAGCCCCTAATTGTAAATAAACTATAATTTCACAGCAAAATGATTATAGAAATTAATTAGAAAGAAACAAAGGGCTAATTTCTTCTTGACAGTTACATACTCCTACCCAAGGAATAAACTATAATACTAGCCAACATTTTATTTGTCATGTGATATAAAACATTTTAGTTTGTTGAAATAAAACGTATTACTTATAAATGTCTACAAATAAGCGTACCAGTCTCCTCAGTACTGCTTTCATCCGACTTAGATGCACTTCCTAGCGACGATGAAGAAGGCCCACCACCAGGCCCATTTTGTACACTGGCAACTGCATTCCTCGGAGAGGGGTCTTTGTGATGAAACTCATTTTCAGGTATCATGTATGACTTTCTACTTTTCAACTGCCCAGAGTAGCTGAAAGTCGCACAAAGTGTTTAAATATACAAATACAAATCAAAAGCACAAACATGGAGTTTAAAAGAATAAAACTAGCAAGTTATTCACTCTGCTACTTCGTTTCAGAGAATAAAAAATACTAAGTTTCAATGAGTTTCTGAAGGTCTTTATAGAGAGCCCCAGATGCTTTCTTAAAAAATAAGTTTCAGTGTAAACTAATCCTTAAACTAAGATGCCTTTTTTCCACTACTGAAGATCCAAAACTCAACTGACGATAAAATTACATTTCCTCCAAACCAAGACATATTGTATGTGACTTTTGAAACTATCATCCAGTATAGACCGGAAGCTGATAATCAGAAGTGACAACTCTCACCAGCCTGTGGGAACATGATCGCATAATCTCCCATAATCTCCTGAAGTAAGGCAGAAGATAAACTTCAACACTGTAAAACATTTTAAAGTCTTCAGAATCCTTCTGTCATCTAGTCTCATAAATCACATTAAAGTATAATTGTGTTACCCCATAGCCAATGCATATAGATCTGGCCTCTTCTCTTTTTCTTCTTGGCAGATTTTATGCACTCTTCTTTCCAAAGCCTGACCCAAATTCAAAACTTTTGGGTACCAAGGAAGTATTTTTGTTAGCACAATCAAGATATTCCTGATGTGAGTATATTCGCCTGTTTCAAGGCAATGTACGGATGCCTACAACAAACATTTTAAGATCTATTATTATAAAAGTATAAGTATAAAGAGAAAAACCACCTTTAAGAAACATTAGTTTTTTTTTACCTTGGTTAGTTTGTAATGCCATTTATGTACAACATGTCGAAAATTTTCATAGTCTAACTGGTCAGCTTTATTTCCACCATCAAATCCAGTGGCCCGTAATATAGTAAGGAATCCTGGATAATTCCCACATTCCTTGAAAAAAAAGGGAGGGTTGTTAAAGAAATATTCTGCCCCTAAAATAGCAGAAGCTGAAAACTTAGGTGGACTAGATTAATGATTCCATGCAAAAACAAGATGTGTATTTGAATGACAGGTAGTTTCCACAGAAAAGTTCAACTTATTCAATGGTATGAATTTGCAATGTCGGTTTGAGATAGATTTTTTTAAAAAGCACTTTTTAATAATGAATGAATGATGTTTAAATTTTAAACACTGTTTTACAACTGAATCTTAAACTCAGCTTCCCTTTCAGAACTGAACAACCTAAAGATTACTGAAAGCTGTTGTTAGATACATGGGTAAAATGTAAGGGTGTTTATTAGCCATACCTTTTCATACGTGGCTCTGTCACTGTGCCACCTGGTCACAGTCTCTAACATGCAGCAAAGAAATCTCCCATATCGACTAGCTTCATTTTCGGTACAGCTTGCAACTGTGTAAATTATATCAGAGAAAACCTACAGGAAAAATGTTTGAAAAATAAAAACAAATCAAGGTCATAATTAGTTCAAAATAGTAAAATGCTGTGTTATAGCAAATCATAATAAACTAAACAGGTTAGTTTAGTCAAAATGTATCTTCCCCTTTTATAATCACCATTCCAGAAACCTTTAGAGATTTTGGCCTTTGTGAGGATATAGCACATTCCTTAAAGGAACAACGACAAACTTTTATTTTAAAAAAACTGATTTACAATTACAGTGGAAAAAACTATCATTATTATTACAACATAACTTCTTCAACGAAGACTTAGCCATAGATATTACTGGGGTTAGGAGGACAGTAAGCAGAGGCGAGGCTGACAGAAACTAGAAACAGGCAGCTGACATGCTACGACATATACTACATTTTTAAACCACAAATGCAGTAATTTACTATTAAGAAAAAAGCCAGATGCAAAAATACATAAATGTGACTATACTGAAAAGCATCCCTGCTTTTATGTATGCGCGAAAGTATAAGCTGTTTTGTTTTTTTGAGGGGGAGAAGGTGAAAGTTAAGAAAAGAGTTCTATCTATTATGACAAATATAAACCCATATTCTGAGTTAAAAGATTAACTAGGAGTGCTTATTACATGTCAGGCACTATTCAAAGCACTTCTGTGATACTCACGACAATCTTATGAAGCAAGTACTATTATCCCATTTTATAGGTAAGAAAACTGAGGCACAGAGAGGTTAAAAAACTTGCCAAAGATCATATAGCTAGAAAGTCGCAGAGCTAGGATTCAAGTTCAGGCACCTGGCTCTTGAGTTCATGCTTTTAATCACACACACAATTAATACCTCTATAGATTAAAATGTTTAGCTATCTTTGTGTGAGACTTTTTTTTAAAGGTTGCAATAAAAAGAACTTACTCGATCATAGCAAAGAAGTGTGGAAAAATTTGGAGTTTTCTGTTGATGTACCAATTCAACAAAACGAGCACAGTAAACAGCATCAATTGCTGAAAAAATACATCGAGGAAATATACACAGCTGTAGAAATTTTGTGATGGTCTCATTTTTGGTAGATTCTAAAAATAAGGGAAGAATATATTAAGTGGCAAACTTCTTCCTCAAGTGCCTCAAGACCTCTAAACATGACAACATATTAATTTTAGTATAGAGAATACTATAAAAAACCCACAAACTCTTTATAGTTTGTAACCAAAAGGTCATGCCTGGAATAAAACTTTCATTTTCACTCTGTGGACATTTTTCTATCTATAGCTTCTCCAGAAACATGATTTCATACAGAAAGGTTGAATGATAAGCTGCCAATATTGTTGGCAGTTATAAGTTAATTAATTTCACCAGCAAACTAAATCAGTTCCTTTGGTGAACATGTGAGGTCGACTCTGCATTAATGAATAACCAAAGAGTGGGACAGTGAACACTGAGCTGAAATACAAACATAATATACTTCAACACCTCTGAAGTTATAGAGATTTGCTTTTGTAATCTGGCAGTAGCAGGAATATAACAATTCCAACAACTTACTTGCTAAAAGCCAGTTGTCCTTTTCCAGTTTCAGTCTCTGTAGAACTCTCTGTACATGTTCCATCTGTTTCTTTTCTTCTTCAAGAAGCTTGTCCTGAAGGGCAGTACAACGCTCTTTCTCTTTTTTCTTTTTATTTGGAGGCTACGAAGTAAAGTTAGATACTTTTCTAACTACATGCACATTACCTCCCTTCCTTTTAATTAAAAAATTCAAAAAGATCAGTGCTGATATTTTATATTAACCACTTCACAGGGATATTGAGGAGTCCACCTGAATGTGCTTTCACTGCCATTCAACAAATTCAAAATCTGGTTTTCACATCAAAACAGGCTACCTTCCTAGCACTGAAACTTTTAGTCCCAGGCATGAAGTCATCTTTGACTCTTCCTTCTCCTTCATTCCAGCATCCCAACTGCTTACAAGTCTCATGCATTTCCACTACCTCCACCAATAGTCTACGTTCTTAGTACCTCACAATGAATTACCCTAAGAGCCACCTAGCTGGACTCTAGCCTGATGGCAGTCCCTTCCCCTAACAAATGCACCTGTCAAGCCACTGTCAAGAGTAATCTCTCTAAAGTACCATTCTTACCATTATCACCTCCCTGCTGAGGAATCTAATACAGCTCCCAATTTTATCGAGTCTTCTTTTCTAACTTTCCTGCTCTACATAATCTGGTCCCATCCTAACCATTTAAACTTATCACCAAGCCCATTCACTACAGTAAAAGTGGTCTCTTTAAACCTTAAATTACTTCATACCTTTGCTAAAGCTCTTGAGTGGCCAATCTGCCTCCCTATTTCCAAACCTAATCTATCTTCAAAGCCTACCCAGCTCAAGACTCACCTCTTCAATAAAGTCTTCTCCTAAAGAGTTCTCCTTTTGGGAACTCCTGTTGCTCTTACAATTGGAGTCACACAGATCGTTTTAAGTTGCTAACACAATCTTCAGTTAAAAAAAAAAAGGCAAACTCAAATACCTTTTGTGTGATCATAACTGCCACATATTCACCAAGCCCCTGCCCCCACTCACTGAGAGGTCACCATTAACTCAATCAGGAAAATACTATATAGCAGTAAGATCATAGCTTTAAGGAACCTGAGCTAATACAAAGCATGAGTGATATTAAATTAATACCATGAAATTATTGTACTTGAGCTACTAGAACAAAAACCTACCATTTCCTGATTGTCATCAATTGCTTTCATCTGGACTTTAAGTTTATTGACTTCCCGTTCATAGCTGGTGTGTGGAACTGCAAGGTCATACATTGTCAATGACCAGAACGTGGCATAGAATTGAGGGCTGATGTCATCCCAGACTTTGGAAACATGTAAGGAGACCACTGCTTCATGGACAGGAGCCATCACCATTTCACATGATGTAATGTACTTGTGAACTTTATGTTGCTGTTTACTTCCCTTTTCTGATTTTTTAAGTTCATCATACTTGGACTGGAGATAAAAAGTAAAAACAAACACAACACAATTTATCGCACTAACTTTCACAGTATAAAAACCTATGTTCCCTTTTCAAGAATCAGAAGACAACCAATCAAAACTGTTGTAGGAATTCTAAGTTCTTACCAATGACATTTATTTTAAGATAAATCATCCCTGGAAGCTGTTCTCATCTTTAGTCCTATGTGCTCACTAGGAGCTTTTAAAAAGATTCTTATTAAATCTGACCTGTTGCGTAATAAATAGAGTATGTGTACCCCCTCCACCATCCATATCCCTGACCGTACTCTCTCTTACTACTACGTTAAGGATTGAACATATAGGGTTTCCACTCCTGCTTTTAAGATCTTCAAGGGAACCAAGGAAAGGGTCTTAACACTAGTAAAGAGGCATAATGGAACTAGTAACAGCCAACCAGCACAGGATGCTTTATTATTACACATAGCCCCTACTGGCCATTACAATTTGTAAATTAAGAAAGTGGATCAGGGGTGCCTGGCTGGCTCAGTCAGTGGAACGTGCAACTCTTGATCTCAGGGTTGTGAGCTCAAGCCCCACGTTGGGTGTAGAAATTACTTAAAAAATAAAATCTTTAAAAAAGAGAGAGAGAAAGAAATTGGATCAACATTAAGAAAGGCTATGAGAAAGTTACTATAAGACTGCTAAGTAGGGTGACTAACTGTCCAGGTTTGCCAGCGAATGAGGGGATTCCCAGGATGTAGGAGTATAGTGCCAAAACTGGCAAAGTCTCAAGCAAATCAGGACGAGCTGGTTACCCTACCACCAAGCTAAATAAGACTTTTATTTTTTTTTTTTTTTTGAGAGAGAGAATGAGCATGCATGAGACAAAGAGCAAAGGCAGTGGGAGGGGCAGAGGGAGGGAAAAACAGACTCCCCACCAAGCAGGGAGCCCAACACAGGGTTCGATTCCAGGACGCTAGAATCATGACCTGAACCGAAGGCAGATACTTAACCAAATGAGCCACCCAGGCACCCCTAAGTAAGACTTTCTATGAATGGATATGGTATATTAGAGTTTAAAGCATGTGGGAACTGACACTGCAGCTTTTTTTTTAGACTAGATTGGTTTATCCTAATTTGGAAGAGAGTCAGAGGAAGGCCATGCTCTTAAGAGTATGAGCAAAAGACTCTGTTAGTACAATGGGAAGGAGCTACATATTAGTTCATAGAGGATAACACCAAATGTATAAAATAAAATAATACAAAGTGTTGTTGCTATTGTCTCATGTCCTTCAGTCTCTTTAGGATGAAAATTTTGTTTGGGTTAGGCATCATCCCTGAAGATGAACCTAAGAGGAGATCTAAAACTCACTTCTTTTTGTTAGAAAAGCATTTAAATCATCACAGTTTGTGCTAAACATGGAACCCAGAACCAGAAGGTCACAGGTCAAAGGTTCCACTTCCAGTTCTGCATTGTGGTAGGCAAGAGTCTTGGCTCCTTACACTCCAGCTCTCTTCCCTCCCAAGTGCCTCTATACCCCAGGCTAACTGGACTGAAGATATACCAAGTACTTAGTTTCAGAGGGTATCTCAAGCAACATCTTACAATTATTATAACTACAATCTGAGAATCTTACAATTTTTCTGTAAGTGGAAAGATTTACCTTCTGTTACCCCCATTTTAGAGAGCATGCTGATAATTACTGAGACCACACAGGTGAAAAACTACAAACAATATTACTTATGAGAGAGAAGTCCCAATTACATCACAGACCTGAGAGAATAGCAGCAAGAATAAGGAAGCGTTTCTACACTTTGAGGGCAGGTCATATTCAAGAGTACCTGATTTGGGCGACACCTAGAACAAACTGGGGGAAAGCCTTTCTTTCAGAACTGTGTTACATGGTGGGTCTCAACAATTAGAACTGAAAATTAGGTTTATATGTATGAGAGGGTAATGATGTGGTACAATAGCCCCCATCTCCCCAGTCCTCGGGTTCTGAATTTGTCACTTTTATTTCTAGGTACCGACCTAGTCCCTATCTAGTTAAAAAAAAAAATTAGGCTTGATCAGAAAAGACAACTATACTTCACATTTAACTAGGATGAATAGTTCCTGGTCTAAAGTTAGTTTAACTCCCTCTTCCAGCTTACACCTTCAGTCAGATGGAGAGGAATAATAGCTCTACATCTCAAGTCACCCAGTGCACTACATCTATGAAACAGAACTGATATCCAGTTATTGCTATATTTCTAATTCCTTTCAAAAAGTTCTTGTTGCCCCAATAACCTGAACAGTGTTTGGTTGGCTGAATTATTCCCATGAGAGCCTACTGGTAATCAATTTATGGAAGGGTCCTATCAGTCCTCCAATATTCATACCCTCTCATCAAAGGCTCTTCAAGAGAGGCTCTCACCCAAGAAGCAAAAGCAGGGATCCCCAGGGAAGTGTGGGTGTCCATCCAGTGCAACCAAGGTTGCCAAAGAACTCCTTTTCCAGAGGGTGTTATGTGGCCTATCGATAACAGACTTATCCCTGATTTGGTTATATAGTTACCTCTAGAGTTCTTTGTTTTCCTCTGCAACACTGAGAGGGAAATGACATTTCTTTGTTTAGATTTTTGTATCTCTTAAATGACAAAGACACAATACTTTACACAGGCTACAGAAAAGGTAGCTATTGGTATGAATGACCTGCTCCATTCCTGACCTGGAAAAGTTCAGCCAACCTCAGGCAACCAGGTGTTCCTGCTTGCTAGGGTTCAATATCGCTGATTAGTATATTCACTTCTCAGTAAAGCACAGGGCAGGTCAGAATTCCTGAGATGAAGCAACTCTCCCACCTCAGTCCTTCAAGAAATCAGGTCCCCTGTTGTATAGCTGAGACTTTTCTACTGCAGAGTGGCGCAACAACAAGACATAACTACGCAAAGAGAGCACACAATTTTCTGGATTGAAAGATTCTAAAGGGGGGAAAAAAGAGGCCTAATCCTACCCTCTGTCCCCTTTTCCCTTCTAGAGAATATAGCATGGTATTGCTGTGTAATGCTAATCAAGTGATAATTAAATCAATTAACAGTTACTTGTTAGAGGGAAGTGTGCCACTGTAACAGCTGATATGTAAACACTAACAGTTGATGGTCAATTAAATGATCAATTAGACCCCAAATTTCTCAGTGTCTTTTTTCCACACCTCTACTACACAACCCTATGTTCCTACTAGGAATAAAGAAGGGATCCTAGTTTAAGAGAAAGGACCAAGATCTTCCCCCAAAATCTGTAGTGGAAACCTTCCCTGCACAGTACAGACTTAAAACCATCAACAAATAAACAGAAGGGCCAGAATTCAAGCCTACACAAAGATGAAGAATATGCTGGGGCTCCAGTCAGAATGGAGAAGTACTATAGTTTCCAAACAGAGGCCTGACCGTGGTCTGAAGGTAAAGGAAGAGTCAATTCCCATTAGAGGTCACTGCTTTGCAGGCAGGAGTCCAAGTGGCAGTTAGAGAACAAGAGGGAGGGCAGTCTCCTCTTCCCCTAACCATCCTTACAGTCACTACTGAGATGCCCTGCTTGGGAAGGCTCTGGTTTGCTTTTGTGCTTTTCTCTTTTTAGTTGTCTCATTTAGGTGGAGAGAAATAAAACAAGAACTATGAATACCTTTCCGAGAAGTTACACAACACAGCCTACAAGAGTTTTTAGAGTGTTTGAGGGTGGTTAGGTCTTTCTATCTCAAGGTAGTATGAACAGCAAGTCAACTGATAGGGATATTGTTCCTGAGGAAAGAGGATTCTCTGTATTCCATAGGAATTTTACACAGAATCACCTACCATATTTTCCTGCATCGGAATCAACTAGCGCTTGTTAAAAAACAAGCAAAAACAAAAACAAAACAGAAATTCCCAGGTACTATTGAAGTTACTACGTTAGAATCTAAGGACACAGGATTGAGTTTCGAAGATGCTACACTGGTGATTCTCATCTATACTAATGTTTGACTGCTATAGTTCTACAGGGCCCTTAAGACATCAACCTGGACAACTGGTGGTATAGTACTAGTAAGACTTACTTTTAAAGGGAGCATTTTCATTGTTCACTGCTCAGAGATGAGTATTAACAAAAGAGTAACTCTCCAAGAGACATAATCTGTATCTGTGTCAAACTAAAATACATTTATAGTTAAGAAATAATTTGGAATCATTCTTGAATGGCAGCAAAGACACTTACCGAAATATGGTGTGCATACATTGGCCTAGACAGGAAAAATGCTGCATCATGGGGTGTATGAAATTCGTTACAGAGCACATCAATTGAAGGCACTCGCTTTATATAATCTTCTGTGCTTAGATTAGATGCTAAAAACCCACCAAACTGTACCAGGGTATCATGACACTAAATTTAAAAAATAAAGACAAAAAACACAAATGTGCTACCATTTTATGAAACCAACATAAAAATTTTCTAAAATGATTACAATGTCATTTTAACTGTATTTTGATTAACATTTAAGAATTCAAATTTTACAACTTAAAAGAACTTTAGGGACAATCTATAAACATCCTCATGTAATCATATTACCAAAAAAGATGCCAAGGCCCTGAAAAGTTGATCAATCTAAACCTTTAATAGTCAACGAGTTCTCAAGTTCCAAGCTATCATTCATCACTTTGAATAACAGGATATATTTACCCTGTACCACGTACAACAATTTTATGTATACAGAATTTCCTTGCCCTTAAAAGAGGAAAACTTCATTTATAAAATATATGGGATCTTTTTTCCCTTGTAATATAGTTGGTGATAAACATATTTTGTAGGCTAATCACAGGTTTTGCTGCTTAATATTTATGGATATATTTTATAAAGATCACATCTACTTTGTTCTGATTCAAATTCCAGATTTCCAGAGTTCAAAAAAGATACGAGAGCAAACAACTTGAAGTTAACTACTTAACTGAAAACCTTGTACATACTACATCTCCTAGAGCCTTCTCTTAAATACCATAATGTGCACAGAAATAGCCCCTAGTTTCCAGAATGTCTAGTTTACATTAGAGCTGTTTCACACTCATACGATGTGCAAAATTTTACAAATTTTAAAAATTTTATCACATTCCATCTTTTCCATTGTCAGCATAAAAAAAATCCACTTAAACACAAAAGCCACTTTAACTTGCCTGATCATAGAGTTTTCCCACAAGTTTCAAATGTTTTTCTCCACCTTCTTGGAAAATTACCCCATTCCTCTGCTGAGCCATAAGCAAACAGAGAGGAAGAGCAAGATCATGGTCCAATAGTGCATCCTTTAATCTCTGGGAGGATTTTTTAGTGTTTCTGATCTGGCCAAAATAACCACCCTGCACAAGGGAAGACATAAATTTGCCAGTGTACAGTACATTAACATATGCTATCTGATTTGAAAAAGACACAGAAAAGGCTCAGTTACAATCCTGAAGATAAAAAACTTTACATTCCTTCCCTTTACAAATTTATTTTAGTGACACTGTTGTTGATTACAGTCACTGGCTTAAAGACAATTGTCAATTGTCTTTCAAGTTCTGCATATTTTCCATTTTCTACCTTGCAGTCCCTTACAAAGGATTATTCTTTATTCGGTATGGAACAGATTCAACAACAGAGTAACTATGTTCAGCTTTACACCAGTTAGGATATCAAAGACCACAGAAGACTTGATATTTACTTCTCTTACAGATGTGACACCGTCTTTTATACTTTGTTTCAGCTTTTTGAAAGGGTTAAAATAACTAGTATATCTCAATTTTTCAAAGGTAGGTGAGGGCAGTCATGAGGGAAGGGTACCTATGGCTTTGACATTTGGTTTTACGTACTTATGTGTTGTCTGGAGTCTTTAGTATGAGCATGCATATATCTGAAACTTAAAAAGTCGATTAAAAAAATTAGCAACTCTCACCTCAGCTTTTAGTTGCTCTCCACCAGTCATGGCTTCTAGTTGCTCCATTGTCATTTCCTCTGTAATTTCTATTCCTGCCATTTTTTGTACCACTTCTTTCAATATAAGCAGGTCAAAACTATTTAGAAAAAATAAGAAATAGTCTGTAGTTGAAACTTCAAACATAAAAGTGACAATATGTATTATAATTAATATGTTGAGAATCCCTAAATTATTTGTATATAAATATGGAGGGGAAGGGGCTGGAGTGGTTTTTAAGTAAAAACTGTATTCCCAGGACTATATTGAAAAATATTTGGGGCATGTAATAGGTTTATGCTTATTTTAACTTTTTCCTTGGGAATCATTTCAAACTTACAGATAAGATGTAAAGATAAAAAAATAGTACAAAGCACACCCATATGCCCTTTACCTCAACTTCACCTATTATTAACATTCTTACTCCTGTTCACTTTATCATTTGTGTTTTCTCTCCCTCCCTCCCTTTCTACACACACACACACACACACACACATTTTTTGAACCATTTGGGAGTAACTCATTTAGTAAGCAACATCATTTTAAGGGCACATTTTACTCCTAAAATTCCAAAGAACGTATTTCCTAAGAGTGAATTTCCTAAGAATATAGATAGTCTCTTAACATAACCACAGCATAGTTACCAACTTCAGTAAATCTAACACTGATGTAATACTTTATTGTTCATATTTCATTTTTATCAGTTTGCCCAACAGTCCTTCACAGAATTTTTTAAATGTTTATTTATTTTTAAATTCAAGTATAATAAACATAGTTTATATTAGTTTTAGTCGGGTACAACATAGTGATTCAACAATTCCATACATTATTCAGTGTTCATCATGGTTTAAGTGAACTCTTAATCCCCTTCACTTCTTCATAGCATTTTTTTATCCTCTAGTACAAGGTAGCCAATACATGAATTTGATGGTATAGAGCCATCTCTCTAAACAATCACACACACTTGGAAGGGATGAAGGGAGTGAGGGAGTGGAGAAAGAAAAAAAGGAAGGGAATGGAAGTTCCAAGTTGTGGTGTATGAATGAGCCTAAGATGACAGCCTTAAGAACGTCTGTTATTGTGCCAACAGTTATTCATTTTAATTCTCAAAGTTTAGGACTGTCAATGAAAATAACAACTTATGACTTTCAAGATCTTCTTTAATTAGTTAAGTAATGAAGATAAAGTAGAAACCTTCTTTCCTACAAAACAAATACAGATGTTTTTCCAAAGGTAAAGCCAGACATACCAAGACACAAGTTAATAACAGACAAAAGACACAGTTTTTGAAGATTCTTATTAAGTGCTTACTCTCTCAACTTGTCTTGCCTTCCCTAAACGTAATTTATGAAAACAAGAGCCTTCATTCGAATTAGTTTGCAACAAGTACCAATAAAATGTTTTAATTTTTCTTTAAACTATCTTTTAATTAAAACTATATTCACGGTACAGAAAACTAAGTTACAGATTTTAAAATAATATTATATTCTCCTGGCCCATAGACACAGGAGAGTAAAAATGTATAGGAATGGTGGACAGATGCACATAGTGTAAGTGATATGCTGATAAAATCCTAAGACTAAATTTTTTTAAGTTTTCCCTAATCCAAAATAATAATCTGTCAAGAATTACTTAGGTAATATTTGTATGGAACACCAGATAGCTTTACAAATTTTTGTTTGCTTTCTACCAGAAAGTGTTGGAGAACAATTTCTAGTCCTTTGATTTTAGTCAGTCTACTGCTGATGAGGTTTACTAATTCAAACTCTAAACACTGACAGTGGTCCAGGATAAAATAATAAAACCCAATATTCATAAAGAGGACATTGTCCAAAAGGTATGTAAGCTGTATGTATCTCTGAAGTTCAAAATCAAAAGAAATTGTGTTTTAAAAATACTGTATACACCCTCAAAATATGTTCCTACCATATGCTTAACGTAAAGGCCAATTACTGTCCAGCAGCACAATCGATAATGCAATACGTTTTGTCTTAAGAGGATTTACAATATACCATATAAACCATTTACTCAAGAGCCTAACAGGTAGTCAAAATGAATTGTCTTTTTAATGAGTTACATATATAGCCAAATATTACATTTCTTTCTGCAAAAAAGTGTTTATGTATGAAATTACAATTTCTTTTAAAGAATTCCATATAAATAAGTGAGCAACTATTCTACTTAAGCCTACAAAACAGTTTTTCAGAATAATAGCAATCTCAATATCCCAATACCACCAGAAGTATTCTAATTATTGAATTTCATTTACATATGATTTGCTATGAATACCTTTTGCCTGCCTTTAGCTGATTAGCCACATACTGAAGAAGACCAGCAAGATCAATTGGATATTTACGAAAAACTGCACCACAGAAACTAGCCAGACCTATATGAAATAAAAAAATAGGGCTTTTAAAAAACAGTTCATAAAACAAAAAAAAAAAAAAAAAAAACACAATATTAAGTGGCATTTCTCAACTAACTCAATTTCTAAAACAAAATGAGGTAGGAATAATTGTACTGCTGATGCCACTGAATGGAGTTTTACAATTAATAATAGCTAGTATTTATTGAGCATACATATGCTAAGCACTATACTAAGTAAGCACTTTACGTTAATTAACTCATTTCATTTTTGCGATAATCATCTCAGGTTGGTTTAAACCCATCGATGAGGAAAATTTGAAACAGATATATCATGCAACTTGTTCATGTCACATAGTTGGTATGAGGTAGAGCAGTGATTCAAAGCTATATGGCCTGACTCCAGAGCCTGTTAGGCCACAACAATTAACCAGGCCACAACAAAACCTTGCAGATCACTCAGTAAATTTGAATGATCAACAAAACACCTGCCCCTCTAATGAGTCACACGCAAAAAATCTCTCATCTAGAAACATGCTACTAGTTGTGGAGAGGGAAGGAAACACGTAAAGCATTGCCAGACCAAGAAGCAAACAAAAGACCAATTTTAACCAATAGTCCTTACCACATTATGAGTAGGGAGAAAACCCCAGTCAAGACAAGAGGAGATCCTAGTAAAATCAAGTGATCTGTAGCCTTTTCAACAATTATTTGCTGAGCACCTTAAAGAATAATGGACAAAATACAGGTCCTGCCCTCAAGGAGCTTACAGTCTAGTGAGGGATACAGAAAAGTAAGCTGAAATAACTATGGTGAATAAAAGGTTCCATGGGAGTACAGAGAAGAGCACCTAATTCTGACTTTTGGGTAGAAGCATTAATAGGGAAAGTTTTCTGAAGAAAAGTGACCTCTAAGCTGAAATCTAACGAATATATAGATGTGGTGGAAGAAATGAGTAGGCATGGAAGGGTATTACAAGTAGAGGCAATAACATGTACAAAAAGGCCATGGAAAGTATAAGTATTCAGTATTAATGGAGGAGGGGCAAAAGCTGAGCCTAATACACTGAGTAAGGACCTGATCCCAAAAGAACTTACTTGTATCACTTAATGCAGATTTCAGACTTTAAAGGGCAATGGGGAGCTACCCTTGATTCAGCTATCAGACACAATAGGTTGAAAGAAAAGGGAACTCACTGCTAGAAATCAAAAGCACAAGAAATTTAAAACAAAACAAAGCTAGGGTTTCCGTTAACAACCACATTTTTGTTCTTTTAAGATGACTGAAACCTCAGGATGGAAAGGAGAGAAAGAAGAGTTCCCTTAAGATTAATTCCTCTAAAATAATAGAAGGGAATTTTTATCTCCCCAGTAATGCTTGCACAAATTCTATCACAGTCAATACTGGACTCTTGAGTTGGAAAATGAATAAGTACTATATGAACCTCCTTACACAGCCAAAGACTTAGACACTGAGAGCAAGCTGAGTGGCTAGGTATTCTCAAGATCTCTTGACAAACAGGCTCTTAGCATTAGCAATAGAATACTTAACATGGCAATTACAACAGATGGAAATTTCATCCTTAGAAAAATAAAAATACTTACTCTGAAGCCAGCTTGAGATGGTTGTGTCATCATGTTTCATTCTCTCCTTTTCTGGATTAGCTAAAGCTTCAATGATACAATCTTTTGCACATTAAGGAAAACTTTTAAGTCACTACATCTCTAACAAAGACTCTTCAAACAATAACAAAATGCTACATCTTGGAAAAAATAAAATTGTTAGCTTCAAGTTATTACAGATTATTGAAAATTACACTTACTATAGTACCAACTTTTCCATCTTTCAGCAAGCAAGACAGATTCCACCTATATTACCATGTTTAGTAAATTTAACTCGTTCTCTCCCTACACACAACACAGACACATACACAAAAACTCCTGACTGGCCAATCTTTAGATCAGCCAATGGACTTAACCTCATATGGTTACTAATGGAACTCAGAATGAAAAAGAAAAACAAAAAGAATGAAAATAAATGTTCACCAGTAAGACCTATGAAATGTGGAAATTTATGTATTACTTCACTTGAAAGGATACAGGCCAAAACATCATAATTCAATGAAGTGAGGTATTTCAATGAATCTACTACAGGTGTTATTAAGTTATCATACTTCTGTATTTGTGACAAGATCTGGAAGACAGCAACAAAAAATAGATGGCATTAACTCATCAAAGAGAACTTTTGTGCTAAATAATGGTTATACTTTAAGTTGTTTTTCAAAAGAAACAATGCTTAAAATTAAAGTAGCTTCCTTCTACTCTGTATTTATATAAAACCTACTATAGTCTATCATTTCTTAGGAAATATTTTCTTAGGCTATATTCCTCAATTAGGAAATAATTCCAGGACATATAACTTGACTTCTGGAATGATAAATGCCAAATGTCTTTTAGAAATCTCTTTCTAAATATGAAAGTATCACGTCTGAGTCACAATGAAATGCAATTCAAATGTTTCTAACAACTAAAATCAATAAATAATGCATGTCTTCATTAATATTTTTCTTAATCAACATGGAGTAAATAAGACAATGTTAGACTGTTTAACAGTAGCATTGTTACGTATGACCAAAAAAGTAAATCAATGTGTTAAATACACTGTATGCTGTTTTATTTTTAACTATACAGTCTCACTCGCTAAAGATTTTTTCCCTTAAAATTATCATTTCTAAATCTTTATCATTCCATTTCCACTTGTGCTGATTTAAAGACAACAAAAAGGAAAATCCCTTAAAATAATATTAACCTCAAAACATACATAATCAAACAAAATGGTTGGATTGCTGTGGCTCAACTTCCCAATTTGTCTTCCAGAAGGCTTCACATTTTCCTTGGTTAGCCGCCTACAAGGGGAGAAAAAGGCAGAAATCATCTTAAGTCATTTTCCTTATAATGTTGATAGCTTTTGGTATATCATAAAAAAAAAAAAAAAAAAAAAACAATTCTTTCCCAAGTATCCAAAATGGATCCATGTAAAACCACCACATTCTTCATATGCATTACTGTAGGCCTTAAGTTATTTTGATTAGGCATTCTCCCAAAGGGTATTAAGATTTTGTATTATTGCTTAACATTTATAATACATACATTTCCATTTTATAGAAATAGTCTAATAAGCAAAAACTCTTAATGTATTCTACAAGTATATAAAACTCCTCTTGAAAATCATAATTATTTTTTTAAAGATTTTATTTATTTATTTGTCAGAGAGAGAGAGAGAGATCACAAGCAGGGGGAGCGGCAAGCAAAGGGAGAAGCAGGCTCCCTGCTGAGCAAGTAGCCTGATGCGGGACTCAATCCCAGGACCCTGGGATCATGACCTGAGCTGAAGGCAGATGCTTATCCGACTGAGCCACCCAGGCATCCGGAAAATCATCAATATTTTAGATTTAGAAGCGCTCATTTATCACTTTAGGTATCAAATTCAGTGTAATACAATCAAATACCTCACACCATCTCTCTCAGTTACCCTAATGGAGTAACAGCTAATGCTACATTCCTTGATAGAGGAAGTTCTCTGGTTTTCGTGTAAACAATTTTTGAAAGTAAACAATTTTCTAAAAAATCAATTATACTCCTTTCCTTCCTCTTTAATTCTTCCTCTGCTCAGTATTCTTTTAACTAACATTCTGGAAAACTTATATCTATGAAATGCTTACAGCTTGAAATTATTACACAGCATCTTAAACTCTTCTGATACTACGTAATAAATCTACAAACTTAAAAAAGCTGATGACTAAAAGCTTTCTAGAATGAAAATACAATACGATGAAGCAAATAATGAATTCAGTTGATAGTTCAAGGAATGGGACCATTCTGGAAGTAACAAACTTGATAATTATCTTAAGAAGTTTCTTATGACAAAACTAACCCATCAATCAAAATTATTTCATCATCAACTGCTTCCCTTTCCCATTCTCCATGGCCCAGTTTCCTTTTTTCCCACAGAAAAGAGAGACCAATCAAGTTTGAAACTTTGGCTATACTCTGTTCCACCTTCAAACTTACTGCCACCTGTCCTTACTTCTGACCCTACTATTTCAAGAGGTCCTCCTACTTGCCAAAGCAGACCCTTCCTCTCTATACTTTTTATCCCATTCCCTTCTGCCTCCACCCTGGAGGGAAAAACAAACAAAAAATAAATAAATAAAAGGGACACTTTCTTGATTATATCTTACCCTCAAGCTACCATGGTGTCTGGCATATGGAACACAATCAATGACCATCTGTTGAATTACTGAAAGCCTTACAGCAAATTCATTTTTTAAACAGTAATCAAAACTTGTGAAATTCTGTAAGTAATAAATTAATACATTCCATTCCCAACATACAAAGTTTAATCAATACCAAAATTATATTGTTCAAGCCTGGTGAAATAATTACAACAACAAGAATCCAAGTACATTAAAAATTCTACACATATTCTTCTCTGATACGTATTTTTATTAATTAGTTTATTCATATTAACGTCTTCTGTAACAGGCAAAGAGCTAAGCACTCGGAATACAAGGATGAATAATAGCTCCTGCTCTCAAGCTTAGTCCAGCTGGGGAGACCAACTTAACCTATTTCTTAAATTTTACATTCTTAAACAAGCATTCTTAAACAGCAAGTTACAGAACAGCATTTATTAAATGCTATCAATAGTATAAAGGGGGAGAATAATGTATTTGCATTCATCTATATATACACAAAAATCTCTGGAAGGATAAATAAGAAAGTAAACAGTGGCTACTTTTTTTCCTTTAGGAGGACTGAGTCAATGGAGGATGGGATGAGAGACTTTTTATTTTCTACCTCTTTATATTTATTGAAATGTAAGCCAAGTGAATGTATAAACTATTCAAAAGATCAGAAGAAATGAAAAATATATGCAAAGAAAAAGGAGGCCACAGTACATTCAGGGAAACTTAAATGACTGAGCTCAGCACAGCTGGAGGTAGAATTAGCAGGCAAAGAGGTTGGAAATGGGGAGGGACAGAGCATGAAAGATGTCTTACATCACCATGTCATAAAGGCTGACACATAACCTACAGGCAATGGTCACCAGAGGGTCTTGAAGAAAGAATAAAGGCGCCATAATACTCCAGATAAAAGAAGTTAGTGGCAGTAGAGATTCAAGAGATTATCAGATTCAAGAGATCTGATAATATTTAATATACAGTTGACCCCTGAACGACATAGAAATTAGGGGCAACAACCCCCTACACAGTCGAAAATCTGTGTATAATTTCTAACTCCCCAAAACCGTAACTACTAATAGCCTACTACTGACCAGAAAGAAGCCTAATAACATTAACAGCCAATTAACACATATTTGGTATATCATATACTATATTCTTACAATAAAGTAAGCTAAAGAAAATGTTACTAAGAAAATCATACGGAAAATACATTTACGGTACTGTCAATACTGTTAAGCTTACATTGTCTATTTACAAGATGAACAGTCTGTCAGTACCTACACCAATATTATATGATACAAAACACTGTAGATGTTATATGCATCACTAACACTAGACATCAAAAATGAAGATAATGTGAAAAGAAATTCATATTTATTTACAGGTATAATGATTCATGCACTGATAACAAAACAGCAACAATATGATTGCTTTATGGCAGCCTAGTGTAATTGATACAATTGCTTCATAGTAGCCCTAGCCTATATGCTAATGAATCATTATCAAATTTTTATGGCATATAGCATTACAGTCATATTCGTAATACAGTATTGGAAATACTGTTACTTTTTTTAAAAACCCACTTATCTGTGATAGGCTGATAATGCAGTTTGTCCAATTACAAGAAAGGCATACTATACAATAATACAATTCTTTGAAAGCAAAGTTATAAAACAGTAAGAAAACAAACACATCATTAATTTTGTTAAATATCATTCACCTTATGCCTATGTAAGGATAAGCTACCCACTTGCATACAAGTCTTGCAAACAATATCCTACATGATGATGATAAGGAGGACACAAAAACATCTCCTATAGTTCTTGCCATAAGGTTAGATTTTCACGCGAAGACACACAAACACAACAGATATGTTTATTAACTGTATATCATGATGATTATTTACTATTCACTAAGTGGAAGTGGATTATCATAAAGGTCTTCATTTTCCTGTTGGTCTTGTCTCAGGGATGGCAGAGTGGAAGAGGCGGAGGAGGTGGAAGGAAGGCAGTTGAGACAGGCACACTCAGTGTAACTTTATGGAAGTGCATGGTAATTTCTGTATGACTTTTTTGCTTTTCTACTTCTTTAAAAATGTTTCTACATGGTACCATCCTTCTTCCACCATTTGCTTTAGTTTCAGTGCCCATATCGTAGAAGGGTCCATGTCATAACAGAAGTCAAAAAGCAGTCTAGAATAATCAGAACCTTCTGCCAGATTGTCCAGTGTCAATTTGTTTTCTGGCACCTGGTGTTTATCTTTTCCCTTCAAGGCTCAGGAGTTAGCAACTTTATAGATAAGGGCACTCTGGATCATAAACCTGACTGCATTTGCACAGTAAGTTAGCCTATCCCTTCCTACCTTAAATTCTGGTGCTTGCTCTTCCTTCCTTACTAATAAATGTCCTTTGTGGCTTTATTTTCCAGAATAGGGCAACTTTTGTCTGCATTAAAAATCTGTTCAGGCAGATATCCCTTCTCCTCAATGATTTTCTTAATGGCATCTGGGAACTCATCTACTTTCTGCCTCTTGCTCAGCAGAAACTGCTTCTCCTGTCATCATCACATTTTTTAAGCCAAACCTCTCTAAAAGTATCAAACCATCCTTTGCTGGCCTTAAATTCTCCAGCTTCTGATCCTTCACTTTCCTTTTGCTTTAAGTTGTCATATAATGACTTGGCATTTTCTCAAATTGTATTAGAATCAATAGATATTTCATTCTTTTTTTTTTTTAAGGTTTTATTTATTTATTTGACAGAGAGAGATCACAAGTAGGCAGAGAGGTAGGCAGAGAGAGAGAGGGGGAAGCAGGCTCCCCAATGAGCAGAGAGCCCGATGAGGGGCTCGATCCCAGGACCCTGGGATCATGACCTGAGCCGAAGGCAGAGGCTTTAACCTACTGAGCCACCCAGGCGCCCTAGGTATTTCATTCTTAAAGCAATCCTGCACCCACATAACAGCTGCATTTTCAATACAAGATAAAAAGGTATTTCACAAAAAGTACAAGGTTTTCACATCTGCTGGTATAGCTGCAGCAATGACTTCATGAATTTCCTTTAAAAAAAAAAAAAACAAAACAGTCCTTACACTGGATTCATTTATCTTGAAATGGCGGATAGCTGCAGCTACAGACCTCGATCTGTAGTACATATTAAGCAATTCACCTTTTTCTTGTAATGTCATGATGTTTCTCTACTTGGGAGCACCTCCGGCAGCACTAGAAGCACTTCGTATGGGTCCCAGGGTGTTATGCAAGGCTTACGGTATCGCAATAAACACGTAAGAACCGTGAGAGATCACTTTTTACTGCAATATGCAATTTACTGGAGAGATGAACTGCTCACGCAGAGATGATTAGCATCACACAGTGTTTTAAGCGGATACTCACAACACTTGAGCTCACTGCATAGCAACAGGGGGTGGCTACAAAATTATTACAGTAGTACAGTAAGTATTACAGGTAGTTTTATGCAGTTATGACTTCATACTAAATCTTCACATTTGTTTACATCTCTCCTGACTATGAATGGCACACTGTACAGTCTGTAAGTGTGCATGTAAGTAAGTTCTGGTAAATTTTAACTTTTTAGAATAGATTGGTGTATATTTTATTGTAGCAAATGATAAAATAGACTAGTATCTACATATATTTTATGTATTCATGACATACCTTTTTCTTGATTGTTTCAATATTTCTAGGCTATGTGATTTGTCTGTAAGTTTTTTCAAATTTGTTCCAAATCTCCAAAAATATTTCTAATACATTTATTGGAAAAAATCCGCATATAAGTGAATCTGCATAGTTCAAACCCATGTCTGTTCAAGGGTCAACTGTATTATTAAATAATCCACATAAAGCACTTAGTTCCCGGCCTAGCACACATAAATATTAATGGCTCCATAAATATTAGCTGCTGTTTGTTAAGCTAGAAACTCTACTTGGGGAATTCTTAAGACCAGAACTCTTTTGGAAAGACCAATTCTAATATCATCTCCTTCCATGCCTTCCCCAACTTCTACATGGTGAAATGACTCACTCTCTTCTCTATCCTCCCAAAGAACATTATATATACTGTATAAAAGCAATTATTAAACCAGATTGTGATTGTGCACACACCTGTTTCCCCAGTAGACTGTGGCCAGGGACAGTATCATTGGGTAGACAGTATCACTGCATACTGTTAAATCTACTTAAACTAGAGAATAAACTATTTTAATTAGAATAACCGTACCACTGCACAAACATAAAAGAAATGGCAATCAATAGCCCTGCTGAAAACACTTGTAATATAGCAGTGTGTTTAGCAGCATATAAACTGACTCTAATCTGAAGTATACAATTTTCATAATTAAATTTCAGTTTACCAAGAAGTAAAATAACTTCACTCTTATGTTTTTAATAACATGAAAATAAAGCACACAAATGAAAATAGAAATTTTTCAAAAGTTGACTCAAGGAGGTAGTTCTACATTAATTCCATTAGATCTTCCAAAAAAGAAAAATCTTTTTTAAAGATCTTATTTATTTATTTGAGAAAGAGAGAGAGAAAGCACACATGCAAGCAGGGGAAGGAGAAGAGGGAGAGGGAAAGGCAGAGAATCCCAAGCAGATTCTGTGCTGAGCACAGAGCCCAATGCAGGGTGGGATCCACAACCCATGAGATCACAAATTGAGCCAAAACCAAGAGTCAGAAGCTTAACCAACTGAGCCACCCAGGCACCCAAAGAAAATTCTTTATTATAACTTTCGGCAGAGGAAATTTCGAGAACTCTGACCACCTTTTATAAGCCATTAAATGTATTATGCAAATTGAACAAAGGCCACAGTAGGCTGTCCTTTAAAAACAAACTCACCCTATAATATGATGCATTTAAGAAGATTATTAGATTTTACAGCTATGCAAACATGACAATTATAAAAACTAACTTGGTAGTCAAAATGAGCTAAAAAGCACAAAAACTGATAGTCATTCTATCTGCAGTATATAATCGACTATACCATTAAGCAAATACTTCTGGGCTTTCTCAGAACTGAGGCTCAGACATAAATTGGCTGGAAGAAAGTAAATTAATCCAGATATACTTTAGGTTAATATGAAGAAAAATAAATTAAAACTTACTTCATGATATATTTGGCTCTGTCTATTGTTTGGGCTTTAACTTTTACTAAAAGTGGGTGACTGTTATAGGTTTCATTCTTCCACTGGCCATACAGACGATATCTTAAAAAACGATGAGATGAAGAATTAGGAACTTAGAGGTTAATGCACTAGAATAGTAGTTAAAAATACAAAAATATTATGTATTTACCTATGCTGATATGGAAATGTTTTAAACATTCCCCATAGTTCCTCAGACATACAAGCATTGCAGTCCATCAAAGAAAGAGATGGAAGAAGTACCTGGTCAGTAATGCTAAGTAAACAGCTAAGGATAACTTCCTAAGAAGAAGGGAGGAAAAATTATTTTAGTAAAAGATCCATATTAATTCCCCCCCCAAAATAAATTTATGTCAGCCTTGGAAAAACTGCCATTCCTTGATCTCATACCATACCACATCTAATTTCCAACACTATCATTGCCCTTTTCACAAGGGATATTTGTGCTTCTCCATCTAAGGAAGCAATGTGTGAGGTAAGGAAAGGGGTAGCAAGAGAATGAGAGCCTATTATTATATCTCTTCCTTTCTCAACATGGTAATCCCCAAAAACAAGAGTTGTCAATCTTAAAAGATATGTCAAAAGCTATACTAAGCATGTAGAGTACAAAATATTCACACAGGTGATTAAAGCTTGTTCACAGTAAAATTTACAGTATGCTGTGCACAGACAAATCAGACACATTGGATTTTTCTAGTCTCTTACCGTTTTCTCTTTATCTTCTTGTTTGCTTCCATCAGACTGAAACTAAAATTAAAAAAAACTATAAATAAAATGCAAAAAGGTTAAGATTATGATGTCACAATTTAGCATCTAACTTGAAAAAAAATTAAGTTGCACATGGTTGTGAATTATTTCCTTACTTTTTAAATAAGTATAGATTTTAAATATAGCCAGTTTACCAATTAACATTTTAAAATTTCACCTATATTTCTAAATTCCAAATCATTTGCAATATTCATGAATTTTAAATGTCAATTTTATAAGCCAATTCTTTTTTCAACCTCATTATCACAAACCAAAGCATCCTAAAATTGATCTAAGTATTTATTATAAGATTGTATCCAGCACAATTTAGTTATAATGCATTTGCATTTTTCCATCCAGAAGTTCTGATTTTCTGCTACAGAATTAGTAAAATCTAAGACTAAAGCAATAACACAAAAGATTAAACCCAAAAAAATTTAAACTATGTTTTAATTCACCATTACTTAAACTCTAAATGAGAAATAAGTCCAAAATATTAGTAACATTACTGACAAAGACCAAACCACTGCCTAAGTTGCACTGAATGAAAAAACTTGGGCCATTTTCTATCAGTGATTTGCAGATGGACCACTGAAGTACCATGTTTGATGCTGATGCTGTCCATTTGTTCAAAATGAAATAGTAGTACTTGTGTGTGTATAGGCAGGTGGAGAATTAGAGGAGTGTGCAAAGGCCAAAAGGACAATTGAAGCACTAATAGCCAAGGACAATCTAGATTTCTGGGAAGGATTTAACTCAATATCAAGTGATGGAAGGGGAAAACACTAACATGCAGCTAACAAGCTTATTATCTTCTTGGCAGAAATGGGTATTTTGTGCATGTATGTTTTCATACTTGGTAATTTAATGGATACGACTACAGAGAAGTCTAACTTCTGTGCAACATTTTCACATAAGGCTAATTCTGGGATTGCCATGTCACCTTGATGGGAAAACACACACAACCTCCCCCCCGTTTTCTTAATCAGCAAGTTAAAAAGATATGGTTCCCTTTCACAGAAACAACTATTAAGTCAACATATATCCTGGTCAGCAAATAAGGGTCAGGTTATGAAGGAATGGCCTGGCAGGAAACAAAGTAGATAGCTGCTTTGGTTTGGTTTGGTTTGGGGGGGGGGGGGGGCGCAGTAATTCTGGTGGCATATTAGGAAGAACCAGATTTACAGTATATTATGTTGGGGATAAAGGCAGTTAAGCTACTCCTTTTCTAGTATACTATAATTCTAATAAAGCTACACATAGTTTTCTACATAGAAATATTTTCTTACCTACTAAGCTGTCCTAATTCCTTTACTAAATACTTATTTAAGTTTGTAATGTCTATATGTCAATTCTCTAGATTTCGTAACCAGAAAAATTTGAAAAAGAAAAAGAAATATGGAAAGCACAACGAAACTATCTAAAAGAGCAGGAAAAACATTTCTATCAAAGGCTAACTATAACAAAGATTAACAAAAGTAAATGGTAAAGGTACATGCAAGTAAAAGAACTTTCTTTTCTTTGGTAAGAATATAAAGATACATTCCAGTCCCTTGATGCTTTCTTTTTCTTTTAGTTTAATTTGCTTTTTAATTTAGAGTAAATTATAAAACTCTCCATTCCCATTAAAACACTAAAATTTTATTGAATGGCCAGTCTAGGAAGAAAAGAGGGGGAGAAACAAAATATATCCACTTCATTCATTCATTTACTATGTGCCAGACACTGGGAATTAAAAGATGAACAGAGTTCCTATCTTTGAGGAAGTGACAAAGACAGTTCCTATCTTTGAGGATCTCTTGAAGATCAAAATTATGCTTGCCAATGTACTATTAGGAACTTAAATTTTAAGTCTGAATAAAATCAAGCATTCGTAATTATGCCTAGATAAACCATCAGCTATAAATGGCCCCAAGTAGGTTCCATTCTTGTCCTATAGTGAGGGAGCAGATGACAAGGCTACATAAAAGAACTGGGCAAAAAAAAAGAATGTAGGTCCACCAAGAGGGGGTTTTCTGGAAAGTCAAGAAATAAAGCTTGGGAAAAAGTTGTAGATTTAACTAGATAAATTACTTTATCACTGATGTCCTACTTTTAGTATCTCTAACCCATGAATATTTGAAATGCTACTTTATACTTTATTTCAGAAAAGAAAAAAAAATACTTGAGATGTGTGACTAGATTTGAACCTGAAGCTAGATCTAAGTACATTATGGCACTATTTTCACCTTCCTTATTTTTCTCATTTCTTATTAACTGCCATTTATAGAGTACTCACTATGTGCCATACAGCAGACTAAGAATTTCACATTTAGGTCTTAAAACTATAAGGAAAATCTTTTTGCTAGAAAGGATCCAACTAAGACCCATCGAAATAACTTAGAAATAGGAAAATATAACCTATAAGTTAAAAGTTAAAAGGCCATGAGTTTACCAAGCCTGAAGAAGAGATAAATGAATTGCCTTTCGATGTTTTGGTTCAAAGCTTTGTTTTATCTTTTAATCAGAAACTCTTAAAATTTTATAAAACACTTAGAAACAATCAGTAATATTGATACTACATGATTTTTGAAAACAGAGATACTAAATGAAAAAGTACTATCTTCCAACACATTTCATTTTTAATCAGTACAAATCTGTAGCAAAGAATTAATAATATGGTCACCTGTACACAGGATGACCATATGTGCTGGTTCTTGCTTTTTATCCCAGTGTAAGTAATAGCACAACCTTTCCATCCTGAGTATCCTGGTTTAGACAATAAAGCACATGGTCTCCCTACCTACCACATGGGTAGCATTCAAATTGCAGTAAATGGACTTGTGGAAGTGGTTTAAACATTAAAATATAGCAAACAAAACAAAATGCTAAATAGCTATACTTGGTTTCACAAAATTCACCACCCAAAAGTAAGTATTTTGGTTAAAACGTTGATTGTGATATGAAACTGTGCTGTTTTACACAAGCATAGTTCTAACAAGCAATGTGTAAAAATGGGTATTTTTGGTGCACTTAGTGAATATGAATATGTGATTTACTTAAATGAATTCTCTTTATAATGGAGTTCATAACAGAAGTCTGTTGTGAAACAAAAAATTCCCCTGTAAATCTATCTTTAGGGAAAATTAAAGTTTTCATATGGAATTCGTTTAAAGGGATATGCCCTTGTGTTTTACTTTACATTCCCCCAAAAGCAGACCCTATTCAAGTGCAGGCATAATTTATTTGGGAAATAATCCTAGGTATCACTAGTAGGAAATGATTCCTGTGGATTAACTGGAGCTTAATCCCACTGGGGACTCTGAGGGTCTGGGTAGAAATACAACTCAGGATTATCCCATCTCAAAGCATAGTAGTTACACACTAACTCCAATCATTTCAGTGGTTGAGAGCTGGGGAGAGGGGGCAAGGTGAATTAGTTCTCCAGCAATTCCAGGATACCAATTCCTACACTACCTATGCGGGCTTCCAGGGCCAGAAAAGCCCTCAGACAAAGAGATGCAGGTGCCAATAGTTGAAAATTGGGCTAGCACACACAAAAATGATAAGGACCTACTGTAGAGCCAAAAGAATACAGATGGAATCTAATAGCATCTGCTATGCCCTGCATGGACAAATGGCCAAACCTCCAAGAGATGAGTTTTTCACAAATATTTTTTAATGTTTTACATTCTGAATTTTTTTTTCCTGAAACTGAACACTGAGGTTCAATTTCAGAAAACCGTCTTTGAGAGGAGGCACAAGGATTCAATCAAATGCTTCCAGTGTGCATCTGGTGCACACTAAAAATTCGACTTATCTGTCTTGTATAAAATATACTTCTTAAAATTATACCGTTTGTACATAGAGTCTACATTTGCCTATTAACAGACTTAATATCTGCCTATCCTTGTATGTTTCTATGTCTCTCTTAAGTAAAAAGCATAGCTAATGGTAAAAATTAAGAACCTACTTGTAATTTTATTACCTTAACTATGATTCTACATCTTGATTAGAATTGTCACATGAAGATATTCAGTAACAGCTAACGTGACCTTAAAATACAGGTGACAACAGAAGTACAAATATAAACATCCTAACAGTTCTTCCCTGCTCAGACTCATTAAATAGCAAGAATGTTGTAGAATAAATTTAGTCTCCAACTCTGGAGTTCATTTGCTTTGTATGAGACTTATAATAGCAAAAGTACATAGAGGAGCTCAGCGAACAGTGCCAATGAGAGCAGCATCTGTCTCTTGAACAATAAGAATTATAATGCAAGGTTCGGATTCTCTTGAAAATATTCCTACAAAATTTTTATCTACTTAAAATTGGAAATTGGCATGTCTATAGCTACCCCTGACTAGTCCACTCACAAAGCCCCAGCAATAAAAATTTACTTTATTTGATAAAAATTTTGACTTATTACTAATTTGTAACATAAATTTTCACAATGAAAGTGGGGGAACATCTGATTACCACTACAATGTAAAGAAGTCAAAGGCATTCCTATATAAAATCAAATTTGCTCTCATGGGGAAATGAAGCTGCTACTTTAACGTAGTATCTATTATTTAAAGACAGAGATAGATTAAAGTATATTAACACTTTAAAACAAATCATCAAAAGCTAGTGTAGTGACAATTAACAAAAGTAAAGCTGTAACTTACTATGTTCTGAAGAATTCATGACAACTTTAACTCTGAAGTTGAATGCCTAGTTAATGTTAGTATCTAATTAATGTTCAGACATATCTTATTTGATTCTCAGTGCAACCGCAGGAACTAGATAAGGCAAATATTATTACCACTCATCTCTGGCATAGAAAAGTCACATAACTAACAAGTAGCTAGCAGCTCAGCCTGATGAAACCAGTTAATCTAACAATCAATATGTAATGCCTTAAATTATTTTGGGGGACAGCCTTAAATGAAGACTCTTTGTGGGCAAGTCAGGTTCTAAAGTCAATGCATATGATGAAAATTACATATACTCACAATTACCCTTAAAAGTCCCTTAAAGTATCTATAAAATACATAGACACGTTATCTTTCATTTAAGTCCAACACAAGACTGCCCCCCCCCCCCCGTAGTATTAGAAATCACTGTTAGGGGAACATGAGATGGGAACATGAATTCATGTGAACATGAAATGAAGTTAACTGGCTTGAATTTAGGGGCCACGTCACATGAAAACCCATTACTTTAAAAACTAGATTCACACTGAATGTGGTGAGAGAGACCTCAGAAACTGAATCAAACTGAGAGGAAAAAAATCCTCCAATTTCGCCCTTACTCCTAGGCATACACAATTGAGTATGTTGATGGAACAAGCCTGGCCACACTCACACAAATTAAGCACAAGTATGGTATAATTCCCCTGTACTCGTACCTTCATCCAGAAGGAATATTAACTTTGAGCTCTAATCTACACAACCAGGGTAGATCTTCAATTTTGAAAAGAAAAACAAAACAAAACAAAAACAGTAAATATCAAGCCAAAATTCTAAAGTGGTACAAAAAGTAGAGCTTTGGAATCAATGGGCTAAGGTAGATTCTGTCCCCGGCAACCCCGATTTTTATTATGAAAAATTTTAAGTTTACATAAAAGTTGAATGGATGGATAGTGCACTATCAATAAATACCTCTTATACCTACTTTGTAGATTCAACAATTAACATTTTGCCCTTCTGACTGACCAAAAAAACAGCAGGCATGACATTTCATCTCAAAATAATTCAGTATGCATCTCCTAAAAAGGACATTCTTCCACCTTACCACAATATCATTATCACAGGTAGCTATTCCTAATATCATCCAATGTCCAATCTAAGGAATATTCTGACCCTCTAAATCTAGGTTTCTCTAAGCTTCATCTATGAATCAATTTAAAGCACTCTGGCTTTTACCAAAGGCCAATAAAAGAAATAGCCCTATAAACAGCCTGGCCAGACAAATGAATTAAGATAATAGAGTGAAGCAGAATTTCTCTCCCCTATGTATGCCTCGTTGTTTTAATGCTCCAAATTCACCACCAACCAAGCAAGAAAAGAGGAAACCATGCTATTAACTTCAAGGGGACGGGGAGACAGACAGACAGACACACACACACGATTCTGGTACTACACACAGTGTGGTATGGCTCCTGCCCTTAACCCAATCCGAGAAGTAGTACAGACCAAAGGTAAGTCAACAAATCTTTAGGCACTAAGAAAGACCTGCAAGGTAAGTGAGTAGACTGAGCAAAAACTCTTGTGAATAGGAGCCCAGCAGGACTCTGGCAAAGGAAGAACCAGCTGCTAAAGCCTGCTGTCGTTCAAAAGAACTGTGCTTAGATGGCTGAGGGAGTCAAAGCCCAAGGGAGCTGGCATACCCACATGGCTGGCCATGCCTAGTACAGGACGGGTAATAGTATCTCAGAAGAGAAAGCAGAGGTACTCTAAATGAGGGCTATACTCAGCCTCACTGAGCTCATTCACTCCCCATCATAGACTACAGAAAAGATTGAAAGGAGAACTCAATACTCAAACTGTAGCTTGGTGGGATAGGGCTGGTCATAAATAAGGTAGGAAAGGTAAGAGGATTCACTCTCACTGTATCAGAAAGAAGTTGTGAACAAAGCTATACATATTAAGATGAAAAGAAATGCTGTGGCTACAATAGAAACATAAATAGCATGCCCCCCCACCGGCTAAAAAAAGCATATAAAACGTAAATGAACTCAGTATGGATGATAGTAGAACACAAAGGACAGAGGCAGATTCTCCACAAGTATCTACATATAG
Source organism: Potos flavus (assembly GCA_028534135.1). Classification (NCBI taxonomy): domain Eukaryota; kingdom Metazoa; phylum Chordata; class Mammalia; order Carnivora; family Procyonidae; genus Potos; species Potos flavus. The sequence goes on along the minus strand of CM052901.1, from coordinate 22,698,095 downwards.
TCATAGAAAAAAGTCTTAAGGATGAACTTAATAAAACAAGAAAAGCTTGGAGATGAGATACATAGACTGAGATGAAAACAGATTGTAGAGATAAACAAAATAACAAAATACCACTAACAGATTTAATTTAAAATAGCAAGGAATCTCAAAAATTGCAAAATTTTAGATAACCTATCATTTCTTCCACTTCAGACACACTACATTTGTATAGGCAGGGCAGCATGATGATTTTGAGCTTGGCCTCTGAATCCAGATTGCCTGGATTGACATCTCAGTCCTGCCCCATATTAACAGTGTGACCTGGGACAATTTACTTAAAGCATAAAGGGTATGGTTAAGATTAAATGAGCTGACTCACATGAAGCACTTAGAATAGGACCTGGCACAGAGTAAGAGCTCAATATTAACTGTCACTATCACAAACAACTTAATCCATTAACATCAGCTGGATGCAAAAAAGCACCAAGGAATTCATCTTCAGGTGTGTAGGTGCTGTCAAAACCATTTAAGTATGTCAGGTGAGCGTGTTAAAGCTATGCTCTATAATTCAAGAAAATTAAAGATAGTAAAATCTGTCTGTCAATTCATATAGAAATATTCTTTAGAGTTATCCCCTTTTAAGGCTGAAATAAAGACCAAAATTGGTTAATATACTAAAACAACAGTTCTCAAAGTTTGGTCTTTGAATCAGTAGCATCAGCATCACCTGGTAACTTGTTAGAAATGCAAACTCTCTTCAGTAGGTTCCACCCCGACCTACTGAATCAGAAATTCTGAGGATGGGACCCAACAATGTGTTTTAAGATGAGCTCCAGGTGATTCTAATGTATGCTAAAGTTTGAAGATCACTGTACTAGATGGTCCTATGTTATGTACCTCAAATTTAAGAAATATACAGAGAATAATGACTACAAATATCTGTAGGTTGGAAGATTATTCTGTTAAGTGACAGCTGGTATAAGTATATAACCAACATTTTCAAAATATGTATAAAGTATATATACAAGCAACCCCAAGCTTATAAATGAGTTGTTAAAGCCATTTAATTATATTATTTGGAACTAAGGTCAAATTCCTCCTTTAGAAACAATCTTATGTACCCTAGTTAAATTCCTTGCTAAGCAACAAAAGCCTTTTAAACCTATAAACACAGGACAAATGATCTGTTACAGTGAAATATTTTCATGGGTAAAAAATGAACCAAAATTCTAACTCCGATCATTGGAAAGATTCACTTTTCCTACCACAACCTTAGCAATGAGAGAAGACAGATTTCTTCCCACACTGTGATCAAAATAAACATTTTCTTCTTCCTTTCTGCCCTTCTACCTCTGCAAAAATAGAGATTGGAGTTAGGGGCAGGCACCAGGCACAATTGTGATAGAACAGAGGTACAGGAGAGCTGCGATGGAGATGGCAGAGGGGAAGGGTGACAGCTCTAGCACCTGCACATCTTAGTAACAATACTATGTCTGTGCATATGTTCATGCATATGTCTATGTATAGGACTGCCACAAGTTGGATGTTTGGTCTCCTGCTTACAAGTGTATAATACTTGCAGCCAAAGAAAGAATTTCAGAACAAGAGATGTGAACATTAAGATGTTCAGTTAAAAAGAACAGCATTAGTGGGTGAAGGTAAGATGAGAAAGAGGCTATTTACACTGTCAAAAAAGTATCTCCCCACAAGGTATATATTAGCAGCAAAGGAAAAAAAATAATTGTACCCTAGAGAAACCTGGTAGTGCATTACCTTAACCAAGTGATCAATGTTAACATCACCAGTAATGGGAGAGATTGACTTCATATGCTTCCCAATATGAGGCACTGGGAAAGACATAACCCTTTTGTTCTTTGAACAGGCACTAGTAACATGACTCATCCCTTTCAGACTATAAGAATTAAAATAATGAAATATCATTATACTTCCTTTTTACATATATAATAAATGATTTGTATAGTAATAAACTCAGATTTTTTAATAATATGGTATCGATGTTAATTTATTGATTTTGATAATTGTAGTGATTTTTTAAAAATATTTTATTTATTTATTTGAGAGAGTGAGAGAGAGAGCACGAGCAGACAGGAAGAGCTGAGGGAGAGGCAGACTCCCTGCTGAGCCTGATGCAGGACTCAATCCCAGGACTCTGGGATCATGACCTGGGCCGAAGGCAGATGCTTAACTGACTGAGCCACCCAGGCACCCAGCAGATTTCTTTAGAGTACCTTTACACAATGTAAATTTGTGAGCATTTAAAAAAAAAAAAAACAGGTAAGTATTAAAAGCCAAATCAAATATTTCAGGTGTCAAGGGATTAATATAGAACAGCTGATAAATTTTCTGTACAGTTACTACTGTCAAAAATTAAAATCAGATGCAATCACTAAACACTGGAGAAAACTGTATTTATACTTATAACAATTTGCAGATTCTTTTGGTAGCCTTGTTTCATGATTAAAAATGATGTATTCTTTTCTGTTTTAAGACCTTGGGTTAGGCAAAGATCTCTCAGAACACAAAGAGGAAACTATAAAAGTACTGCTGAATTGGAATTAATCAAAATTTAAAATTTTGCTTTTCAAAAGACAATTAACATAATGAAAAGGCAAATCAGAGAAATAATAATAAAAGACAACCCAATTAAAATGGGTAGAGATTTGAATAGACATTTCGATATATGATGATTACAAATGGCAAATAAGAACATGAAAAGATGCTAAACATCACTGATCATCAGGGAAACGTAAATTAAAAGCACAATAGGTACCACTACACACCCACTAGAATGACCAAAATTTAAGAGTGACAATAACAAGTGCTGATGTGGATGTGGAACAACTGGAAGTCATATACAGGGATGCAAAATGGTACACACATGTTGGAACAGTTTGGCAAAAAGTTAAACATACACTTACCCATATGGCCCAGCAATCCCATTCCTGGAGAAACAAAAACATATGCCCCCCCCAAAAAAAGACTTGTACAGGAATATTCATAGCAGCTTTATTTATAATAGCCCCCAACTAGAAACAACCCCAATGCCCATCAACTGGAGAATGCATAAACTCTGGCATGTCTATCTAATACTGCTCAGCAATAAAGGAACTACTGACACGTGCAACAACTTGGATGATTCTCAAAAGCATTACGTCAAAGAAACCAGACAAAAAAGAGTACATTCTATAAAATTCCATTTATATGAAGTTCTAGAAAAAGCAAAACTATAGTGACAAAAAGCCTGTCAGTGGCTGCCAGGAACCAGCAACAAAGGGACAGAATTAAAGGCAAAGGGGCAAGAGGGAACTTTCTGGGGTGATGAAAATATTCTCTATCATGATTGTGGTGGTGGACACACAACTGTATACCTTTGTAAAAATTCATCAAATTGTACACTTCAAATTGGTGAAGTTTACTGTATGTAAATTATAACTCAAAGCCAATTTTAAAATTTAGTAATAGCCTAAATGGTTACCCTTAGGATATTAACTAGAAGGGAATACAAGGGGAACTCTGGGGTAGTGTTCTATTTTTTTGATCAGGGTGGGGGACACATGGGTGTTTAGTTTGGAAAAAGTCACTGAAGTGTACAATTATGATTTGTGTTACTGTCTGTACATTTATTTCAATAAAAAGTTTACTAGAAAAGAATGTATCCTCAACAGTCTGACTTCATACAAATAATCGCAATGATTCAAAATTGCAGCCAAGAAAATAACAGAGTAGAAGAAAAGTAAGGGGGAAAGAAAGCTAACTTGACCACTAAACTTATAAAGGGATTCAAAAAGCAATCACTTGTCCAAAGTACATTTTCTTATGCGGGGGACATGACTAATATTCTACCTAAATTTAAGTCTGTGTGCGCGTGTGTGTGCGCACGTGCACATGCACACACGCATGTGCACATGCATATATGTGGTTAGGACATGATGGACTTTCCCCAAACCTTATTCAACATAACCTTTTCTTAAATTAAGTTCACTTTTCATTCCTAGAGATATGCGTAAGACAAATATACATAGAACGTTTTCATTCTAAAATTTAGTTTTCTGCTTAGAAGGAAAAAAAATCTCACTAACCTCTTTCATAAATGATTTGCCTATGCGCACCACTTTTGCAAATAAAATGGGATCATGCGAAAGGTGAGGACCAAGGTAACAGAACATATTGAAGACATCTCTCCTCAAATCTTCAAAGCTCTCTGCTTGTTTTGGTGCCCTCTTATTTTGCAAAGCATTAACAGGTGAACCTTTAGCACCTTTAGGAACGCCAACTCTATAAAAAGAAGCAAAATTTATATGTATACTGTACAATAACCCCATTTTAAGTTAACACAGTCATATTAATCAGTAAGTAAAGCTTTTCTTGCTCAAATCTGATTTCTGTATTTCACTTGTGCCTAACTTTATTAATTAATACCAGATAATTTAGCTGGTAGAAAAAGACAAAACCAATACTCATTTGGAAAAAAAAATCAGAGCTCAAAGAATGTTTCAAATTAATTGCATAAGGAAATCAGAGAAACACAAATTTCAGGTAACATTTAACATACATCGTATGAATTTAGTTTTAGTTAAACTTGGCTGGCATCAGAAATTTGGATATGGGAATGGGGAACAAGGGATGGACCTCAGAGACACTGGAAGATGAAACAGAAAAATATGGATATAACAACAGTGATTCAAGTCAATAAACACTTCTCAATCTGGGTTCCACTACCTAGACTGAGTATGAGGTAGGTGGTGGTAGGGAAGGTGAGCAGCATAATGAAAGAGGGTGTCACACTAAAAAGGACAGCATGCCCAGAGTTCTCACCTGCTGAGCAGGTGTCCCGCTGTGGAGTCACAGGGGTCACTCTTTGAGAAGAAGCCTTCATGGTCCACAGCCCAGGTGGCACTAAAGGCAGCAGCCAGCAGCTATGCACGAGTCACAAGGCTGGGGCTTTTGAGGCAGGCTCTGATCTGTGGGGCTGAAGCCAGAGCTGCTGCCAATACTGCTCCTAAGTATCCTGCAAGTACGCTGAGGGCTAGAGGACTGGTCGACACAGTAACTAGGGATGATTAGAAAGGCTGCACTAGCAATTTCCAGAACAGCAGCCTATATGCCAGAAGAGATAAGGCAAGCACAGAGGCAATGTCCTCACTCAGAGCCACTCAACCCGGGACAGAGGAAATTTACACTAAGTAAAATTCTGAGGAATTCTCTGCCCCCCCACCAAGAGAGGAGGAAAAGTCAAAAACAGAAGAATGGAGTTTTCACTCTCAATGGAGTAAACCCAACTTAGATGTCTAACCTACAGTTTTTATACCGCACTGCAGCACACCTTCTGCATCACCTGGTCTAGATGTTAGGAGACGAGTCACTGATTAATATGTATAAAGCTGATACAGTCTGTGAATAGTTCTTATCATCTAATAAAACATACTAAAATGTTTGCTTGGTTGGAGAAGACAAGATAAATAATGCAGATTTTTTTTTTTGTAGTCCTAAGCTATTTCTACCTCAATGATTAGAAAAGCATAGTGTAACATACCTTCGGTAGAGAGGCTCAATAGTTATGTGAATGAGCTTGCAAATAGCAAGGGCTATTAGCTTATGTGAAGCTGCATAGTATGGAGGCATCTGATCCATAATGTTCTGTGCATGCTGCCAATCACCAATCTTTAACAAGGCTTCCAACAAACCAAGTTTTTGGTTGTCAGGTGGCTAAAAACGAACAGTTACAGCAAAGATACTCAGAATATGGACAACAATAAATCTCAGTACTTTTTCATTTAAAAAAAATTGAGCTCAACAACCACAATAATGTATGTCAACAGCTGCCACTCATGGGAAATGCAATATTTCCCTGAAAGTACAACCAAGTTTTTTAGCTATTGAAAAAAAACAACAGGATATGCTCTTTCATTTAGCAGACAAAGCATGACAGTTTATAGACCTGGAATTAAATTAAGTTCTATTTAATGTTTTACTATGCCATAGGGTACTAGAATTCATTCATCTTTGAGAATCTCCTTAGGACTTGAGAGACATTAACACACAGAGCACAAATATATTTTACTTAGGATACATTTTGAAATTTATGTAAGAAAAATCATGGCAACCCCTTTTGGGAAGGTGCAAATCAGATTAAAAACAAAACCACCTTAGCAAATCAGTATTCTAAAAACCAGATTTCACCACAATCAAAATTAATAAGTTATTCTCCCATAAGTTGATTAACTATTACAAGTTAAATTTCATAATTCTAAATCCAGAAGACAATGTTAATTTCACAAAAAGGAACCACATACCTTCTCTACTTTCTCCTCTTCTTTTTCCTTTTCTTTCTCTCGCTCATCAATTTTTTCAGAAGACAATACAACCATCGTAAGTTTTCTAACAATTTGCTTAGCTTCCACAATTTCTCGTTTGTGTTCATCCATAATGCAATTATCAGCTGGAAGAAGCTAAAAATGGTTCATTAAAGTTTCATAAAACAGCTAATACTATTTGCACATATAAAAAGCAAACACTATCTACTCTGGATTGATGAAACTGTAAATAAGGTCTAGCCTATTAATGACCATGATCGGGCTTCAAAATAAGTTTCTCTCCATTATTTTCTTATAATCTAACAGGGTTAAGTACCTGAATTTTGTACACTTTTTAAAATCAGGTAGCAGTTCAAAGTTCCACATCTTCTTTCTGTTAGAGGTCCTACATTAATACAATACTACAACAGGGGTGCTTACCATTGAATTTATTAGGTTACCCAAGAAAATGTAGTAACTGTTCCATTAAAAGTATCACAGATTTCCCCTTTAAAGGTCAAACTCTAAATTAAATAAAGTACTGCATATGGATCAAATTTGGGAGACATGAGCTACTGAATTACATGAAGGGGTAAATTTAATTCCTCTAGATGAAAAATCTCAAGTAGAAAAATTCTGAGCAACTTGATATCTCACTTTTCATTTTCTAATACCTATTTGATGACTTAAGTCACAAACTAGTTTCTAGCTTATTATAAAAGAGAAAGTAGTATGTGTAGAGTCAACCCTCCATTATGAAAAAGGACCAAATATCTCCAGTACAGCCATCTTGTATGAATAGAAGAAGGTTAATGTAGATATTTCATAAAATAAATAAAAAACACAGACACAAAGAAAAATATAGCCAACAAACCATCATAGTTTCTTCTAGGCACTATGGTGGGCTATAAAAGAAGTGTTCCTGCCCCCAGAAATACATAATCTACTTCAGTAACTAAGTCTAATGCAAAGTAAATAATCACTAAACAATAAAAGGAAACAGTGAAATATTAAACTATATACTGTAGATTTCATCCCATTAGTCAAAAATGGAGGCAGGAGAAAAGTCACTACGGACTGACGGCAAGGAGGTAAGCAAGACTTTTTCTCATTCTTTCTGTTCTCCACTGGCCATCAAACCCATTTTTACTGCTTTACTTATGTACCTGCCAAAGGTCCATCTTTTACCTAGATTAATGCAACTGCCTCTAAAATTAATCTCCCATTATGATGACTAAACTATAAGTTTCTTTGTATTATTATTATTATTTTAAGTAATCTCTTCATCCAACGTGGGGCTCAAACTCACATCCCGGAGATTAAGAGTCACACACTCTACCAACTGAGCCAGCCAGGCACCCCTGTAAGTTTCTTTTATAGTTCCTCTCAATTCTAGTTTTGTGTATTTTGAGAATATGTAATTAAGTGCATATAAAGTTACAAATGTTTTATCTTCCTACTGAACACAACTTTATTTATTATGAAGTGACTATCTTTTTTTGCCAAAACGTTCATTTTGTCTAACAATAATAATTTCCCTGGTATATTTTTCCCACCCTTTTACTTTCAACCTTCCTTTGTCCTTAGGTTTTAGAAGTCTCATATGAAAAATAAGCAATAAACTAGTTTTTAATCCCATCTGAAAATCTTTGACAACTTAACAGGAACACCTAGGCCACTTGCATTTATTGAAACTCAAACATTTCGGTAATAAATCTATCATCATCTATCATCTTTCCATTTGTCCTACCAGTCTATGCTTGCCTATCAACTCATACCTGCCTTTGAATTCCCCTTTTTCTGACCAATTTTCCGTGTTCTCAGTTTGTAACATCACTTTTCAACTTTAAATCTTGAATGGCTCTCTACTCCCAACAAGAAAAAATTCAAACTCCTTACTATGGCACTTAAGGCCCTGCAAAGTTTAGTCCCAATCTACTTCTCCATCTTCATTGTCCCACATACTACCCTAGGCTCCAACCACTCTGAACTTCCTGATGTTCCTCTAAGGTGATAATGAAGCCCCTTCAAACCCTCCTGCCTATATACTCAGTTAATTCTACCTACAAAACTTCCCACCTTTAGAGCCAGGCCATTACCATCTCATCTACCAACATCTCAGATCAACATCACTAGTTTGAAAAAGCCTTCCAAAATCCCCCCCAGACAAACATGGTCACTATCTATTCTGAGCCCCCACAGCACTTTGTGAATACCTCCAATACAGTAGTTACTATATAATGCAAAATGTTTTCTCCGTTGCTAAACTATGACTGCTTCCAAGGTAGAGAATAAATTTTATTCAACTCTGTAACCATAGTACATGAGAGAAAAGGAAGTCAGAAAGTGATTTCCAAAGACAGTGAAGATGATATTGGCTTTGGACAGGTTTGTTTTAAGTCCATAGATATCCTAATGTACAACCAAATAAAACAGGAATTTCTATACTACAAACCTAGTTTTTTCAAACCGACAGGCTAAACTGTTACTAAACTGGAAGTTGTCAATCACAATCACATATACACTCTTCTAGATCCTGAATCCAGCAATAAAAGTACAATACTAGTCATTTACTACCCAGTAAAAACACAAGAAAAGCCATTAAGAAATAGAGTTCCCCATTCATCTTGACTGCCTAAAATTAACACTTTGGGGAGAAGGAAAAAGTATCTAGTAATCCCATACTTCTGATAATTTGCATATAACAGAGAAGTCTAAAACCACATTGGTTAGAACTTGGCCTCTCTCCCCATGAGATATACCTTGCTGACAATTAAGAACTTTAACTTCATATCCAACCTCAAACTCTGTAAGACTGACAGAGGATATTTAATTTCCATACTTTGTCAAAGAATTAAATTCATTCACTTCATAATGTAAACACAAAGCAATAATGCATTAGGGTTTCAAAAATTAAAACTTGAGAGCCTGACCAACCTTGAAGTGCTACTTGGCTGCCTATTCCTCTTCCCACCCCTGGGATGGACAACCAAATATTCTTAGCAGCCCACTTGACTTACATGTACATAAAGATCATCTAAATCAATAAGATTAAACTGTAGAAGTACTGCTGCAACTCTGTATAAAGATGAAGGAGTCTCTCCATTCGGTTCCTTGAAAAACAAAAAAAAAGTTTCTATTTAGTGCATAAAGTAAAACTAAAATCATAACCTTCACCTACCAATAATCAAGAACAACTTCATCAAATAACTAGAACAACAATAAGCTTCTTTGCTCTTCTTGATCATACATGACATCTGAACTGAGGACAAAGATTATTAGGTCAGCATCCCTTTTCACACTAGAACATTTTCTGATGAACACAAATAAAGGTTTCAAAAATGTACACATTTTACATTTTACAGTGTATGCTAATATTTCAACAAAATCTGAAAATCAAATAGAATAAGTGAGATTTTATACTGCATTACAGTTTGGGGTTTTGTTTGTATGTGTGTTTTCTTAACTTGCTTTTTCAACTAGTTCTCAGTGTAGATGCAGACAGACAAGAATGACAAATTTGGAAGTGCTGAACTATCTGTGTCTACTTTATACTTTTCTCCTTATTCTTTTACTTCTTGGGTTTTGTCCTAAATATATCTGCTTGTCAACAGATTTCCCCCTTCAAATCGGGTGTCTATACATATTACATACGGATAAATCAACATTTTAAAATACAGAATGGCCAATTCCAGTGGACCCTTCACAGAAACAGAAGGATCTTTGAATGCTATCAAGAAGACTTTTCCCCTAATTTTTAAACTGCTTGGGGTCAGCTGAATGGAAGACTGAAGTCACGACAACTGGCAATTACTAAATGGCCAAATGCAAATAAAAAGCAAACAGTGACAATACATTATGTTCTGCTCCTACTCAACACTGAAAACAAGATCTTTGTAAGGTTCCCCACAATTGTGATAGGTGTTATAGATATAACACAGGAAGCTAACCACACTAATGTATATCCTCTAAAGAAGGCATTGTTCACCGTATTTTTTAAGACAGGTAAGTCTTCCACTTCACAATAGTTTAATTCTAAATGTATATAAATGGTTATTTAGTACCAAAACATTTTCCCATAAAAACAAATGGTGGTCAGGGTCTCAGAGCAAACCCACAAAAGTTTATTATCTGACTTGAATCCACCAGGCACACTCTTATTATTCCCATTCTCTCTCTTTTAATGAGTTCACCACAAGAAGCCCCTGACTCCAAGGCCAAACATCAACTCCCATACTCTTCATATTGCTCTGTACAATCCCTGTTCTGTCCTAACATACCTTTCTGCATTCTTGAAAAAGTTCCATGGAATCCTCTGGAATTCATAATCCATCCTCAGCAAAACCCCCTCTATATCCTGAACTTCTCCTCTAACTATTCCCTTCACTTTCTTGCCCAAACAGAGGACTCCCTAGGAACACCACTCTCACTGTAACCGTCAAGTGGTGGCTCTTTTCCCCAGACCCCTCACACTACTAGGCCTGGAGGTGATGAGTCATCTTTGCTTTTTAGTTGTTTTCAGACTATTCTCCCTCCACTCTCCCCTAAAGCCCACCCAGCTTTTAATTTCCAGTCGCTCACTATCCCTCACTATTGCTGAGATCTAGTTTCATTCCACTGTGGTCAAAGAATATATTTTGTAGGCTTTCAATGTTTTAAAATTTTTGAGATGTTCTGTGGTCTAAGATAGAATCTATCCTAGAGAACGTCCCATTGCACACTTGAGAAGAATATGTAATCTGTTGCTATCTAGGTACTGTTCTGTGTATGTCTGTTAAGTGTAATTGGTTTATAGTGGCTGTTCAAGACCTCTATTTCCTTTTGTTTAGTTGTTCTATCCATTAATGAGAGTGGGGTATGGAAATGTCCAACAATTATTGCAGAACTATTTCTCCTTGCAATCCTGTTAATGTATGCTTCATATATTTTGAGGCTCTGTTTGGTGCAAATGTGTTTATAACTGTCTTATCTTCTTCATGGGTTAACCCTTTTATCGATATATAATGTCCTTTGCTGCCTATTGTAAAAATTTTTGTCTTAAAGTCTATTTTGTCTGATATTAGAATAGCCACCCCAGCTCTCTCATGGATACTATTTGCATAGGATTTTCCACTTTGAACATATTTCTATCTTTGGATCTAAGTGAGTTGCTAATAGGTAACATATAGTTGAATCATGTTTTATCCAGATTTCCTTTTGATTACAAATTTTAATCCATTTACATTTAAAGTAATAACTGACAAGGAAGGACTTTTGCCATTTTTCTATTTATTTTCTATAGGTCTTATATTTTTGTTTGTTTGTTCCTCATTTCTTCCATTACTGCCTTCTTTTGTGTTTGATTTTTTTCTTTCCTGTAGTGTACCCTTTTGATTCCCTTCTTTCCTTTTCTGTTTTTTAGTTATTTTTCTAGTGGTTACCTTGGGTATTGCAAGTGATATTTTAAACATAATAATCTAGTTTGAACTAATACCAACTTAGCTTCAATAGTATACAAAAACTCTGTACCTATACACCTCAATCCCTCCCCCTTTTATACTGTTACATTGTTTACCAATTAGATTTATAATTATTATTTTAAATCATATAAGAAAAAAGGAGCTACAAACCAAAAAATACAGTAATACTGGCTTTTATATTTACCTATATAGTTACCTTTACCAGTGTTTTTATTTCTTCATATGGCTTCAAGTTATTATCTAGTGTCCTTTCATTTCAGCCTGAAGGACTCTCTTTAGCATTTCTTGTAAGGCAAGTCTACCAGCAAGGAATTCCTCCAACTTTTGTTTATCTTGGCATGTCATAATCTCCCATTTTTGAAGGATAGTTTTACTGGATACAGATTCTTTATTGACAGTATTGTTCCTTCAGCACTTTATATATGCCATCCCACTGCCTTCTGAAGAGAAATCACCTGTTAATCTTATTGAAGATCTTTTATATGCGATGGGTCACATGTTTTGCTGCTTTCAAAATTTTCTTTGTCTTTGTCTTTCAACAATCTGAGTATAATATTCTTGGTGTGACTCTCTTTGAGTTTATCCAATTAGATGTGTAGATTCATATCTTTCATCAAATTTGGGACGTTTTCAACCATTATTTCTTTCAAACATACTTCCCGTCCCTTTCTCTCTCTCCTCTGCTTCTGGGAGTCCAATGTACATATTGGTATTACGTAGTGTCCTATAGTCTCTTAGACTCTGTTCATTTTTCTTCATTCTTTTCTCTTTCTGTTCCTCATACTGGATTAACCTCAATTGGCTCATCAAGTTGGCTGATTGTTTCTTCGGACTTCTCAAATCCTCTAATGAATTTTTCATTTCATTTATCATACTTTTTGACTCCAGCAGAATGTTTGGTTCCTTTTTTTTTTTTTTATAACTCCTATTATTTTTTTGATATTCTGCCTGGTCTCCTTTAGCTCTTTGCCCATGGTTTCTTATGGACTGGTGATTTAAATTATCTAGTAAGTCCATCACCTGAGCTTGCTCACGGATAGTTTCTATTTTTTTTTTCTTGTGAATGAGCCATACTTTGTTTCATTGCATACCTCACTACCTCTTGTTGAAAACTGGATATTTTGAATATTATGTGGCAACTCTGAAAATAAAATTTTGCCCCATTTTTGGGGTTTTTCGATGCCTATTGCGGGTTATTGTTGTTTGCTTATTTAGTGACATTTTGTAAAGTCTATAGTATTGTCATGTATGGCCACTGAAATCTGTGTTCTGTCAGCGTAGTGGTCAGCTAATGTTTTGAGTTTTCTTAAAGGCCTGAAGCCAAAAAAAAAAAAGAAGAAAGAAAAAAAAAAAAACACTCTCCCATTCTTTGCATACTAGCTCTGTTAGGGCATGCCTCAACACTTGGCCAGGTCATTTACAATTCTGTCTTAGTCTTCACTTCCTGCTTGTGCAGAGCCTGAAGGCCAGCCAGAGGAAAAAGCCTAGGATCTTCTCAATCCTTTCTCGAGTAGGTATCCAGTTCTGGGCATAAGCACGGCCTTTTGTTCCAATTCCCTGGTACATGCTATTCCCCTGTATTATCTCCTCATCCATCTTCTTTCTTCCCAGGCTTTCAGTCTTTCTATGCCTCGTCTAACCATTGTCTCTTGCTCCAGGCTGCTAAAGCCAGTAGTTGTGCCTTCAAATCCTTTTGGCAAAAGCCACCCCAGCTCTGGAGATGTTCCTAGTGAGGCAAAACAAAAACAGGCCCTTGCGCGAGTCCTTAAAGGAACAGCCTGAGAGGTCACAACCCACAATTCTTTACGTCCTCTGGCATTAGCAATCTATGCTAGGAGTGCAGGCTTCTATCTTCATGGCCATCATTGATCTGGGTGTGAGGGATAGTAGGCAGGCAATTTATAACATCACAGTGCTCTCTTCCCCAAAGCAGCAGCTTCTTTCTTCACCCAGCCTTTCCTTGATTGTTGTAATTTTTTTACTAAATTCCAGAATTCTGTAAAAGTTGATTGACAGTTTTTTGCCAGTTCATTAATTGCTTTTATGGAGGGACAGAGCTCTGGAGTTCCCTACCCTGCCATTTTCAGTCATGTCCTACTGTTGCCATCTATGGACTCCTGGGTCACTGCCCTTCACTGAGCAATGATCTTACAGCTTCTAATTCACTGTTGCTCTGTCCAACTCTATTCTTTTCTTAATTTTTGGAGATTTTCATATATACGTAAGCGATATTTCCATCATGCTGGCCTCTTGGCTCCTGGAACTCCTCTCTTCCAAAGATCTTCTCCTCTACCCCATCTCAGCCATTCACTCCATATCCTAAACTTTAATATTACCAATACCTACAACCCCTCCAAAATGTTGATTTCACATATCTACCCTCAAATGGATCCTTAATCCTGCTGGACAGTCATACTCTCTTTCTCTCACTCATTCACTCTCCTACTCTCCTATATAACTATTTCCTACCTACTTTCCTAACCTCTCCTAACCTCCAATACCTCCTCTCTCAACTGATGACCTTATTTTCTATTTTGGCAAGGAAACTGGAGCAATCAATAAAATTTGGCAAGGAAACTGGAGCAATCAATAAAATTTCTACAAACTCTCACCGTCACATCCATCCACCTACCAACAGCCATACCTACGTATGCTGCTACCTTTTCCAACTATTATTCTAGATGAACTCTCTATGCTCCCATTTAAAGTCATTCCATCCACTTATGCCATAAACTCCATCCTCTCTATCCAAAATCATTACTCCAATAACTCCCTCCTCTCTCTCCTACATCACCATTCTTCCTTTCTACTCAATCGTTCCCATGAGCATAAAAATGTGTTCTCTCTCCCGTCTTCAAAAAATAACCTCTCTTGAGCTCATTTCCCCTGCCAAGCTACCTTTGTGTCTCTTTGTAACGACTGCTTTAGAGCTGTCTACTCTATCTCCAGTTTACTCTCCCCATGCTCTTAACACCACTCCAAATTTACCAAAATGGCTAGTTTTGCCCTCCCTGATGATAAATCCATTGACCAAATTTTAGTCCTCATCTTAAATGACCTATCAGAGGCATTTAACAAAGTTCATCATTCCTTCTTCCATTTAGCTTCCAAGATGCTACATTCTCTTTATTGTCCTCTTACCTTATATATTACTTCTGTATCTCCTTTGCTGATTCCTTCTCTTCTCCAGGCCCTTTAACGTTGAGTGCCAAGGCTCAGCCCTTGGTTCTCTTCTCTTGTCTCTCTAGACCCAACTCTTGGTGATTTCATTTAGTATCACAACTTTAAATATCATCTACATGCTTCTGACATCTACATTTCTATTTCTAAGCCAGTCCTCTCTCCTGAATACCAGATCTATACATCCAGTTATTTACTCAACATCTCACTTGGATATCTAAGACATCTCAAACTTAACATATGCAAAACTGAAATTCCTGATTCCTACCTCCAGGACACCAAATCCATTCCACCTGAAATTTACTCTATCTCAGTTGATAATAACACCATCCTTTTGCCTGCTCAGTCCAAAAAAAAAAGGTTAGAAATAGCCCTAACTCTACTCTCTCACATTGTGTATCTAATCAATCAACGAATACTATTGGCTCCACCTTCAAAATATATTCAGAAGTTCATCAACTTCCACTGCTACCTTAACCATATTGATTCTCTGATAACCTAAGTCAAAATACATATATACACAATGTCTTCCGTCTCTCTTATCTCTCTCTCTCACATACACACATACTGCTCATGTCACCATTAGAGGCAGCTACTAAAGAAACCCTTTACTCTGACAGCTAGTAATTAATGGGGAGGAGGAGGGGGAAATGAAGCACTCATCCTGCTTTTCCAGTAGGAACTGTATTTCAGTGTAACCAAGCAACCCAAGTTAATAAGAGACAACTCTTCTTTACAGAAGAATGATAGCTAATAAATGTAGAAGGCATGATAACATTAGCAAATCAACAATTTGGAATACCTAAGGAAATAACAGACTCAGGCAAGGATTGTTCATGTACTCTAACCTTACACTTAATGTAAGGTTAATGAAAAACTGGATATTCACATGGTGCCAAAGTATCAACATACAGATAACTTCCTATTAAAATGGGGGAAATGTCATTATTGAATGGAGGGATTGGACTGTCATCAACTTATTGAACATTAAAAGTCAGACAGGTATGAGATGTTACATGATATGAAACATTAAAAAAAAAAGAAACATATAGCACAACCTGTGAAGTCTTTTGCAATTAAATATTTTACCTGAAAATAGTCAAGCTCTGAGACCTAACTCTAAGTACATAAGACAGATGGGGGACAAAGAACAAATTTAACCAATCATGAAAAAGCAATCAGATAAATCTAATGCTTGGAAGAATAATGCAGTCTTCTATGGTAACGGTCTCTTCAACAAGTCAACGCCATTAAAGGAATGGGAGGGGACACTATTCTAAATTAAGAGACTGAAGAATCCTAACAAGTAAATAAAACACATGGCCTCTGACTGGATCACTGTTTGAACAAAACAGTTACAAAATGTATTTGGGAGACAATTTGGGAAATCCGAATATGGTCTGAGTTTATTATATAATAGCAATCTAGTTAGACATGAAATTGGTATCATGGTTATATAGGAAAAAATTCTTACTTTTAAAAAGTACAAATTAATGTATTTAGGAGTAAACATTCATGATATCTGTAATATAAGTTATTATTTCCAAAAAAAGTATACCAACATGTTAATAAACTTACTTCTAGGTGATGGGATTATGGGTATTCATTACACTATTCACTTTCCTATATATTTGAAAATGTTCATAATAAAGTGAAAACATAAAAGAGAAACAAAATGAAACCTTAAGTCCGATCACATCACTCTCCTACTCAAAATCCTCCAATAGCTTCACCCAGTATCAAAGCCAAAAATCTTGCAGCACTAGCTCTATGTGATGTGGTCTCTCATCTCTGACCTCATCTCCTACCACTCTCCCAATCAGTCTGATCCAACCACATTGGTCTCCTTGTTATTCTCCAACACATCAGTCATGCTCACACCTTAAGGCCTTTCCATTGGCTGTTCTCTTTGCCTAGAGCCTCTTCCCCAGATATCTGCACAGTTTAAACCTCACATCCTTCATTTCATTGCTTAAATTTATCTTCTCAGTGAGGTATACTCTCACTATTCTATGTAAAATTGCAACCTACCACTCCAGCACTCCCATTCTTCCTTACCCTGCTCTGCATTTTTTTTTTGCCCCATCTCACCGATCACCTTCTAACATACCATATAATTTACCTCAAATATAAGCATCACGAAGGCAAGAATTTCTATTTGTTTACAGATGTAGCCCCAGCATCCAGAACACTGCCTGGCACATAAGAAGTGCTTGATCAATACTTTTTTTTTTTCAAATATTTATTATTTTTTTAAGTAATCTCTGTACCCAATGCAGGGCTCAAACTCACAACCTCGAGATCAAGAGTCTCATGCTCCACCAACCGAGCCAGCCAGGTACCCCATTGGTCAGTATTTCTTTCTTTCTTTTTTTTTTTTTTTTTTTTCAAAAGCAGGCTCCATGCCCAGGATGGAGCACAACACAGGGCTTGAACTCATGACCCTGAGATCAAGATCTGAGCTGAGATCAAGAGTTGTATGCTTAAATGACTGAGCCACCCAGGTACCCCTGGTCAATATCTCTTAAGTGAGTGAATTTAAGTTATAATAATGCCTAGCCACGATACCGCTATTACTACTATCATTGTGTTCTGAATCCAGAAACCAAGAGGCTGTGATATGGGTGAGAGTCATCATCTCCTTCCTCATTTCTGTGGCAAGACAACTCCAGCCAAGTTTATCTTTTGGTACCCTGACACATTCTAGTACTCCTTTCTGTCCTTTGTGCTAATCCTCATGCTGTCCCTAAGCCCTCTATTATAGCCATCCCTGTTAGGGGAATCAAGCAGATGTGCCTGCCAAATTTTCCAAAGTGTGCTCTCAAACTGCTTACATCCCCTGCCACTCTTTCAAGTTAAAACATCCACAATAGCTGATCCCGGGTTGAAACTAGGATAAAATCACTCTCACTGACTTCATGGCATAAATAATCAACTTTGCCTAGAAATCCTAGCATTAACGACAAAAAAAAAGAAGCCTGTGCATACAAATAATTCCCAGTTGGTGAAAATATGAGTTGTGGGCAAGGGGAATGAACATTTTCAGATAGTGATAAGAGGGGAGGGTGGAGTAAGGCAAGGGACCAATACACAAGGGTGACCATATATGCCTAGGAGCCAATTCCCAGGCTTATGTGCCCTAAGCAGTTCTTCATTTTCATGGTTGTCCTCATTTTACCTCTCAGACCACAAATTATCGAAAATCTTTGACATTTCTTCCTCTACCCTCAGTGGTCCTTAAGACTACAGGTTTATAAACATAGCTCAGGCAATAGAAACAAAGGAATGGTGTTAAACAGAGCAATATGAGGGTTACTCTTTTCAATAATAGGTTATTTCTAAATCAAATGTTTCTTGACTGGGTATTTCTTACATAAGAAAAGGGCCCATCATCTATTTAAAAAAAAGATTATTCCAACACTGTCAACCCCCTCAGGAACATTTTAATTCAGCTCAAAAGTGTTACCATTATAAGAAATATTTTCATATAAAAATTTTTAAATTCTAAAACTCGCTTTCAACTAATAATGCTTGATGTTATGCAGTAGGTCATCATTATTCACTGTAATATGCTCTGAAACCTACAGTCTCCAAAGCTGTAACCTATATTCCAATTAATTAAGCCCAACTTAAATTTCAGCCACCCTGTCACTTTAGCAGTTGGCTTCATGTTCTCAAACCCAAAGCAATCATGGTACCTCCTAAGATATGATAAATACTTCAACTTCTCTTTCCTTGTACTAAGAGTAGACTCCCTGGCTGTTGGTAGGAACAGGGAAAGCTGCCATGACTAATTTTCGAACAAAGATAAAGTACTCTTGCCTGAAAACCCTGCCATGTGTCTTGTTTGGTATCAAAATGCTATATGAAAAAAAAAATGCTACATGAAGTTCTGATCTGATTTCTCTTCTGCAGAGTCCCAGAAAATGGAAAATAAAAGATAAGCAGAGGCAGTAGGCAGTATTATTTGAGAATCCCAAAAGAAATCATCTTACTATCCTGAATTTGAGCTCCAGAGGACAGGAAAAGACCCTCTTTACCAGAGTATCCTCAGTGCCTAGCAAAGCAACAGCATATCATAAACATTCCATAAATGAGTATTTCTTGACTAAGTATCCCAGACAGGTAGACAATCAGGAAAGCTCTACCAAAAGAACAACAGAGGCCTTATTACATTAAAATCCTCCATGCTAGGGGCGCCTGGGTGACTTAGTTGTTGGGCGTCTGCCTTTGGCTTGGGTCTTGGTCCTGGGGTCCTGGGATCGAGCCCCGCATCGGGCTCCCTGCTCAGCGGGAAGCCTGGTTCTCCCTCTCCCACTCTCCCTGCTTGTGTTCCCTCTCTCACTATGTCTTTCTCTGTCAAATAAAATCTTTAAAAAAAAAAAATCCTCCACACTATCATGAAAGTTATCTTCCTAAAAATATAGATCACTCATTTACAATTAGTGAGCATTTACTATAGGCTAAGCAGTAAACTATTCCAGAGAAATTAGTAAAATATAGACCCCGTCCTAAATGGCTCACAATCTGGCAAAGGACACAGATATAGTTTATGCTAATATAACCTGATAAGTGCTAGAAGTCTATGTCAAGTTTTATGAGAACAGAGATTAAGAAATAACTAATTCCACATGGGTGAAGTGCCAGCAAGACTTTACAGAGCAAAAAAAAAAAAAAAAAAAAGACTTTACAGAGCAAGTAGCACTTGATCTCAAAGAATAAATAGGAGTCCTTAAGATGAAGAAAAGACAGATGAAAGGGTTGAGTAAGAAGAGTTTTCTAGTTATAAGGAACTGCATATAAATAAAGGTCTATATATACCTATGTCTATACCTAAATACAGGAAATGGCTAGTAATTAAATATGACTAGAAAATTAGATCTGAGGGGGAAAAAAACCACTAAAGATGAGGCTGGAAAGAAAGAATGGGGATAGATTGTGAAGAGCCTTTTCTGCCACATTTAGAAGTTTGAATTTTATCCTGCAACGGTTTTTGAGCAGCGTGTCAATTCAATCTCTTTTAGAATATAACAGTAGTAATAATATGAAAGACAGATTTAAAGAGAAATAATCAGAGGCACAGTTGCTAGATAACTACTATAGTGATTTAAGTGAAAAATAATGTAAAATACGCCTCAAGAATTTATCCACGTCCATAAAAAAATTCCCATGGTCATTGCCTATATAATAAAATTCTAATTCAACACAGTATTTAAGGCCCCTGACAATTAGTGTGTCCACCTTTCCAACTTCACTTCCTGTTCTTTCTTTTCCCTCTATCTTACAATCCAGCCACACCAGACTATGTACCACTTCTTCAATTGGTTAAATACATTCATACTGCTATGTCTTCACTCACACTATTTGTTATTACTAAACAGACAATTCTCAACAAACTCCTATTCATCCTTCAAGAACTGGGTTAAAAAAGAGTTACATCTATAAAGTCTTCTCTGATTCCACCTCTCCCAAGGCAAAAATTTATTATGCTTTGGTCTAGGCTTTCCCATCGTATCCGGCTCTGTTAGCTATCCATTTATCTACCTGCTTTGCTAGAATGGCTGAGCTGAAACCAATCATTTACAAATAAAATTTAAATTGTTATACATATAAAACAATGTGATTTACCGATGTCTGTATATATATATATATACATATATATGTATACACACACACACACACACAATTTTTTTTTACCTGGTAAAACTTGAATTTGAACCCAAGAATATGACACAGTGTTTGCGGTTCACACATACTCATGTAAGATTCTAATAAAGATATAAAGAAGTCATCATGTTCTGGCCTGCATTCAAACACTTCTAAAATGACATCCAAAACTCTATTGGGATCCAGATTAAAGCATCCTGCAACAGATGAGATATACACAAATTCAAAAGTGATTATACATCATTTCTAATAATTAAACCATTAATTTTCAGGGACAACTTACATAACAAGATTAAAATGTTTTTAAAAACAACTTCTTTTACAAGTTTGATTCCCCTGCATCAGAGGATAATCTTTACATTTTTCAAGATGATCAAGTCCACTCCTCACATTTTACAGATGGGAAATATGACTTGCCCAGTATTACCAAGTGGGTTAATAACAAAATTGGGGCTGGAGCCCAGGACCTGCAACACACAGTCAAGTAAACTTT
The DNA here is from genome assembly GCA_028534135.1 of Potos flavus. Taxonomy (NCBI): domain Eukaryota; kingdom Metazoa; phylum Chordata; class Mammalia; order Carnivora; family Procyonidae; genus Potos; species Potos flavus. The sequence continues at coordinate 22,677,003 of CM052901.1, read as the reverse complement.
CTTCTATGCCACACTGTCTCAGGTCTTGATTACTCAGGCTAGTTAAGAGATCCACATTTTTAATTCTCAGGAAAATATGACAATCAAACATGCATTTACAAGTTAGGCAACTAAAGGGTTTTCTTTAATGTTTTAAGAAGCATTTCGAATGTTGGTAAACAGTTAAAAGTCCAGGTTCATAAAAGCAGAACATCGTTTTTAGAATCATTTCTTAGTTTAGTTTTTCTTACATACACAATAAAACTATAAAATATAACTGCACCACTGATTTATATCTATGATTTTTGTGGCAGCATTCTAGGAAGAAAACAAATATACTACTGATACTGAAGAGATGAAAGAACACTAAGGAGTTGGGGACATAACCAAAGAGTATAGATAATACAAGCAAAGAGAGAAGGAAAACAATATAGGCAGAGCCAGAAAAGAAAACAAAAAAAGCACTGAATAGGTCCCGATGGCTACTTATCCTTGCTAATCTCTTGGGGTAAGCTAAAAAGGCCAACAGACACAGATTTAATAGACATTCCTATCAGCCATCCGATTCTTTTTTTTTTTTTGGGGGGGGGACTTTTTTTTTTTAGCCACCCTATTCTTAATACATTATTAATTCAATTTGCATCCAGCTTCACCTGTTACCATAATTATATTACAGTGCAGTCCTATCGTGTGCATTTAATTTATGAGAATGCGACCATTTGCACACAACAAAAAAGGTGAAAGAAATTAAATTTAAACAATACAGAAGTTCCACCCACCATTCCTCTCAATAAAATGTATGCTTATGACCCAGAGTGAGCCCGAAATATCAAGCTGCTGTCCCCTCAGTTTATATTAATTCCCATACGCCTTGCACATTAAGCTGAATGGAATTCTAGAATTTTAAATTACATATTTTTCATTAGACATAGCGCCTCCATGCAAGCTAACCACTTCACTGAGGCAAACAAATATTCATTTCTTCTAATGCTGGAGGAAGAAAAAACCACCGTGTTGAACTTAGAAATGTTAGTTCTGAACACTGTATTTTATAGATGACTTAAAGAGATTTTTCAAAGAAATTTCTTATATAACCTATTATAAGAGATTTCCAGAGTTACTTCTATTAACTCCACACTTAGTTACATTGAATGCTATAAAACTAATACCTGATTCACAGTATCTTAGCAATCACTAGGAAAACCAAACTCTCCAAATATAGAAAGTATTTCTTTCCTCTTTTTATGAAATCCAAAGAATACATTTTCTTCTATTTCTCATACTAAAGGGAAAAAAGACTAACACAGTAATTGTCTTACTGAAAAGAGCTCCAGGTTTTCACAAATTCTCCAAAGAACTATTTACCTAAAGTTCTGAGAAGAAAACTTCTAAATATTTTTGTCTCTCTCTATACCCCCAAAAAGTATGGCCTATGAATGTAAAAGTGACTCCAAAATAGCAAATGGAATTTTTTTTTTAAGATTTTATTTTGAGAGAGAGAGAGAGAAAGCATGAGGGAGGAGGGTCAAGAGGGGGAAGCAAACTCCCAGCTGAGCAGGGAGCCCAATCCCAGGACTCCAGGACCATGACCTTAGCTGAAGGCAGTCGCTTAACCAACTGAGCCACCCAGGCACCCCTGCAAATGGAATTTTTAAAGGCTGTTGGTGGAAATATAAAATGTCAAATGGCACAACTACTTTATAAAACTGGCAACTTCCTTAAAAATTAAACTTATAACTATCCTATGATCCAACCATTTCATTCCTAAGTATTTACCCAAGAGAAATAAATGCCTATGTTTATACAAAGACTTGTACAAATGTCTTTATTAACAGCTTTATTTATAATAGTACACACTCAAATGTCTATCAGCATGTAAATGGACAAACTATAGTACAGTATAACTGTAGTATATACAGTAGACTACTACTCAGAAATAACAAGGAAAGAACTAATAATACAAGCAAAAACATGGATGAATCACAAAATAATTATGCTGAATGAAAAAAGCCAGACAAAAAAAGAATACTCACTGTATGATTCCATTTATAAAGAATTCTAGAAAATGCAAACTAATTTATAGTGACAGAAAACAGACCAGTGGTTGCCTGGAGAGGGGGAAACAGAGTGAAGGAAAATGAAACACAAAGGGGCAAGAAGAAATTTGGGGGAAGAGGGCAGTGGTAAATGTGCATTATCTAGATTACGGTGATATTTTCACAGATGCATACATAACTCGAACTGTACACTTGAAATATGCAGTTTATTTATGTCAAATATGCCTCAATAAACTGAAAAAATACCTCCAAATTCTCCAGCCTTGTAACTGCTCCTAATTTACTAAATATAAAAATCCAATCACCAAATAAAAATACTCTATCAGAGATGACAAAAGATACATTATATATAATTTTGAAAAAATTGCTGGTTTAGAATTACCCATCAAGCTACAACTAGAACAACATGTTACATGTGAATGTTGTGCTTCACTCACATTGCTTTAAAGTTTCTTTTCTTTTTTTTTTAAGATTTTATTATTTATGAGAGAGAGTGTGTGTGAGAAAGAAAGCACGAGCAGGGTGAGGGGTAGAGGGAAAAGCAGACTTCCCCACTGAGCAGGGAGCCTGATGCAGGGCTCGATGCCAGGACTTCAGGATCAGGACCTGAGCCAAAGGCAGATGCTTAACCAACTGAGCCACCCAGGCACCCCTAAAATTTATATTTTCAATGTGCTACAGTGTGAACCACCTTCATTATGTTTTTTTTTTTAACAGTATTACTGCATCAAGGCTATTCTATCAGTGATCTGTACTGTCAATTAACTACCAGTTTCTTTCTAGCTGCAATTTAAGGCAGTAATCTAAGAGAGAAGATATGTACTTTTATTTATAACAGATATCAACCTTTGCATCTTTCACAATAGAAAAACTGGCTTATGAATTTTCTATTAAGTGTCTCAAGTTTAGTGCAACCAACTAGAATGACCTTTGCTCCATAAGATGGAAAAAGTAACCAAACCATGGATTTAGAAAATGATTTTTAAAACCTTAAAGATCTGCTAGGTAACAGTTAAACTATTTCATATAGAATAAGACTCTAGTAACAACCAGTAAGCTTGGAATGTCCAAAATATTTTTTTTTCTAATGGCAGCTGTGGTAGAACATAGGCACTCTTGTCCTCAACCATCTTAGAAAGGCTTTGTCTAGCCCAAACATCAACAGGCATGTGATCTTGAAACAGATCATAAGCCAAGCTCCCTACCTCTATCACCAGCTACATTAGGGATATATACACACATATAATGCCTTTATGTCTTCTGAGGAACAAACAGGGAACCATACTGGAAGGAAACAGTAGAAAAATAAAGTGGCAGAGCTGTAATGGCCATGGATGCATTCCTTCATTTAAATAAACATTAAATAACCACCTGATATGTGCCAGGTGCTTGTGATATGAAGATTAATAAAATGCCTAAAAGAGAGTTCACATCTTTTGGATGACACGTCTTTTTAGAAATTCATTGAAAAAGTGAAGTTTTCCCTAAGATAGACAAGATGACACTAGTCATTATTAGAGCAAGTGATTGTAACTAGAGGCAAAAAAAAAAAAAATATTGATTAAACTGACAATGGCTGTTGGAGGAATATGCCGAATGGAGATTCCTAACAGGAAAAAAAAAAAAAAATCCTAAGGTAATATTGTAAACATGACTGGGAGAGATGTCCAACCTGTACACTTCAGACAAGAAAACAGAATAGCTTCAATCATCACATTCGACAGAAAGGACCTTATGAGACAGAGAAAAACCATGTTTTGAACAAAAGGACATAATCTGGCATCTAGAATTACTTTAGAAACAGGCTATGCTGTAATCTGAATGCTTCTGCCCCTCTCACCAAAAATTCTTCTATGGAAATTCTAATCCCCAATGTGATGATATTTAGGAGGTGGGGCCTTTGAGAGGTGATTAGATCGCAAGAGCAGAGCTCTCATGAGTGAGATTAATGCCCTTTAAAAAGAGAGCTCCCCTGCCCCTTCCACCATGTGAGGATACAGCAAGAAGTCAGAAGTCTGCAACCTAAAGGAGGCCTTCACCAAGAACCCAACCATGTTGGCACCCTGATTTTGGATTTCCAGCCTCCAAAACTGTGAGAGATACATTTCTGTTGTTTATAAGTCACCCAGTCTGTGGTAACTTGTTATAGCAGTCCAAATGGACTAAAACAGGCTAATAAAAACCTATGTTAGACTATTTCTAAGAAATAGTATTTGCAAAGAACTGTGCATCTCAAGGAAAGAACCAGAAAACAAAGATGCAGAGAAATGCACCTAACAAAATAAAAGTATAATCGTAAGAAAAAAAAACTGTTTGAGAACACCAATTGCTGTCTTCTTTTTCATAGCAGAAAAAAACTTCTTCATAACTAGTATACGGTAAAGAAATTTCAATAAAGCAAAAATGCAAAGGAGGTAGTCAACTGGCTTCCCTTTCCAAGAGATAGCAGACAGCTGACACAAAGATAAGATGTTTCTAGGCTGAATGGCCCTTATATCCAGATTGGTCCAAAAATAAAATACTAAGTACACCAAGGTAACTAGTCAAAATGGTTAAATGTCCCATAATATGCCCAAGAATCATTTGGTTTGGGGTCTTTTGTTTTTAATGTTTCTCAGGTTACTTGCCAAGCAACCAAGAGAACTTGTGAGACTGAAGGTGCGGAGATCCTCACCATACCTTTACCCACCCCTAGCCAAATCTACAACCTTGGACACCAGGCAACAAATCAAGGTCCTGAGGTTTGGTGAAGAGGGCTCTGGTTCTGGGTGAGTAGGACAGGGTTACAGCCTAGGCCAAAAAGATCCTGGACCACTAAACCCAAAACCAGGAACCATTTCCACTCCCTAAAACTAAACTCAAGTTAGCTAGCTCTATGACTAATTTTTAGCCAGAACTTTTGATTTAGAGCAGAAACCAGCATAGTGTGGCCTGTGGGTCAAATCCATTCGGTTTCTGTAAATAAAGTTGTACTAGAACACATTTATTTACATATTGTCTATGGCTACTTTCAAACTACATCAGCAGAGTTGAGTAGTTGCAACAGAAACCATATGGCCCACAAAGCAAACAAATATTTACTACCTCACCCTTTAGAGAAAAAATTTGCTGACTCCTAATTTAAAAGAAAGAAAAGGAATACCTATTACTTTTTTTGAAGGGCATTCAGAAGAGTAGAGTTAGAGTTTAGCTCAACAATCAAAGGTGTCCATCTCTGCTATCTTTCCTTCAATTTCTAAAAGATGCCTTTTGCCATCTTGATGCAGGGTTCATCTTTGAGTGAGTGAGGTTTATGACTTGGTAGCTAAAGAGGCTACTAATCACTATCCATTCCCATTTAATAAGTTTTTCAAATTTACTGTCAGACTTGAGATCACAACAACCATGCGGATTCATAATGATTCTCCTTCTTTGCTTACTCATGTAGTAAACAGTCCCTATCTGACAGGATATAAACCTTGTTTATTATATTTAGGATATAAACATTTTGATGTGCCAGAATCTTTTAGGGAGCAAATGACTAGCTTTTAATTAAAGATGATAAATAAAGATTCCTCCTGATCAGACCAAGCGCCCTGAAATTTAAGTGCATTTAAATGCATACCTCCCAAACCAGGTATCAGTTCTGCCAATGGCTAGTGAAGGACATCAGACAGATAGCTTTGTATGAGGTATTATGTCCAGACTGCTCCTATAGAGAAAACGATGGGAATAAACAAAGGGAAACTCATCCAAAGATGCCATGAAAATAAGATGCTGTTCAGTGAACTGCTCTGGCCAGATGAGACAAGGCCTTCACGGAGTCTGCACTGAGGGGAAATCCCATAAATTTTAACACTGAAAGAGTACTCATTGATTGGAATTGGGAGTCTTAATCTCAATTTTCATGTCAATGCAAAATTCCTTTCTCAGACAATGGGGGAGAGGACAGACTCAGCAAGCCAGAGAGAAACAAACACTGAGTTAGGGCAATGAGCTTACTAATAAAATCCTCTATGTCAAGGGAAAGAGGTTAAGAATCACTATAAACTCTGTAAGAAAGAGAATTTTCATTCATCTTTTCAGCAAGTATATATTTGGCACCTACATACCAGGCACTGAGGTTAGAGGTACTAAACAAAACAATATCCACTATTTTCATGAAGCTTATATTCCAAGGGGGGTAGAGAATAAACTGCATTTCATGTTATATGGTGGTTAAGTGCTCAGAAGAAAACATAGTGAATGAAAAGGAGTGTTGACGGGGATGGCCAGGGAAGGTCATACTGAGGAGGTTACATGTGAATGCTTCTGGCCTAGTGTGCTTGGGAGTTCATCTGATAGACCAAAATAGGGGTTTAGCCCAAGAAATCAAATTCTTTATATTCATAGAATATCCATGTATATCATGAGCTTGCAGTTGTGACTACCACACTGTTCTTCAGAGACAGTAATGTAACCTGTTCTGTAGGAGAGCCACGTTCAAGATAAGAAAGTAGTGTATATTTTCCCAGTTAGATTAAAGCACAACTTCAAGAAAATCCCTCTTTGAAATGTTCCTAACATAACAAAGGACTAAAAAGGTATAAACCCACAAGAACTAAAATTAGAAGGAACAAGGACAGATGAGAAACGTCAACAAACAGATAAAATAGAAACAAAACCAACTGCAGAGCTTACATAGCATAAATTTTTTTAATTTTTTTAAAGATTTTATTCATTTATTTGAGAGAAAGAGAGAGAAGGAGCAGTGGGGAGGAACATGGGGCGGGGGGGGGGGGGGGAGAGAAGCAGACTCCTCGATGAGCAGGAAGCCCGATGGAGATCATGATCTGCCACCCAGGCACCCCAACATAAAAATTTCTATGTGAGAAATATCATCTTAAAAGAGTACATGGCAGGATGTAAGGAAAGACAAACCTATAGGAAAACAGTACTGCCAAGCAAGCATCTCAAGCTAGATCAAAATGCTGCAGGAAAAATGTAGAGCCTACCCTGAAAAGAATAGAAAGGAAATCCTACAGGAGGCTTTTTAAAAATAGGTCACTGCCACAAAGATAAGCAAGAGCCCTGAAGCCGATGGGCTACCAGTCTTGGTGGTAAATTGACAACAGGAGGAAGCAGGAAAAGAGAGTAAATCAGCTGCCAGAACTAGACTCACTTCAAAGGTGGGGGGGGGGGTGAAATAGGTAATGGGGATTAAGGAGTACACTTGTAGTGAGCACTGGGTGTGGCATGGAAGTGTTGAACAACTATACTGTATACCTGAAACTAATACTATACTGTTACTGCAATTTAAATAAAAACTTTTAAAAAGGATAAATTTAAAGTAAAAGCTCCTTACCTGCTATACCTGCTGATCACCAAAAGCCTAAGCTAAAAACAAATATAACTGTAGTAAATCTAGTTTAATCTGGGTCCCTTTACATCGGAATGGAGGAAGGGAATGAGGATCGGAACACTTTCTTTCTTAGTCATACATAAATTTCAAAAGTGGAGAAAAAACTGAGAAGTGGAGCATAAGCATCCTCTAAAATATAACCAGTAAAGCAGGGAACATGACTTCTCCAACAGGTCCCAAAATCTAAGACATCTATGTGTTGTGAAATCTTCCCTAAGATAGCACAGCACCTAACAAATAATAGCAAAAACTCTTTACGTTCTGAAAAATCAGGATTACCCTATTTTTCTACCATTCATTCCTCCTTTCTGCAGAAGCCAACTATTTCCTTCAAATGCTCAACAAAAATAAAAAGAATAAAGCTGAAAAAATTCTACTTAAAAGGTAGGGAGAATAACACTTCCCTATCTTTTACAACATCTGCCACACTTATTTTAACAGGCTGTTGTAAAGATAAAATAAGGTATGTAGCAAAGTCCCTTGTAAAGGTATTTTTTAAATCAAGCTCTAAAGAACTAAACATCTCCATGTTTCGAGAGTTCAATAAAGACTTTATTAAAGTTTCACATTTGCTTACTTATTTTCTGCCCTCTATAAAATTACTAAGAAATACTTAAAAATTAAAGATAGAAATACTGGAGAGAACAGAAATGAACACAAACACCCAGCAGGAGAAAAGAAATAATAAAGATCAGAGCAGAAATCAATGAAATAGAAACCAAAAGAACAGCAGAAAACATTAATGAAAGTAGGAGCTGGTTCTTTGAGAATTAATAAGACTGATAAACCCCTGGCCAGACTTATCAAAAAGAAAAGAGAAAGGACCCAAATTAATAAAATCATGAATGAAAGAGGAAAGGTCGCAACTAACGCCGAAGAAATACAAATAATTATAAGAACATATTATGAGCAACTATATGCCAACAAATTAGACAATCTGGAAGAAATGGTTACATTCCTAGAGATGTATAAACTACCAAAACTGAACCACAAAGAAAGAGAAAACCTGAACAGACCCATAACCAGCAAGGAAATTAAAGCCGTCATCAAAAATCTTCCAACAAGAGCCCAGGGCCAGATGGCTTCCCAGGGGAATTCTACCAAACATTTACAGAATTAATACCTATTCTTCTGAAACTGTTCCAAAAAATAGAAATGGAAGGAAAACTTCCAAACTCATTTGATGAGGCCAGCATTACCTTGATCCCAAAACCAGACAAAGACCCCACCAAAAAGGAGAATTACAGACCAACATCCCCAATGAACATGGATGTAAAAATTCTCACCAAAATACTAGGCAATAGGATCCAACAGTACATTAAAAGGATTATTCACCACCACCAAGGGGGATTTATTCCTGGGCTGCAAGGCTGGTTCAACATCCGCAAATCAATCAATGTGATACATTACATTAATAAAAGAAATGACAAGAACCATATGATACTCTGAACAGATGCAGAAAAAGCATTTGACAAAGTATAGCACCTTTTCTTGATTAAAACTCTTCACAGTGTAGGGATAGAGAGTACATAGCTCAGTATCATAAAAGCCATCTACAAAAAACCCCCAGTGGATATCATTCTCAACAGGGCAAAACTGAGAGCTTTTCCCCTAAGGTCAGGAACACGGCAGGGATGTCCACCATCTCCACTGCTATTCAACATAGTAAGAGAAGTCCTAGCCTAAGCAATCAGACAACAAAAAGAAATAAAAGGCATCCGAATCGTCAAAGAAGTTAAACTCTCACTCTTTGCAGAGGATATGATACTTTATGTGGAAAATCCAAAAGACTCCACCCCAAAACTATAGAACTCATACAGGAATTCAGTCAAGTGGCAGGATATAAAATTAATGCACAAAAATCAGTTGCATTTCTATACACCAACAATGAGACAGAAGAACAAGAAATTAAGGAGTCGATCCCATTTACAACTGCACCCAAAACCATAAGATACCTAGGAATAAATCTAACCAAAGAGGCAAAGAATCTGTACTCAGAAAACTATAGAATACTCACAAAAGAAACTGAGGAAGACACAAAGAAATGGAAAAACGTTCCATGCTCATGGATTTGAAAAACAAATATTAAAATGTCTACACTACCTAGAGCAATCTACACATTTAACGCAATCCTTATCAAATTACCATCAACTTTTTCCACAGAAATGGAAGAGATAATCGTAAAATTTGTATGGAACCAGAAAAGACCCCGAATAGCCAAAGGAATGTTGAAAAAGAAAACCAAAGGTGGTAGCATCACAATTCCAGACTTCAAGCTCTATTACGAAGCTGTAATCATCAAGACAGTATGATACCGGCACAAAAACAGACAATGGAAAATAACAGAGAACTCAGAAATGGACCCTCAACTCTATGGTCAACTAATCTTCAACAAAGCAGGGAAGAATATCCAATGGAAAAAAGACAGTCTCTTCAACAAATGGTGTTGGGAAAACTGGACAGCCACATGCAGAATGAAACTGAACCATTTCCTTACACCATACACAAAGATAAACTCAAAATGGATGAAAGACCTAAATGTGAGACAGGAATCCATCAAAATCCTTGAGGAGAACAAAGGCACCAACCTCTTCGACCGCAGCCGCAGCCGCAGCCGCAGCCAACTTCTTCCTAGAAACATCACCAAAGGTAAAAGAAGCAAGGGCAAAAATGAACTATTGGGACTTTATCAAGATAAAAAGCTTCTGCACATCAAAAGAAACCGTCAACAAAACCAGAAGACAACCAACAGAATGGGAGAAGATATTTGCAAATGACATATCAGATAAAGGGCTAGTATCCAAAATCTATAAAGAACTCAACAAACTCAACACCCAAGGAACAAATAATCCAATCAAGAAATGGGCAGAAGACAGGAACAGACATTTCGGCAAAGAAGACATCCAAATGGCCAACAGACACATGAAAAAGTTCTCAATATCACTCAGCAACAGGGAAATACAAATCAAAACCTCAGTGAGATACCACCTCACACGAGTCAGAATGGATAAAATTAACAAGTCAGGAAACGACAGATGTTGGTGAGGATGCAGGGAAAGGGGAACCCTTCTACACTGTTGGTGGGAATGTAAGCTGGTGCAGCCACTCTGGAAAACAGTATGGAGGTTCCTCAAAAAGTTGAAAATAGAGCTACCCCACAACACAGCAATTGCACTACTGGGTATTTACCCCAAAGATACAAATGTAGTGATCCGAAGGGGCACCTGCACTCCCAATGTTTAGAGCAGCAGTGTCCACAATAGCCAAACTATGGAAAGAGCCCAGATGTCTGTTGACAGATGAATGGATAAAGAAGATGTGGTGTGTATATATACACGTGTGTGTGTGTGTGTGTGTGTGTGTGTGTGTGTGTGTGTGTGTGTATGGAGGGATGGGGTGGCTGGGTGACGGACTTTGGGGAGGGTATGCGTTTTGCTGAGCGCTTTGTATAGTGTAAGACTGATGAATCACAGAACTGTACCCCTGAAACAAATAATACAAAAAATAATAATAAAAATTAAAAAGGAAATGAATACAAACACACAGGTAGCACTTACAGAAACATTTCTCATAAATATCATCCCAAATTTTATTAGTACCAATAAAATCTTAAAAGTACAAGCTAGACATTACCCTCATTTCTTAATTGAAAAAAAGAAACCTATAAGAGGGAATGCACTCATTTTGTCTTTACAGATATTCTCCAACAGTTTAAAAAAACTTAGTAACACATACTATTATTAGATATATCTTACCTATTAAAGATTTTATATTTTCTAAGATTAAATCACTAGTAATATTTCCAGATAAATCTTGCCCCAATTCAGCAATCAGCTTTGCATAACCTTCATTCTCTTCTCTTAACAAATTGAATTTTTGCTGCTTATAACTGAAATTAGATAAACATCATAAAGGGGATAAAATTAATTCAATTAACAAGCTTACATACAAGTAATGTATTCTTCTCACTGAATTTTCTTCTCTCTCATATAGAACAATTACAAGAATAGTTGTTAAAGGTTTACTTTTTTGTGTATCTTTTAAAATAGAAAATAACAGTGATTCATAAGAGACACCCCAATGTTAATTACACAGAGAAAACCAGTAACACAAAGAAAGAATATTGCTAATCCCAAGGAACAATAACATGCCACTATTTCCATCGCTGACTAAGAATATACCCTAGAGCACAGCCATACTTGTAAATTATTTTACTGATAATAATAAAAGCACTGAATATTATTTTAACTTCTAATATGGAAAAAATTAACATTGGTTTCACACAGGTAGAGTTTGCTGCTGACTCAATAATCCTAGGCTTCTTTTAAAAGGAAAAAACACAAGACACGCTAACAGCAAAAACAACAAAAAAATCTTCAAACTGCCATTAGAAACATCTAGTATTCAAAATGAGAACTAAGGAAACATACTCAGATACTTGATCTGCAACATAAAGAAAATGTACTTACAAGAGTTTTGTCTTGATTTTAACTGACTTTTGATTGAACTGCTGTGATTGTTTGATAAGCCCTAATGATTCCAGTGTTTCTGGATCCAGGCGTTCCTTTAGAACTGTGTCTGAAACTAAATACTGTATTAAAAAATATTAAAGGCCATTTATTCCTTAGTATTCTAATACACCCACAATTTAAATACATTCAAAATAATTTTTCCCAAGTAAGAATATTAAAATCACATTAAATATATATCAACAACTTCCAATTTATTTAAAAAAGAAGCTTGGAACTTCAATTTAACAAAAATGACTCTCCAAATAATGAAAAATGTGACATATAGTTCTTTAAATAAAACTCACTAAAAAAATATATGTGTGCTGTACACAGCCTACAAATGACAGGAACTACAGATGAAATAGATTAAAACTGTGTCTGTCAACTGAACTTTAAGATTAATACAGCACTTCAGCCTTCATTAGTTTCTACTGTTTAAGTCAAATTCTAGTACAACAAAGACAAAGACATCTTCCAGGTCTGAGTAATAGCATTTCTCCTTGGTTCTAAATTTATGAACATAAAATGGTTTACTAGACAATGATTATGACAAGTTCTAGAATTTATTATTTTTAAACTACCTCCATTCTTTTCTTCCTTGCCTAACAGTTTATGAAAAACTATTAAGTTTAAAAGCTGTCCACATCATTTCTACTCACTTGATAGATGCTTACCTTTTCCTTAATTAGGAAGTTACTAGGTCAGGAGTATCATCAAAAGTTTGATATATACAGATAGTTTAAGTGATATGAAGCATGCATATTTCACAGAAATAATTAGCATGTCTCATTTTACAAAGCATTCCATTTCAAAATCCAAATCTCACCTTATAATGAATAGCCAATTGAATGTCAATATCTTCCTCCATTAACATGATTAACTGTGATTACAATTGTTCAATGTAAAAATCTAGAAAGGGAAAGTTATTTTTTATAACTTACCAAACATGCTAATACCAATTGTGTAAAATAGTCTCTCTTGCTTTTTTCTTCTAAACAATTTGTCTCAATATCTATAATGATGGAAGAAAAAAAGATGAAAGTTTGATTGATTTTTCTGGACTGTCTCCAGCACTATAATAAGATACTTATTTTCTTTAAAAGTAGCTCATTTTAAAATGCCTCATTCTGAAATTGGAAAACAAATTGCAACTACAGTAGCAGGAGCTGTCCTTCATATGCATATGAATGCTCAGAATTAATTTCTCCTGATACTGCAGACTGACCCTGTGACCAATGGCATATCCATAAAATGGTAAGTTGATTACACAGGAGTTACAGGCTATGGCACTGGAAGCAACAAAACTTCAAAAAAATAATGTTTTCAAAAATGGAAATATTCAAGCAAAGTTTAAATGACAACACGTCAGAGATGCTAAAAAAGAGATTCCTTCCTTAGGTGCAAAGTTGGACTAGGTGACAACAATGATCTCTTCTAACACTAAAGATCCTATTACTTGTGAAGATTAAATCTTTGACCCTGGCCACCTTGGTATCACGTTCTAACCAAACTACCTGGCCATCAACTCTACGAAAAGACAGTATTAAAAGAATATTTTTAACGTCCTATTTTGAGTTACAATTCTAATTAGCAAACAAAAATTTATTCATGGTTTTTATTTTCTTCCTACTGAACTAATAAGAAACTGAGACCTCCAAGTTTCAGTATATTATTCAGAAAAGTTGTCAATTTAATGAAGTATGGAGGAAATAAAACAATTAGCTCTTAATGTCAAGCATCAAAAAATTCAGAAAGGATTGACAGGATTACAAAATTGATCTCAGGATTACTGCTTTAATGATTACATACTATTATATTAAGGTCAACTTGTAATTTACAAGAGACACCAATCTTAGTGATATAATAAAAGTGTCTTCTAAGGGTTCTACAGTTCTCCCCAGACGTCCTGCCACTGATCTGCTATCTATTGCCATCACTAAGAATCAAAAGAGAAAGGAATTTATCATCAAACATATCCACATTTTCCTGACCCTTCTTCCCTTTCCCATCTTGGACAGTGCCATTTCCCAATATCCTGGCCACTGTAGCTAAGCACATGGTCAGCTCAAGCGTATTAAGAGAATTTCAGGGTATAATTTATACAACATAACCTGCAATACAATCTCATTCTCTCAATTAGACTTTTAATCCACGTGTATCTCATCAATCCCTTCCAGAGATTCCTAGTTGTCTCCCTGTTATCTGGTCTTCTGGTCCCTCCTCAGGCTAGAACTTCAAGGATACTGATCTTGAGAGGTCAGGACTAAACTGGGCCCATTCTTTTAACCAACATCTACCTACCAAGGCCCAAAAGTCCCTAAGATCTACCCCCAAAGTCCCTCTAAGATCAGAGCACCTGGGTAACAGGTTCATCCTCTTCAAGCCAAGTCTGCTCTCCTCTTAGCCAGCCGTCTGACCTGATCAAGAGACCACTATCTGGGTTCTGACCATGTTAAGAAATGTCTAATAGGACCTCAGTAAACTTCTTTGCTGAGCTATCTCAACAATCAATACAGGACTCTATTATCACAATTATGTCTTCCCTGTTTCTTTCTTCTTTTTGTCCTAATGAAGCTCTTCTAATAAACTCATTCATTATCCCTGACTTATCAACCCTGAATCAGTACCTAGTAAATTCTCTTTAATTTTCCCTATGATTTTACTAAAAAGCCCTCAACCATTTCTAACTCTTAAGTCCTAGTATCACCAACCACCCACTCCAGCTCAGAGGTCCCAACAGTGCATCAAATTACATCAGACTTCCCTCTCCAGGTTAATATACCTCTCAGGCCCCCTCATCCTTACATAATTAGTCTTTTAAAGAAAATTGTTATCTTAACCAGGAAAGTACAGCAATGATTTTTCTTATAACTCTTAAAATACTAGAAAGACAACATGATATAGTAAAAAATATTATGGGCTCTGGAACCAAAAAGACCTAGGTTCAAACCCTGTTTTACTGGCTATGTGGCCTTGAAAAATCCCTTCTCTGAGCCTTTTCTGATCTGTACACCTACTTTATAGAAGTTGCTGTAAAGATTAAAATGAAATTAAATGCATAACACAATGCTTAGAACATAGAAGGTGCTCCAAAAATACCATCTACATTATTATTGCCATTATCATTATTAGAGGTAGCTCCCATTCTTACTCCTATTCCCCTAGTTTGGTCTGGAGTCATCCTTCGACCATTTTTTTTTTTTCTGCTAACGGTGAGGGTGGTTGAGTCAGGGGACAGGTGAGGGAAATTCTCTTTGCAAGTCTGTCATTCTAATCGTGCTTATAAAAACTGACTGGCTAAAAGAAATTTCCCAAGAGCAACCAAACATCCTCATAAATTTATGTTACTAGTACAAAGCAATGACTTGTAACAATAATTCATATTACTAAATAACTATGAAGGGAAAATAAACCCTAACAGAATAAATCAATAAAGAAATCACTCGAACTTACTGATAACTGATAATTACCCAAAGACATAAAATATACTCCTGACACTATCAAGGAACAACAGCTTCCACAAAATGTTACCTACAAATCACTCTTTCAGTCCTACAAATTTATAGTAAAAATAATTTTTTTTTAATTTTTTAAACTTGTTCAAGCTATATTTATATGTAACATAATGTAATACCTTTAGCACCTGCTTTAAAAAATTAAGCTTAAAAGGTTTTTGTTGTTGTTGCTGGCATAAATCAATTCAAAAGACAGTATGAACTTATACTTTATGATCCAAACCAGGACAGTTTTAAAATTGAAATAAGACGCTATTAATTATGCCAGGGAAAACAAAACAAAAGTGGGACATACGGTCACCCCATCAGTGGTCTGCTCTTTTCATTTATCATTCACAGTCCACATACATTTTGACCTGTTCTGACATTACTGCTGTTATGAAATCTTAAACATCCTGAAGGATCAAGCACCAGGCATTCAGATTTGATGAGATCAAATTCCCAGATTCTCAGGAAGACATTTAAGTAACCTATCTATTCTAGGAATTAAGATTAATGAGCTAAATTAATTCACTTCAGCTTGACAAACTCTCAGAGGATGTCTTATTTAATTTTAAAGTGAATATTATAATGTCTGGTAAAGGTTTCTATTAGATCAAAGTTTTAGAAAGCATAACACTGATGGGGAAAACTGTGCTCAGTTATTTTAATTCAAATCTAAAATTAAGAGAAATAAATTTATAATACACATTATTTTTTAAATCCATGCTTCCCATGGAGGGACACTACCTTTTGTTCTAAGTCAAAGAAATATTCCTTTTTTATCTTGCATAAATTCTTATTTATTCTGGACAAATAGAGAAGTTGCTATTTCCAAAGCTGGTTTCTCATCCTCAAAACAAAAGTACTTTTGATTACTTTGGCTCTTCTTGCTCTTTCTAAAATTAAGAAGAATCAAAAGAGTATAATAGCAAAGTAAATATCTCTTGAGTGTCCTAAGTTTGAGATTCTGACATTCATTGATAACCTCCACTGAGTATGATTAATTATGTGATTACTAAAATCTGAATAATTCAGACTAACTGAACTTCAAAAAACTTAGCTTTTTTTTTACTTGAAATGACTTAATTTAGCTCAATTTTATATAAACATACATTCTGCAAAACTCAAACTGTTTAAATTATGTCTAAAGCTAGCTTATAAACAGTGATCATACTCACATTTGACTTATGACACTATATTCTCTATAAAGTAAAAAAACAATATAGTCTAGTTTCCACAAATGATTTGAAAGAAAACATTTTATTTAAACACAGTACATTACTCTACCAAACAGCACTTTTACAGGTGAAAAAGCTTGATACCTACCTAATATGCAGAATACATCAGCAAGAATGGAGGGCATATCCTCACGAAATTCCTAATTATAAAAATATAATTATTCATAGTAAATACAAGAATAGCACACTAGCAAGTTTGGTTTCAGAATAATACTCTTCAGTAAAACTTACAAACTAACAAAACCCCAACACCCCTATGTTCACAAATAATAAAATTCAAGTTTCATAATACAGAGAAAACAGAAAGAGACAACAGTTGGGGAAAAAATGTTTAAATGTCTTCCATGAAATAACTTTATAAAAAAAAATCTAATAAGTACCTGAGAAAATACTAAAGAGCATTAATGAATGACACTTTTCCAGTGAAGTTTCATGTTAGAAACCACTGGAATTTGGGTACCTTAAACCTACTGTTAAAAATGGTACATTTTTCATCTACAACTTTAAATGTGCTCATGCCTGAATCAACACTGATTTATGCAAAAGTCCTAGTGGTATCAGAACAGAAATCTAAAAAATACAAAAACAATTAATTACAAGCTGTCATTCCATAACTCAAGATACTCTGAAGATGAAAACAATTACCAAAAATCCATCTTTATTTTCTTTATGCACTGATGTTTGTAGCCTTCGGAGAATCTAAGCCAAAATTCTCCCCTCATTTCTGGATGAAAACTTCAACACTTATTCTAGATTCGTCTCCTGGCTTCCCACTCCCATGCCCAATTTTAGAGACGTTTTCCATTAGTAAGGATCATAGTTCAATCATTGCAATTAGTTTGCTGGCACTATAGCAACCCTTAAACTAGCCTATTTTCAGAGAGTAAAGGAAAGAAATATAATCCTAACAATAAAACTGGCAGCTGTAAGAGACATACAAGATATGCTTCCATGGCTAAGATAGGGGACAGTGAGATATGGGACTATGAGAAAGCCATGAGAAAAACAATCCAGCTGCAAAGGTGTATATAAAGACTCAAAGGAAAGGGGAAGCTAAGTAAAAACAAAATACATATTAACTCCATTTGGACTGTTCATTTTCAAAAAACGGGAAAAATATTAGAACAGAATCCATAAACAGACTATACCAATGGCCAAATTACAGAATCAAAGAACCTTAATTGCACACCAGACTTCCGTCTCAAAAGTTGTCTACTTGAATCCAAGTACTCAGGCTACTTGAAGAAAAGAGCAAGACAAGAGTTTTCAATATGGAATATTGGTTGTTGAAAAAACAGACTACTCCAACATGAATTAGTATTGCTATGGTCAGATAGAAACAATTGAAGGATAAAAGAGAAACTCATATCGAACCTCAACTGCTCAACTACATTTCAATATGTGGGGGAGGGGGGAATCACAACAACTAAACATAGAAGTTCCTTATGACTATCCTCAGAAAAGCACAAAAAACATATGAAGGAGATCATCTATCCTAACAGAAAAAGGCTAGAGAAGCTTAAAGCAGCACAAGGGAAATTCATACTGGTGTCAAGAAGCTCCAGATCCTACACCTCGATAATACTCATTATGAAAGCTGTTCTCAACTGCATAGATAATTTTATTTATACAAGGTTAAAATCCAGCCTAATAATAAAAGAATAACATACCACTTAAATAAGTTAAGAAACTTAACTACTGGTTTACAATCAACACCCTTTAATTTGAGAGCTCATCTTACAATTCAAATACCAAACACACATAAAAAGTATCTGGTCTGAATTTAACTTAAATTCTCTAATAAATAATAGAGTGAGACAGAAAAATCACATAAAGGTTAGAAAAAAATCTAGTTATTAATATTTTCTAACAGCAAACACATGAAAATTGGCATCAAATGAGCATTAGTTAGAACTATGCAACCTCTATTTAATTTAAAATAATTTAATTCTCAAATTTTAAAGTATATTTAATTTCTAAACATAACTTCAAACAAAAAAATGTTTTGATACACTACACTGGGAGAAAAATATTCTAGTCAAATTATTTTTACAGTAGCATTTTTAATTAAGTGTATAGTGATTTTATTGCAAGGCAGGCTTTTTTTTTTTTTTTTGCCCTCTCAGCTTACCTAACATTTTCTGCTTTACTCACAACCAGACAAAAAGAATATCTTTATTTCAGCTTAGCAACAACATGTTGCTTACCAAATTGCCTTAAAACATTTACTATAATTTTGAACAAAATGAAATGCAAGTTACATACTTTAGGGATTTTTATATCAAAGGCAAAAAGAAATATGTAATAATTATTAAATTTTAAAAATGTGTGTGTCTGTGTGTATATACTTACGCTAATGTCATTAAGAACATTAGATGCCTGTTCATGCTTTAGATTTCCTTTAATGACATGGTAAGATAACTCATAAAGAGCCTGCTGGAAATCTGTTAAACATAAAAGAAAGAGTGTAAGAACACAATCTCTTGAACATAAAAGGTAGACCCTTCTGAGGGAAGACCTCTATATTTCCTACTTCTCAGAATTATATAAAAAATAAGAAAAATATACTTCTAATGCTTTCCTCTAGCAGATTTTTTCCCTTTTACTTTCACAAAAACACAACATTAAGAATAGAAAATAGTAACCTCGACTCTACTACTATAACATAACTATTGCTTAAACATTTCCTTCCAATCTTTTCCAATATATCTACATATTTCACATATTCGCATTCACAGTGCACATCATTTGGTACCCTGATTCCCCCACAAATACTTTTTAAAGTATTTTGTCATGCTACCAAAGTCTCCAAAATTATTTTCAATGACTGCATGGAATTCCAGCAGGTGGATATAAACTAATTTAATCATTTCTCTCAGCAGCAAATTTCACAAATTTTTCTAAATATATTCAGATTACAGTCAATTTAATCTCAGGGCTACATTGACAATAGGTAAAGAATACCAGTCAGTATAAAATCAAGTTTTATCCATATCCTACTCTCAGAGAAATTTCTCCCCAAATCTAATCTTTTCTCCTCTATTTCCATCAGAATTCAAACTAAAATAATTACATCCATACAAAAAATGGCAGTTCCATGAGAACTGCCAACCACAAATAGTCTCATTCACTATTACCATAGCTTCCTTCCCTGGAGAAGGAATTCGGGGGGGGAGGGGGTAGCTAATGGTCACGTGAATGCCTCCTTCTGGCCATATTTTTCTTTAGTTCTATACACTGAAAACTTTACCTCCTTCCTCTCATTAAAAATAGAAAAACGGGGCACCTGGGTGGGTTAAAGTCTCTGCCTTCAGCTCGGGTCATGATCTCAGGGTCCTGGGATCGAGCCCTGCATCGGGATCTCTGCTCAGCGGAGAGCCTGCTTCCCCCTCTCTCTCTGCCTGCCTCTCTGCCTACTTGTGATCTCTCTCTCTGTCAAATAAATTAATAAATAATCTTCAAAACTCAAAAAAAAAAAATTTAAAAGTAGAAAAACAATTGTATGGTGACAGATGGTAGCTATGCTTGCGGTGAGCATAGCATAATGTATAGTTATAGAGTTGCTGACAGAGTTGTTGAATTACTATGTTGTACACCTGAAACTAATTTATTATGTGTCGCCTATACTTAATAAAAAAAGGTAGAAAAACAAGTAGCTTTAAAAACAGCTATAAAATAAAGTCAATTTATCCTTTTGAAGGGAATCAAAAATCTTTCAGGGCAAAATAGCAAGTAAAACACCAAATATTTAAAAATCTTCTGCCAGGGGCACCTGGGTGGCTCAGTCGTTTGAGCGTCTATCTTCAGTTCAGGTCATGGTCTCAGGGTCCTGGGATGGAGCCCCACATCGGGCTCCTCCTCCGCAGGAGGCCTGCTTCTCCCTCTCCCACTCCCCCTGCTTGTGTTCCCTCTCTCACTGTCTCTCTGTCAAATGAATAAATAAAATCTTTAAAAAAAATTAAAAATTAAAATAAAATTAAAAAATACAAATCTTCTCCCTTAGTTTGATTACTTGTCACAAAAAAGGAACAGCAAATCAAAACTTTTATCAATATCCGTTTAAACAACCTTATTTACAATTTTATTAATTTACAATTATTTTACAATGAAATAAATTTGTCCATTAAATTATCTGCTAAAGAAATACAGTCAGAGGGAGCCTGGTTGGCTCAGTCAGTTAAGCGTCTGCCTTCAGCTTAGATCATGATCCTGGAGTCCTGCCTGGGATTGAGCCCCATGTCGGGCTCCCTGCTCAGCGGGGTCTGCTTCTCCCTCTCCCTCCCCCCACCTGTGCTCTCTCTCTCTCTCTCTCTCACTCATTCACTCCCTCTCTCAAATAAATAAAAATCTTTAAAATAAAAAATGTTTAAAAAAGAAATATAGCCAGAGTATCCCAATTTCTTATGAGGAATGCATTATTAAACATATTCTATACCTTTTTCACAAATATGCCTTCATTATGCTTATAATAAACTATATAAAAGCTAAAATGCAAAGAAAAACTTTTCTATCTGGTAGTATGGTAAAATATGAGGTTGATTTCATGCTTTCAATTTCCATTAATAAAATGCTTTTATAACAAATAGCACTCATTTTTAAAGTTATCCAGGGATACCTGGCTGGCTCGGTCAGTGGAGTATGCAACTCTTGATCTTGGGGTTGTGGGTCTGAGCCCACATTAGGTGTAGAAATTACTTAAAAATAAAATCTTTAAAAAAATTAAAAACTAGGAACACCTGGGTGGCTCAGTGGGTTAAGGATCTGACTCAATTTCGGCTTGTCATGATCTCAGGCTCATGGAATTGAGGCCCACATCAGGCTCCACATTCAGTGGGGAGTCTGCTTCTTTCCCTCTCTCTACCCCTCCCCCCTCTGGAGTGTGCACTACCTCTAAAATAAATAAATAAGGTTATACAGATAACTAAGTTTAAGAAAAAAAAAGCAATCACTCTTGGAAGGACAAAACAGCTGAACAACATAAACTGAATTCCCAGAAGAATACGGGCTCATAGGAGCTGAGGAAATGCTAATCTTAATCAGAGAAGGAGATTAAAAGAGAATAGCCCAGGTCATTTTGCTGACACTAAGTGACATGAAAACAATCACAATGTCATCCACAAAATAGCAAAGGCAGTCCCCAATTCACATGTTTTTAAATGCCCATTTAAGTAGTTAGGAACATGTATTGTATTTTAGCCATAGAAACAAGAAGTGGTACCTTAAGACTACCAAGGCTAACCCCAAAAAAGTTGAAGAACATTACATTTACAATGTGGAGTTAAATTTAACAAGCCTTATAATTATACACAGAAATAAATAAAAGATTTTATCTTAATGCTAACATTTCAGAAAAAGTAGGGTTTTTCCTTTGTTTGTTTTTAGTATTCTCTACACCCAGCATGGGGCTCAAACTCAGGACCTGGAGATCAAGAGCTGCATGCTCTTCCAACTAAGCCAGCCAGGCACCCCTCAGAAAAAGTAGTTTTAAGTAAACCCACAAGTAAAAGGGACTTCTAGAGATTCTTAGATATTCCTTGTGGGATTTGAACACGAAAGACACTAGTTCTTGGTTATGCCAGGACTACTCATGTTTATCAGTCATCATTACAATATCACTTTACTGGGGGGAAGGGATTTATAAAAAGAAGTAGTGTGAGCAAAGGATACTGAGGAGGGAGGGGCAGAAAGGGAAAGGGCTCAGGGAACACTACCCAAACTCAATCCCCCTGAGACAGAACGAAGGAAAATTCTGAAGAAATGACATTCTTAGTTTTCTGCACGGACTACCAAATGGAGCCCTTAGACCAAAGCTTGACTGTTGGCAGATATCAGCCAAAGAATGTATGTATTGAGGAAGCAGGCGAAAAGCAGGTGAAAGAGAGTATTGGCAATTCAGTCAATGAGGCCACACTTACAACTATTTTTGGTTTCATACATGAATCAGAACAACCATGCAAATTAACAATAATCTGGTAGTTATTAAAGATCCATACAGTCCCTTTTAAAACTGAAGAGCAATCATCCTGTGTTACACTATTTACAGTTTTCTGAAAATTCTTCCTTATTTTACCCAGATAAGATTTCAATCAGACAAGATCAAAGTTAACTGAGAAGTTATAAACTTGTTTTAAACACAGGGAAGTAAAAAAGTTAAGTATCCAAGTGCTTTTAGGAAGGAGTCTTTCTTTACTTTCTTACAATTCTGGCAGTCAACTGACTTATTCAAAGAAAAGGCATTATAGGGCGCCTGGGTGGCTCAGTTGTTAAGCATCTGCCTTCAGCTCAGGTCAAGATCCCAGGGTCCTGGGACTGAGTCCCACATCAGGCTCCCTGCTCAGCGGGAAGCCTGCTTCTCCCTCTCCCACTCCCCCTGCTTGTGTTCCCTCTCTTGCTGTGTCTCTGTCAAATAAATAAATAAAATCTTTAAAAAAAAAAAAAAGAAAAAGCATTATAGCAACCTCAGAAATCTTTATGAAAGATCATACAACTTTATAAACAGGTTAAATTGGAAAATAAGTGGGGGTGCAGGCTAGAAATGTTAAAACAGGTCTTACCCAAATGACAAAAAAAAAAAGAATGGCTCATTTGTTAAAAAATGCTTTCCACTCAAAAATTCAAATGTTCTTTAAAATGTCTACACTCTCATATTAAGATAATACATAATTTTTGATAAAAGTAAATTTATCTATAGGAAAACATTGTTTTTAATCTTCTATTCACAAAGGCATAATTTAAATAACTATAATGAATTTTATTTAATTTTTATTTAAAATAGATTACTGGTTATAAATTATTTTTTCTAGATTGAAAAAAACTGTTATGGGTTCTACCTTCAGGGAAAGCTACATATGAAAATGCTTTAAACTTAGTAGGCATAATTGTTTTTGTTTTTGCCCCTCCTTTTCTAAATCCAAATGCCTAATTTTAAATTAATAAATGCTAAACAGTAAAAGCCTTTAAAATTAAAATTTACATCTTGTTTAATTACATCTTACTTAATAAATCATACTTGTGATATGCAGTAAACAACTCCTTTGCTTTTAATGTTTTCCATGACAACTGCCTTTAATAAGATCCCCAGATACTACCTAAACATAACCAGCTTTAGTAAAAACACCACCTCGGTTTCTGGAAATTTCCTAATGCAAACAAGATCAGAATAGTTTTTCCATGCTAGCTTTTCTCTTCTGTTTATGACTGATAGCTAGCCTGTGTAATTTTTAACACAGCTAGCAACTGCTGATATTTGGCCAAATATACCATGTCACAGTACAAGCCAAGCAATATATGACTATTATACAGATCAAACATCTATATACAGAAATACAGTCTTACTATAACTATAGTTTTAATCCTAACTGTAATTATATTCATATAAAGGCTTTATATAACGTGAACTCTCTCTTATCTTTTGTTTTTCATTCATAACAATTTAACGGAAAACAGAACATCCATTAATTTTGACCAAGCCAAAAATAATAGCTATGATACTTTTAAAAGTCTTACCTCTGTAAGTTGAACTATCATGGCTTTTATTTTCACTGAGGATCCGGCACAAATGCAAACTAGAATAAAACAGAAATAATCTGCATTCATTTCCAATTCTAATATAGATGACCCTTAGAGAACAAATTATATCAACTAAAAATATTTGGAAATCTATCAGATGTGTTTAAATCCATTAGTTTATAATGAGAATAAAACAAACCTAAAAACTCTAATTGGTCAGAACTGGAGGATGCTAGTAAATCAATTCATTATTTTTGAAAACTGGAAATGAATAAAAATCAAGCACTTATTCTGCCTTTTACATACGAACCAATAACTGATAATAAATGTCTCTGTACTGAAGTATTTCAGCTAATAAAGAAAGAAGGAATGACAGAAGAACATCACCATTTAAAGACCCCTAATGAAGGATCTAAGAGCCTATCAATAGCTGTTTACATCACGAGACAATGAAACATTTTGTGTCCTAATCCTGATGAAAGAATATACCACCCACCTATGAAGTTGTCTTTAAGAAAGAAAAAAAAAAAGCCATGAACCCAAATTTGAACTGTGGGAACCTGTACAGACAATGAACCAGTCTCTTCAACAAATACACTGGAAGGGGCGCCTGGATGGCTAGGTTGGTTAAGTGCCTTCCTTTGGCTCAGGTCATGATCTCGGGATCCTGGGATAGAGCCTCTAGTCGGACTCCCTGCTGGGCAGGGAGTCTGCTTCTCCCTCTCACGCTGCCCGCTACTCCCCCTGCTTGTGCTCTCTCGATATATATCAAATAAATAAAATCTTAAAAAAAAAAAAACTGCAAGGAAAAATTAAAGATGCTGAGGAATCCTCAGGGTTAAGGCTTGAGAGACCCATCAATCACAGTGTTTGGATCCTGTTTCGAACAAGTATTTTTAAGATTAATATTTCTGAATCAACTGGAATATTTTATAAAGATCTTATAAACTTTGGGAGTGCTTGGGTGGCACAGTCAGTTAAAGCATCTGACTCTTGGTTTTGGCTCAGGTCTGATCTCAGGGTCATGAGATCAACCCCACATGGGCTCTGTGCTCATCACGGAGTCGGCTTGAGTTTCTCTCTCCCTCTGCCTCTCCCCCCACCCCCCGCCGCCACTCGCTCTCTCTCATGCTCTCTCAAATAAATCTTTAAAGACATAATTTTATAAATTTTATAAAATGTATCTTTAAAAGATAGTACTGAAATATTCAGATAAAATGAGAATGGGAAAATGGGTGGGGTTATAGGTGAAACACGACTGGCCAGCAGTTGAGAACTACCAAAGCTGATTGATGATTTCATGAGTATTCTACTTTCTCATGAGGTTTTTTCCTAATAACAAAGTTTAAAAAAAAAACTGAAAACTGAAAAAAAACTCGTATTTTAAATACTTCTTTAGATTAATTTAAATATTGTAAAGAAGGATAGATACACACAACACAATGAAAAGAGGTATGTATAATTGGAATTCCAGAAAGAGAGAACAGGGCAAAAACAATTTTTGAAGAAATAATAGCCAAGAATTGTTTTCTAGAACTGAAGTGATATCCACAACTGGAGGGACGCCTGGGTGGCTCAGTCGTTAAGCATCTGCCTTCAGCTCAGTTCATGATCCCAGGGTCCTGGGATCAAGCCCCGCATCAGGCTCCTTGATTGGCAGGAAGCCTGCTTCTCCCTCTCCCACTCCCCCTGCTTGTGTTCCCTCTCTTGCTGTGTCTCTGTCAAATAAATAAAATCTTTAAAAAAAAAAAAAAGAAAGAAAGAAAGAAAGAAATCCACAACTGGAACATCATAATAAAGCTAGAGAAAACCAAAGACAAAATCAGTAAAGCACCTGAGGAAAAAAAAAGTAGTTTCAAGACTTCTGGACAATAACACAGAATGCAAGAGACAGCTGAAAGATACATCCAAAGTGCTAAAACAAAGTATCCGCCCACCTAAAATTCTATACCCAAAAAACATAGTTCCAAGTTCCAAGAAAAGGCAAAATAAGGACTGAAGTTCAAACAAATAACTGATTCACACACTAAAATAAACACTTAAGGATGTTTTTTAGGCAGAATAAAAATTATTCCAGAGAGAATTTATTAAATTATTCCAGAGAGTTGAAGAAATGAGGAAAAAGTGGCAAGTATAGGGGCGATTCTAAATGAATATTAACTGATAATAATAACAGTGTCCTGTATTTAAACACGTGCAGTATTAAATATATAAATAAATGGAAAAATATTATTGAAATACATCAAGACTTATGTGGATTTATCCCAAATACACGTAGCTGGTTCAAGTTAATTCACATTATACTGACTTTTAAAAATCACACAAGTTCAACAGATGCATAAAAGACACTTGACAAAATTCAACATCCATTCACTATTTTTTTTTAAAAAGACTTAAAAATAGGAATAGAAAGGCACCATTATAATTTGGTAAAGTAGCAG
This sequence comes from Potos flavus, assembly GCA_028534135.1. Classification (NCBI taxonomy): domain Eukaryota; kingdom Metazoa; phylum Chordata; class Mammalia; order Carnivora; family Procyonidae; genus Potos; species Potos flavus. The sequence continues at coordinate 22,650,391 of CM052901.1, read as the reverse complement.
TTCTTTTTTTTTTAAGATTTTGTTTATTTCACAGAGAAATAGAGTCAGAGAACACAAGCAGAGGGAGAGGCAGAGGGCAAAGGAGAAGCAGGCTCCCCACTGAGCAGGGAGCCCGATGCAGGGCTCGATCCCAGGACCCTGGGATAATGACCTGAGTGGAAGGCAGTAACTTAACCGACTGAGTCACCCAGGCACCCTTAAAGTAGCAGTTCTAATAGTGTGGTTCACAAACCCCTGATGCCCAAGACACTTTCTAGAGTTCTGCAAGGTCAAAACCATATTCATTATAATACTAACACTTCATTTCCCTTTTTTGCAGTATTAACATTTACACTAACACTTCATTTCTTTTTTTTCTTAGAGGGGGGAGGGACAGAGGGAAGAGAGAATCCTCAGCAGGCTCCACACCCAGCTTGAAGCCTGACACAGGGCTCAATCTAACAACCCTGAGAGATCATGACCTGAGCAGAATCAAGAGTCCGACACTTAACCAGCTGCGCCACTCAGATGCCCCTGCACTAACAGTTCAAAAGAAAAGGAAGGAAAGTCTGCTGGCACCTTAGCACATATCAAGGCACTTGCACCAAACTGCTTCATCGATTCTTCGTGATCAAGAAATCAAAGGAAAAAGGGACACCTGGGTAGTTCAGTTGGTTGAGCATCAGACTCTATTTTGGCTCAGGTCATGATCTCATGGGTCCTGGGATCAAGACCCACGTTGGACTCTCCAGTCAGTGGAGAGTCTGCTTGGGATTCTCCCCCTCTTCTCTCCCCCAACCCATGTGTGCATGCTCTCTCTCTCTCTTAAATCAATCCGTCAAAAAAAAAAAAAGAAATCAAAGGAAAGAATAAAGCCAGTCCCATGTAAGATGTCACCAAACTATTTTATTTTTCATGACCATTCACAAAACCAAAGCCAGTTTCACTTAAGAAGGTACTTGATGGGAGTGGCATCAGCAAGATGGCAGAACAGGAAGCCCGAAGTTTTCCTTCCTCCCAAAGAAACACCAACTCAACAATACACGTACCAATTCCCTTCATGAGAAATTCAGAAACCAGTTAAAAGGCTCCTGCACCCCAAGTGACCACTAAACCAATTGCATCAAAGCCAGCAGGAAAATTCGTGTCACCCTTTCAGCACAGTCCTTCTTCCGGGCACAGCACCACATAATTGGAAAAAAAACTCCCAGCTCCCAAATTCCCCCTGTGGATGGAAAGAGAAGACTGGACTTTACAACCAACATTCTGACTTGGGATAGGGGCTGCCTAAGAAACTAGTTTCTTTCCTGAACATCTTGGAGAACAGACGGGACCTTGCATACCCTAGGTGCATGAGGCCTGCTGACAACAAAAAAAAGCCGGGTGGCAAGCTGCAGATTCAGAGAATCCACAGTACAGCAAACAGAAACGAATACAGCTCAGCAACCTCTCCCTCAGGGGAGAAAGAGTATCCAATATTCCACCTTTTGGGGGGACTGCCTGAAGGACTGGTTTCTGTTTAGTCTGACCTAGGGCAGTGATGGCACCCGGCGTACTCTAGCTGCCTAGGGGCCACCAAGAACAAAAAAGAGCTGAGTGGTATGCTGCTACTTCATAGGACCCAGAGTACAACAGATGGACACCAAAGGAGACAAAAAGAGTACAAGCTTCAGAAAAAAAGACAACTGGAAAATTCCTTTAATGTGGAATCTACACACATAAGTCCAAGACACATCCAGAGAAAAGGTTTGAGAACCCCCCAGAATCTACAGCCAGGCTGATTGGTAAAGGCCTTTCCCTGTACTAAGCAGCAGTCCACAAAGACTGGGATAGAGGAGTAAGTTTTTTCAAATACAATCATACGAACACAAAATTTAAAAGAACATAAAGAAGCAGGAAAGATGGCCCAATAAAAGGAACAAAATGAGTCTCCAAAAACTGACCTTAAAGAATTAGAGATATATGAGTTACCTGACAAAGAATTTAAAATAACCATCATACAGATGCTCAATGAGCTCAAGAAAATGATGCATGAATAAAATGAGATTTTCAATGAAAGGACAGAAACTATTTAAAAGGAACCGAACAAATTTTGGAGCTAGAATGTAATAAGTGGGGCCCCTGGCTGGCTCAGTCAGTAGACCATGAAACTCTTGATCTCAGAGCCGTAAGTTTGAGCCCCATATTGGGTATGAAGCCTACTCAAAGAAAAAAAAAAAAAGACTATAATAATTGAACTGAAAAATAAAGAGGTTCAACAGTATTTATGGATAATCACATGCAAAAGAATGAAACTGGACAGTTATCTTACATCGTATAAAAACCAGCTCAAAATGGATTAAGTACATAAGTTTAAGATCTAAAACTATGCAATTCCTAGGAAAAAACACAGAGGAAAAGCTTCATGACATTGGTCTTGGCAATAATTTCTTTCTTTCTTTTTTAAGATTTATTTATTTATTTATTTCTTTGAGAGAGAGAATGAAAGAGGGAGAGAAAGAGAGCATGGGGCAGGGAGGGGTCAAAGGGAGAAGCAGGCTCCCCACTGAGCAGGGAGCCTGATGCAAGACTTGATCCTGGGACTCCAGGATCATGACCTGAACCGAAGGCAGTTGCCTCACCAACTGAGCCACCCAGGCGCCCTATGGCAATGATTTCTTGGTTATGACAAGAAACACAAAAACAGACAAGTAGGAGATCAAGCTAAAAATTGTATGCACAGCAAAGGAAACAATGAGCAGGATGAAAAGGCAACCTATGGAATGGAAGAAAATATTTGCAACAAACCATATATCTGATAAGGGGAACATCTATAATTCAGTAACAAAAAAACAAGCAATTAAAAAATGGGCAAAGGGGACGCCTGGGTGGCTCAGTTGGTTAAGCGACTGGCTTCGGCTTGGGTCATGGTCCCGTGGTCCCAGGGTCCTGAGATCAAGTCCCATATTGGGTTCCTTGCTCAGTAGGGAACCTGCTTCTCCCTCGGCCTGCCACTTCCCCTGCTTGTGCTCTCACTCTCTCTGACAAATAAAATCTTTAAAAAAAAAAAGGGGGGGGGCAAAGAACTTGAACACATTTCTTCAAAGCAGACATACAAATGGCCAATAGTTTTATGAAAAGATGTGCAACATCACTTATCAGAGAAACGCAAATCAAAACCACAGATGTCACTTCTGTAAGGATGGCCATTATCAAAAAAACAGAAACACCTGATAAAGGAATTATCCAAAATATACAAAGAACTCTTAAAATTCAATTAAAAAAAATTCAATTTAAAAATGGGCAAAAGACCTTGACATCTCACCAAAGATATACAGATGGCAAAATAAGCACATGAAAAGATGCCTTACATTACATGTCATCAGAGAAATGCAAATTAAAACAACGAGATACCACTACACACCTATAAGAATAGCCAAAATCTGGAACGCCATCAACACTGAATACTATTAAGGATGTGGCACAACAGGAACTCTCAATCATTACAGGTGGAAATGAAAAATGGTACAGCCATATTAGAACAGTTTGGTGGTTTCTTATAAAACTAAACATACTCTAACCTTATGATCCAGCAATCTCACTCCTTGGTGTTTACCCAAAAGAAGTGAAAACTCATGTCCACACAAAAACCTACACATAGATGTTTACAGCAGCTTTATTCATAATTGCCAAAAACTGGAAGCAACCAAGATGTACTTCAGTAGGTGAATGGATAAACTGGTACATCTACACTATGCAATTATTCAGTACTGAACAGAAATGAGCAATCGAGCCATGAAAAGACATGGGGGAACCTTAAATGCATATTAAGTGAAAGAAACCAATCTGAAAAGGCTATATAGTATGTATTTCCAACTATATAACATTTTGGAAAAGGCAAAACTATGGAGAGAGTAAAAAGATCAGTGGTTGCCAGCAGCTAGGGGTAGCCAGAGAGATGAACAAACAACAAAGAAGATACTTGGGACAGGGGAAATACTCTGATACTCTAATAGAGGATACATATCAGTACACATTTATACAAACCCATAGAATACACAACACCAAGAGTGAAGCCAAAGGTAAACTTTGGGTGACTGTGATGTGTCAACACAGATTCATCAATTGTAATAAAGGTACCACTCTGGTGGAGAATGTTGAAAATAAAGGAGATAGCTATGTATGCGTGGGGGCAAGGGGTAAATGGGAAATCTCTGTACCTTCCTCTCTATTTTTTGGTTAACCTAAAACTGCTATAAAAAAATTAATTCTTAAAAAAAAACAGAAAATAACAAGTGCTGCGGAGTGGAGAAACTAGAACCCTTGTGAATTGTTGGTGGAAATGTAAAATGGTGCAGCAATTATAGGAAACAGTATGGAAGTTCCTCAAGAAATTAAAAATAGAACTACAATTCCGCAATCCCACTTCTAGGTATTTATTCCCAAGAGTTGAAATAGGATTTCAAAGAGGTATTTGCACTCCCATGTTCAATGCATTATTCACAATAGCTTTCAAAAGGTAGAAACAACCTAAATGTACATCAACAGATGAATGTATAAAGGAAATGTGGCATATACATACCACTAAATATTATTCAGCTGTAAGAAGGAATTCCTGTCATATACCACAACATAGATGAGCCTTGAGGACAGTATGCAAAGTGAAATAAGTCAGTCACAGAAGCATAAATACTGCACGATTATGCATATATGAAGTTTATCTAAGGGAGTCAAATTCACAGAAGCAAAAAGTGTAATTTCAATGGTTGCCAAGCCTAGAGGGAAAGAGAAATGGGGAGTTGCTATTCAATGGGTATAAAACTTCAGTTACACAAGACAAAAAAGATCCAGAGATCCATTGTACAACATTGTACTTATCTTTAACAATACGGTACTGTTCAGTTAAAAATTTAAGGCTGATCTCATTATGTTTTTATCTACAATAAAAAAGTGCTCGATGAAGTAGTAAAAATATTAATTTAAGTAAATCCTAAGCCCTGAGAACATGTCTTTTTTTTAAGAACATATGTTTAAAAAAAAAAGAACATATGTTTTAATATTCTATGTGACAAAATGGAAGGTACACATAAAGCATTTCTGCCACACACCAAAATACTATAGTTGTCTCCAGGAAAATCACTTAAGCAACTGTTTAAATTGTGAGCTGAACTAGCTGCTTTTTCATAAAACGCCATTTTTACTTGAAAGAACAACTGACAAACAATGGTTATTCACACTTGGGTCTTTGGCAGACATTTTCTCAAAAATGAACCAACTGAGCCAGTCACTTCAAGGAAAACAACTGAGAGTATTTGTTGCCAATGATAAAATATGAGGTTTCAAACAAAAATCCAAATACTGAAAAACTTATAGCTGTCACCATGGACTTGACTAGTTTCCAATTCACAAAAACTTTCCTGATTAGTTCAGTGATGATACTAAAGAATGTGGGGTTTTTTTTTAATTTAATACAATGTACTATGTCAATATTTGGAAGAGCCGCATCATTCAGTGAACCAGCATTTTCCAACTGACCAATGCACGATGTTGCAAAATAATGCATGGGTAAAAGATTCCAAGTAAAAGACAAATGCATTTTAATTCAACAAAGTACAAAAAGTTCACTGATGTGGTTTTGGATTTGGCCTTGCAACAAACCATTAAGAAACTACCAGTTGACAAATTTTGACATGACACCAAAGAAGAATCTACAATTATCTGAAAAGACTATTAAAATTCTCTGCCTTTTGCCAACTATTTATCTGTGTGAGGCTGGATTTTCTTCATATACATCATCCACAACTATATATTGCAAACCCTACTTCATACCACACATAAAAATCAACTCCATTTAGGTAAGGCTTAAAAATGAAAAGCAAAATAATACGCCTCGAGAAGATCATATAAGTTCATTTGCCTTGGAATGGGGAAAAGACTGCTTAAACACAAAAAAACTACTAATCATAAAGCAAAAGATCAATAAATTTGACATTAAAATAAATAACTTCTGTTCATCAAAAATCACCATTTTAAAAGTGGAAATGCAAGCCAAAGAGTAACTCTATAAAGAACTCCTACAAATCAATGAAAGAAATGCAAACAATCCAATAGAAAAATGGGAGAAAAAACATAAAGAAGCCTTTCACAAGAAATCAAAAATCCAACTGGCCAGTAACTATAAAAAATGCCCATGGGGGGACGCCTCGGTGGCTCAGTTAGTTTAGCGGCTGCCTTCGGCTCAGGTCATGATCCCAGGGTCCTGGGATCGAGTCCCGCATCGGGCTCCTTGCTTGGCAAGGAGCCTGCTTCTCCCTTAGCCTCTGCCTGCCACTCTGCCTGCTTGTGCTCTCTCTCTCTCACTCTCTCTCTAATAAATAAATAAATTTAAAAAAAAAAATTTTTTTTTTAAATGCCCATGGGGACGTCTGGGTGGCTCAGTGAGTTAAGTGTCTGCCTTCGGCTCAGGTCATGACCCAGGGTCCTGGGATTGAGTCCCACATCGGGCTCCTTGCTCAGTGGGGAGCCTGCCTTCTCCCTCTGCCTGCCACTCTCCCTGCTTGTGTGCTCTTGCTCTCTCTCTCTGACAAATAAATAAATAAAGTCTTTTAAAAAAATAAAAATTTAAAAAGATGCCCATGAAAATATAAGTCCTAATAAAACATTATTACATAAATATTAACAAAAAATTTAAAGTCTGACAACATTAGGGACGCCTGGGTCGCTCAGTCAGTTAAGCGTCTGCCTCTGGCTCAGGTCATGATCCCAGGGTCCAGGGATGGAGTCCCACATCAGGCTCCTTGCTCGGCGGGGAGCCTGCTTCTCCCTCTGCCTGCACTCCCCATGCTTGTGCTCTCTTGTCTCTCTGACAAATAAATAAAACCTTTGAAGTCTGACAATATTAAATATTAGCAAGGATGTGAAGCAAGGTGAACTCTCATACACCTGCTGTTGGAAGTGTATTTTCAAACACTTTCACAGTTTATAGGAAAGCTAAAGTGAGTCACAATCTAGAACCCAGCGATTTTCTACACTTCAGTATGTATTCCATGAAAACACATGCTTATGTACACCAAGATACTAGTATGTTTCTATTTGCACTGCTGGTAATAGCTACAATTTCAAAACAGCAAAATTGTTTATCAATAGCATAAGAAATTTAAAAAAATCTGTGGTAGAGTTATGCAATGGAGCATCCTGTTTTAACTATGAAAATCAAAGAATGGCAAATACTTGCAAAAATATCAATGGATCCTAAAGACATAATGTTGAGCAAAAGCAGCCAGATACAAGAGAATACACCCTCTATGATTCCACTTACAGGAAATTCAAGAACAAACTTAAGCTTATAGGGTAGTAAAACTGTAAATAAAAACAAGGAAGAGAAAACCAAAAAGTGTGCATTCTGGAAGGGCAGTTGTCTTGACCTGGATGTGAGTTACATGGGTGTGCATATTACACTGATTCTTTAAGCTCTACATTTAAGTTCTATGCAATATTCTACATTGTTTTAATGGCACAATTTACAAAAAGAAATATTCTTATTACAAGTTGCACAAGGCTCTAACAAAAAAGAAAACCAATGAATGCATGTTTTTTACTTTTATGTCTAGCAATCCTTTTTCTGTAGTCAATGAAACAAATAATTTTTAAGAATATTTCTAGCATATCACTCTATATCACATCTAAAGTGAAATATGCCACATTACAATCACCCACAGAGAGATATTTTACTTTGCAGATTATGTATGCCGTTGCAGCTCGCCACTCTGTCTTTTGATTATTTCAATACTCCCATCATCATGATGAGCAGAGTAAGGCTGTTTAAAGTCAATAAAGTAAACTTTTCTTGATCAACAATTCACATGTAGGTCTCACAAAATTATCTTCAAAGTCAAAGAATAAAAAGGCCTTCCCAATGGAGACTAATTAAATCTGCACAGTTTGAAAATCTGTTATTAGTTTCTTAACCGTCTATTAAAAAAACAAAAAGAATTTTCAGAGAGCAATTATAAATGGTAAAATAAACTGATTTAAGTTTGACTCCAAGTACTTTCAACTACTTCCCTAAAGAACTAGACAAGCCTTCCAACGTGTTGAGAACAGTGGTTAAGCTTTTAATTTCTCAAAACGTTAAACCTACCACAAGCTTATCTGAAATATAAAACAAAATCAATCTTCCTTCCAACAAGCAACACAGAAATACCTGCTTCAGACTAGCATCAGAAAATGTAACCTAAAAATGTCTACCATCTAGCTCTTTTTTGTTAAGAGTAAATATTTAACTAAGTGAGGACGCCTGGGTGGCTCTGTCAGTTAGGTGTTTGCCTTTGGCTCAGGTCGTGATCCCAGGGTCCTGGGATCCAGCCCTGTGCTGGGCTCATGGGGCCTGCTTCTCCCTCTCCCTCTGCAGCTCCCCCTGCTCGGGCTCTCATTCTCTCTCTCTTGATCACATAAATAAGTAAAATCTTAAAAAAAAAAAGTATATCAAGATCACTTCAATTATTTGTTATAAAGTATTAAAACAATTCCTTGTGGTTCTCACTGTCCCCAAAGGTTCAATTCCCTTTAGAAAGTAGTAGTAGGAAACATTGGTTTTTGACAGAAGAATGGAATGGAATCAAGTAACTCATCTTTCCCTTTGTATCCAGGCTACTAAAAAGCAAAGTCAAATATTCCTTCTTATGGTGAACATATCTGCTTATTCACATTTTCAACAGCTTCATTTTCAATTTCTTTTAATAAGCTTAAAGCATGTCTTTCACAATAATCCTTCCAGTGGGGAGGAGGGAATGTCAGTGTTCCCACCTCATTCCACCTAATCTAATGGTATAGCCACTGTTAAATAATTTTAAGAAATAATTAAAACAGAATTCCATTTTGTCAGTCACAAGGCCACAAACATACTTATTAGAATGTAGGTGATAATGTTATCATGAACTATTCATTAGCATCTCAAAGATTTGCTCAAATTGTGTAAGGAATCACGGATGGTTTATGATGATAAGGCAATTCACCTGCATAAGATACTTTTATTTCCCTAGTATAAAACAGTTCTTCCCTAGTTGTAGGAGGAAACTAAACCAATTGCTAAGAATGTTTCCCCAATCAGTAGACTTGTCCATGCTCTTCTCCCCAAGTAATTCACTAACAGAAGATCAATCATAAAGTATCCTTAAAAAAAAAAACAATTCTGGGTGGCTCACTCGGTTAAACGTCTGCCTTTCGCTCAGATCATGATCCCAGGGTCCTGGGATTGAGCCCCACAAGCACTGAGTCCCACATGGGGCCCCTCCCACCCTCACCCCACCTCCGCTCAGCGGGGAGCCTGCTTCTCCCTCTCCCTCTCCACCCCCCACTTGTGCTCTCTGTCAAATACATAAATAAAATCTTTAAAAACACACACACAATTCTGTTTCTGAATGCTGCATGTCTTACCACACCCATTAAACAGTTTTAGTACTCTATCCTAAATTATAAAGGAAGAAAAAAACAAAACTACCTCCAGCAGCTGTCCATTTTAATATGGCTTAAAAAATAATCAAATATTCTGCCTCAGTCTAAATGATTATTTTATTCCTCTCATAACTTCCAAATTGAGTTTGCCAGTTTTTCCACTTTTAAAACAATTTGGTGCTATTATGGAGATGCTGTCTCAGGTCCCTGAGAACAAAGACAGAATCTACATTCTGTCAAAGATCTGTGAAACTTAAACTGAAATGTCTTAAATTCTTCCAAGACTCAAGTATTTTGTGAATAGTTCTTAAGTATTAAGCTTTCCAACTTACTTGAACCCATTTTCCAGCAAAAAAGGAAACAGCACAAGCCTGAGCTACTCGATTATGGTCAACATCTCAAAGTTGGCTTCACATATAAAACACTGATGTCGATCTGTGCTTCAATTAATTCTTAAAAGCAAAACAACAAAAAAGGCTAAATTTGGTCAAGCAATGTACTACCTCTACTATCATTATCAGAACAGAAATATAACACAAAAATGAAATATTGGGCATGCAGTTTTATCCTGAAACATGCATTTATGAAAATGAAAATATTCACTTATGAGGAGAAAAGGGAACAGGAAATGTTTAAAAAAGAACAAAGGTTCCTGCACACGAGTACATTAATAGTGCTCTCTCTACCTTAATATTTAAGCACTGGAGAATAATTTAATTTTTCTAACAAAGAAAGCAATAGCCTAGAAAATCTCTTGATATTGCTACAACATTTTTTTGAAAAATGCATTTCTCTTACCAGGAAAAAGGACCAAGACTTATTCTTAATTTGTGAATACAGGTCAAAATGAGAAAATAAATGCCAATGAAAACTAAAATATGAAGAAAAGGCTTCAGATAAAAATTCAGCTGAATTTAGAGCATCTTTTGAAGAAAAAAAAAAAGACCCAACTACTAAGACAACTCTCTTTCAATGATTATTTGCCATAAACTCCCTCCTCCTACCTCCCTCTAAAAAATTCAGGTCAGACAACATTTAATGAATGTCCAAATGCACTTAGGTAAGTTCTGAAAGATTTAAAATCATTTAGTAGCAGCAGAAGAAAAAGAATGGCAATCAAAACATCTGGCAATTAAATTTTAAAAGCTTATTATAACTACCAATAATTAATAAGGTGAGATCTAACAGAAATTTCTAATTGATATGTAAATTTTTAAATTAAGTTCTTCGAACAAATGGATAATATTCAACAAATATAAATATTTCAAAATTAGACCAAGTATGGACATGAAGCTAACATCTTCAGATTAAGACCCTGGAACATAAATCCTCCATTAAGGTTGCTTGTGACACAAAGAAATGCTGAGTTCACTGTGTTAATGTTTTCTACTAAAAACAAAATTCACACTGGATCTACCGGTATATGCAAGTTTATTAGCATAATCATGGCAAGTCCTATGCTAATATGAAGTTGTCAAGAAACTAAAACTCTAATTCCAAAATTAAAGTGATTAAATCCTTATCTTTCATATGTGGCAGAATTCTTAAGTTTGCATTTATATATGAAATTTGTAAGAATAGATCTAAATGTTACTAAAAAAGACCCTTAATAATTATGTTTTGGTAGTCCTCCATTGTCCTTTTGGTATCTGTGGGTAAAGATCACTTTAAGAGTTCTATAATTTATCATTAAAAACAATTAGTATCTCTGGAAACAACAGGTTAGCTAGGTATGTGACTGACCACTTAGACAAGCAAAATACAGTTTTTTCTTTTCCCCATAATTATCTAACAAAGCTTATTCTTCAAAGCCAAGACTTTCCATCTTAATACAGTTGCTTTTCATGAAGCACAATTAAGAAACTGCCCTCTCTGAAAGTTACTAAATGTCCCATACATCTCATCTGTTGCTTTAACACTATGTGGCTGAAGTTGACTACAACTCCCAAAATATACTGGTAAGAAGTGACAGACAAGAAATGAACTAAAAACCTCATGAAATACATCATGCATTTTTCTTAAAAAGGTAATTTTCAGTCAAGTTAAATCTCATCTGGTAATTTATCTCATTAAAAACTAAAAACCCACCCAAGATATTATTTGAAATATTGGTCATATTGTTTTTTTAAAGATTTTATTTATTTATTTGACAGAGAGATCACAAGTAGGCAGAGAGGCAGGCAGAGAGGGGGGAAGCAGGCTCCCTGCTTAGCAGAGAGCCTGATGCGGGGCTCGACCCCAGGACCCTGAGATCATGACCTGAGCCAAAAGCAGAGGCTTTAACCCACTGAGCCACCCATGCGCCCCTATTGGTCATATTCTAAAAGCCAAATCTATAAATGCATTCACTAATAATTTGTTGGCACATTACCTTCATTTTTAACATTTCTAGTTGCTAGTTTATATTTAAGAGGCTCTGTTCTCAGACAAAGGAAAGGATTTTTGGTAATATATTTACAACACCATTCATTCTAATAAAATGAAAAAGCTAGATACAAGAACTCTGAAGTTAGACTATACGCAACAAAGTTTTGAAAGAGGGGAAAGAGGTCAAATAAATGAAGCCTAAGTACTGGATAGTGATGTGTTTGCCTATTTAAAATATTTCATTATGGGGCGCCTGGGTGGCTCAGTGGGTTAAAGCCTCCGCCTTCGGCTCAGGTCATGATCTCAGGGTTCTGGGATCTAGCCCTGCTGAGCAGAGAGCCTGCTTCCCCCTCTCTCTCTGCCTGCCTCCCTACCTACTTGTGATCTCTGTCAAATAAATAAAAAAAGTCTTTAAAAAATAAAAAAATAAAATATTTCATTATGTCAGACAACTAATACCTTATGCTCTCTTCATATAACAGAATACGATTGCAAAAATGACTACACTGATTTGGATCTATGATAATTCAAACTACATTCCTCGAGCCATGGAGTAACTACATACAAATAAGCCCTAGCAACAGTATTGAAAAAGCTCTTCAGGAACAATATGGGTAGCATGGATCATGCAAATATACATAAAGTGAATCCAAAATCTCATTTTGACGAGGTATTTCAACCTCCTACATCACTGTTTTTCTCCAACCACTGCCGGTAATAAGTCAAGCAGAATTTCACCTCCTAGCCCTAATACCCATCATTCTAAGGTGAAAGTAATAATAATAAAACTGTCAAAAACAGCTGGAAGGAGGAAGCTGAGCAATCTACAAAGATGACAGGCCCTAAACAACTAAGTAGGTAAACAAAAACAATGAACTGATACATCAGTGTAGGGAGGTTATCCTAATATAGATGAAAATGATGGTTTGGTTAGATAACCTCCCATCCTGCCTTCCCTGCACACGAGGAACTTAATAGCTTTTTGTTAAACAGCATGTACAAGGATCTGGGAAATGTTCCTAACAGTCAAAAATGAATGTTTATCGAATAGACTTCTCATTTAATAAACCAATAAGCACTCACTCTAAGCATATGCTAGAAAAGCTAGGGGGAGAGGGAGAAGGGGTGGGAGGGGCGGGGACCGCGGGGGGCGGGAGGGTTGAATCAAAATAAATATGAAACACAGTCCCCACTCTTCAAGGGTCTCTCAATTCGTTAGAGTACAAGAGTACGCAGGAGAAAGAGTCAAAGATCAATTAATTGCTAACCTGAGTGGTACGGACTTTAAGAGCAAGAGCTGTCCAGAGAAGTTTAAATATCTAAAGATTGGAATAATATTACTTTTAATAGCTATCACTTGAGCACTTACTTTAAGCCAAGTGCTTTACAGGCATTATTTAGTCTTCACAACAATCCTTTGCGTAGAGTACTTATTAATCCCAATTTACTCAAGGGGAAACGGTCAAAGTGGTTAAGGAACTTACCCAAGGTCACTCAGCTAGTTAAGTGGCTAAGATCGCCGCTTACCCAGGAAATACAATTCTAGAGCTCACACAGTTAAAACTTCGTAAAGCAGTGCGAGTGCGCGCGGAACGGGGGAGGCGGGGGGAGGAGGAGGAGGAGGCCATACAGGCTGGCAGTATTACGCGCGCAAGATCCGGCAATGCATTCCCCGGGTTTCGTTCGAAGTAACGAAGTTCCAAAGATTCGTTATCTTTCGCACCAGCAACCGTAAACTGACTGGTGGGGAGGGCGGGGGGCGGCGACGATCGCGAAAATGGCTAACGAGAGTTAATCTCATACAATGTTGAGCTTTAGCTAATAAAGCGATTCAGAGAAAGAAACTAGAAATAAGTTATTTGTTTTTGAATCTAGGCTTTTACTGCTTAAACGATTTCTTTCTTTCCGAGAGAGCGCGAACTGAAATTTTGGGCGAGGAAACCGCGGGTATGGCAAATTACTGTTTTCTGTATTACCGGGAGAAAAAAAACAAGTTTTATGACTAAAGGAAACGCGTTATTCCAGGTACTCGAGAACCTTGGAGAGTTGCCAAAATTAGTTGCAGTCCCAGGACAAAATGGGGTTTAGGAAACATTTAATGACGAAAGTTCAATCAAACCCGAAATGGCTCTAAAGTGAAAAGATGGAGCAAAGAAATGCCGGTAGGTTTTCGGGGAAAGCGGCAATCCCAGCTACAGTTCTCCCACGGCCAGTGGCGCTGCGCGAGGCCGGGACAATCCGAAAGACCGCTCCCGGGGAGTAAGAGAGGTGCCAAGAGGGGCTCTTTGCTACGCCCGGGCATCGCGGCGGCGCGCGGAGAAGAGGGGAGAGAGTCGGGACGGTTCGCCCTCCTCGGACTTCGGGCAAAGGAGGCGTCGGGCTCCAAACTGCAGAGTCGAACCCGTGCAGAGTGAAGAAATGGGACAGAGAGATGGAAAGTCGGAACCTCCACCCCACCCCCACCGCCCCCACCCCCACCCCCGGCAACCGGCGCGGCCCGGTAAAGAGAAAGGAGCCAAGTGAGCTCAAGCGAAGAGGCGGACAAAAAGAGACGGAGCGGGAGCGCGGAGACTCGCAGGGGCGAAACGGGAGTTCTGTTAAGAGACTAAAGGAAGACAGCCTACGGCGGGCAACGGGGATTTCGGAGAGGCCAGAGAAGGAAGGAGGTCGGCGACGGTTACCAGCACCTCTCCTCCCCGAGTTCGAAACTCCGAGCCAACCCTCCACACCCGCCGCCCGGATGGGGGAGGGGGGCACATCTTCCCCCTACAACCTCTCCCCACATGGGAGAGCACGGGTGACGCCCGGGCCCAGCCCGGCCGTGCGCCCGCCTCCAGCCCGGACACTCACAATTCGCCTCTCCCTGATTTCTCCCAGTTCTTTATCCACTCTACGGGAACCACCACAGTTGCGGCCGCCATCTTCCCCTCACTAGTAGCAGAGGCCCGGATGTGTAGCACGCGAGCGAGGGGTCAAAGGGGAGCACCGCCCACGGGGAATGCCGGGAGCTGCGAGTTCGGTTTTCGATTTCCCGCCCCACTTTCTTCCCCACCCGCGGAAACCCGAGGCATTGCCTGCAACCAGGTGGCTGAGACCCATGGGTTCCTTTGCAGAGTGACTATGCCGGCCGCGCCCTCTACAACCCTTGCCCTAGCTTCCCTTTAGAACAGGAAAAATGCCATCCCTGGCCGACTCGTAGCCCTTATCTTCTTCCGTAGTATCTACTCCAGGCCAATAATGCAAACATGTATTTTTCAAGCCCCTAGTATGTGCTAGACAGTGGGGACAGAGAAGCAATAAGCCATTGTGCCTACCCTCAACGAGCTCACAGTCTGTGGGAAAGAAAAACATGAGCAGATCAATTACAATACACCCAACTAACTGCTGGGATAAAAGAAATTAATCAGGAAAGAAGCAGCCATTTACTATGTGCTAAACATGCTAATACAAGGGATACAAACAGAAATTGACCCTTGGAAACACTTGCCGCCACCAGTGCTGTCACCCTACTGTAATCGGCCTCTGTCTCTGTAACCTTAGACAAAACTAGGGGGCGCAATTACCATAAGAAACAACTTGTTTACATTACAGAGTCTCAAAGCATCTCCCGACAAGATACTAAGATTTCAAAGGCGAAAGAAAAACTACAGTGGGAAAACATGGCAGACACCGTCCTAATTATGATAAAAATCAGCACGCCCGGAAATGGACATCACGTGCCTACTGATAAGGTGCTAAGAAAAACACTAACCGATTTTGTAGCGTTCATGACACCAAAATTCGCATAACCTGAATTTAATCATGAGGGAACATCAAACAAACCCATAGAGGGACAGTCTACAAAATTACTGGCTTTCACACTTCAAAATCATCAAAGTCACTAAAGACAAAGACATATTGAGGAACTCCTCCGGATTAATAGAAACAGACATGACAACTGATCACCAGCCAGAAAAAGAACATTTTTCTTTTGCTAAAAAGGGTATTACTGGGACGACTGACAAAACTGAATATCTATAGATTAATAATACTGTATCAATGTAAATTTCTTGATTTTTATACTTGTGCTATGGTTAATGTGAAAGTCCTTGTTTAAGAAAATACTGGCTGGAGGGGCGCCTGGGTGACTCAGATGGTTGAGTGTCTGCCTTCCGCTGTGACCTGGGATCCAGCCCCATGCTGGGCTCCCAGCTCAGTGGGGAGTCTGCTGCTCCCTCTCCCTCTGCCTCTCCCCCTGCTTGTGTTCTCTCTCTCTCCGTCTCTATCTTTGTATCTCTCTCAAATGAATAAATAAAATCTTTAAAAAGAAAATACTCGCTGGAGCATTTAGAGATAATGGGGCATTATGTTGCAACTTACTCTAAAATATCTCAGAAGAAAACCGTAGGATGATTAAGCAAATGTAAAATATTAACATTTTAGGAGTCTAAGTGAAGGACATGCAAGGATTCTCTGTTCTATTTGTGCAACTTTTCAAAACAAAAAAGTTTTAAAAATAAGTGTTTGGCAGAAATTTTAGAAAATATAGGCAAACCAAAGAAAGAAATCCTACCACACATATATTTAGGTACGAACTTTAGAACTAGTACCTTTTTGGAGCACCTGGGTGGCTCAGTCGTTAAGCATCTGCCTTTGGCTCAGGTCGTCGTGATCCCAAGGTCCTGGGATTGAGCCCCGCATCGGGTTCCCTGCTTCACTGGAAACCTGCTTCTCCCTCTTCCACTCCCCCTGCTTGTATTCCCTCTCTCGCTGTGTCTCTGTCAAATAAATAAATAAAATCTTTAAACAAAAAAAGAACTAGTATCTTCTAAATTTGGCAGTTTTCACCAAATGCATCAGGTTCGTTTGCACTGAAAAGCTATTGGAGGGAAAGGCTGTATTCAGAATAAGTTCTGGGGAAATACTACATTGTTCATGATTGTTCTTCATCAGCTGTATCTAGTCTCCTAACGTCCTGTCTGATTTTGAAATCCTAAAGCCACTAATTAGAAAATACACACCGTTTAGTTTCAATGACATCTCATAAAAACCCTTTGCCATTTCAAGGAGGTTCAGAGATACGAGTGCCCACTGATCTTTTCATTTTTCATTACTATGGATTTTTCAAGTGTCAACAAAAAGGTATAGTGAATCTTTGCTGTACCATCATCCTCCCTTAAAGAAATGTGAAATCATTATTACAGGATGGCTTCTGTGATAAAAGAAACACTATTCTGCTGCTTATGTATACTTCACTGTATAACGGATAGTAGTGGGCACTATCCACATTTGAGTCCAGATAATTCTTTACAGAGGACAGGGAGGATCCTGTGTATTGTAGAACACCCCCCCCCAAACACAAGTTGTTACAACAGTCTCTCCAGACACTGCAAAATGTCTCCTGCAGTGTAAAATAACCCCCTGTTGAGAGCCACAGACAATATTCTGCTGTATTGTAGTTTACCTTGCCACTTTGTCACAGTGATTTCTCCTTCCAAACACTGAACTGTGTGCAGTACGTATACTACTCAGTATGCCACAAATGTGGTATGACTTGACTGCAGTGATGCCCTTTGAAGCTTTGATTTTCCCTTCTCCCAGAGCCTGGAGAACTATTTTTACACATTATGATGACTCCTTTAGGAATTCCTCAGAGCTAATTGGTTTTTCACTCTATAAGATTGCAAAGCTATCATATCTTCTGCATCTTTGCTGGTGGCTTGCCTGTTCTTTGCTATCAGAGTCTGGTATTATCTCAGCAGCTGAGAGTACTGTTCCCTGGTGATCTCACTGGCTCCGGTGTACCAATGGACTAGGCAGGGACTGAGATCTTTGGTGAAGGCTAGGGATTGGGTAGTTTCAATGTTGATAGTCTGATGCATGGAGTAATAGTTTAATTTTAGGTTACTGTAAGGTCAAGCAAAACAAGAAAAAATAAATAATCGAAGAATGAATGCAAAAACTGTACCCTTTGTGGAATTGTGCCCTAGAATGCTGAGTATTGGTAATGGATTTCTATTAACCAAAGACTTAATTACGTTAAATATACATATTAAAATTTCTAGGAAAACCACTAACATAAAAGGATAGTATATCTCTTCCAAACTACCAAAAGGGGGAAAATTAAAAGAGAGAAAGAGAAAAAGATCAACCAATCCAAAAAAGGCAAGAAAGGAGGAAAAACTTTTTGGAAAAGTGGGACAAAAAGAATAGAAGGTGGTGGATTTAAACTTAAATATATCAATAATTGCATAAAATGTAAATGAGCCAAATGCTCCAGTTAAAAGTAAAGATTATCAGTTGGATTTAAAGAAGTCTAGCTATTTTTAAGAGATATCCCCCAAACACACACACACAGTAAGCTTGAAAGTAAAAATGATGGAAAAAATACACAGGCAAATAGTATGATCAACAAAAAATAAGCTGTTATAGCTAGAGTAATATCACACAAAACAGACTTCAAGGGAAAAATAATTACTAGATTTAAAGAAGGTTGTAAGGCTCAGTTGGTAGAGCATGGATCTCTTGATCTTGGGGTTGTAAGTTCAAGCCCCATGTTGGGTGTAGAGATTACTTAAAAATAAAATATTTTTAAAATAATTTTTAAAAAATAAAGAAGATTACAATATATTGATAAAAATTTCAATTCGGGGGCGCCTGGGTGGCTCAGTCGTTAAGCATTTGCCTTTGGCTCAGGTCAGGATCCTGGGATCGAGCCCTAGGTCAGGCTCCCTGCTCACCAGGAAGCCTGCTTCTCCCTCTCCCACTCCCTCTGCTTGTGTTGCCTCTCTCGATGTCTCTCTCTCTGTCAAATAAACAAAATCTTTAAAAAAAATTCAATTCAACAGAAAAATGTAATAATACTAACCTTGAATCCACTCAACTGCTTTGACTATGCGAAACAAAAATTAACAGAAACACAAGGAGAAATAGATAAATCCATCAACACAGTGAGTTTTTAGTTCATCTCTCTCATAAATTCATAGATGAAGCAGACAAAAAATCAGTAAAGATTAAGAAAATTTGAACATCAAATGAACAAGCTTGTTCTAGTTGATATACAAAGAACACTGCACCTAGCAACTGGAAAATAAACATTCTTTATAAGAACACATGAACGAGTCACAGATTGTTCACTGATCAAAAGCACCTAGCCGAGGGGACAAGTAGGGGTCAAAATCCATCCCAAGCTCCACTTGCTACACCATGTGCTCAGGTGTGGTGCTACATCCATCTGAAAGAAAGAGCACATTTTCCTAATTCATACAAAAGCAATATGTCATCTAGTAGTGGTCCAGCACATGAAACATTCATGAAAGTTAATCATATGCTAGGTTAAAAAAAATGTCAACAAATTTCAAAGACTCAGTCTCAAACAGTTCACATTTTCTGACCACAAGGCAATTAAAGTGGAAATCAATAACAAGAAGATAAAGAAAACATCTATGTTTGGAAATTTTAAAACATACTTTGAAATCACATATCAAAGAAAAAATCATACTAAAAATTAGAAAATACTTAGAACAGCACAATAATGAAAATATTACATATCAAAACTAATAGGGGCACTTGACTGGGCCAGTCAGTAGAGGAGGTGACTCTTGATCTTGGGGTTGTGAGCTCAAGCCCCACCTTGGGCATAGAGCCTACTTAAGAAAAAAAGAAAACTAATTTAAAATTATGGGTTGCAGCCCAAGTCGGATTTAGAAAGAAATTTATGTCATGAAACCTTTATATTATTAAAGAAGTAAGGCTGGGGCGCCTAGGTGGCTCTGTCGGTTAAGCATCTGCCTTTGGGGGCATCTGGGTGGCTCAGTGGGTTAAAGCCTCTGCCTTCCGCTCAGGTCACCATCTCAGGGTCTTGCGATCTAGCCCCTCATCGGGCTCTCTGCTCAGCGGGGAGCCTGCTTCCCCGTCTCTCTCTGCCTGCCTCTCTGCCTACTTGTGATCTCTCTCCTCTCTGTCAAATAAATAAATAAAATCTTAAAAAAAAAAAAGCATCTGCCTTTGGCTCAGGTCACGATCCCAGAGTCCTGGGATCAAGCCCCGCATTGGGCTCTCCCTGCTCAGTGCTGAGCCTGCTTCTTTCTCTCCCTCTCCCTCTCACTCTGCCTGTCCCTCTGCCTCTCCCTCTGCCTGCCATTCCCTTTGCTTGTGCTCATGCTCTCTGTCTCTCTCTGTCAAATAAATAAATAAAATCTTTTTAAAAAATAAAGAAAGGGCGCCTGGGTGGCTCAGTTGGTTAAGCCTCTGCCTTCAGATCAGGTCATGATCCCAGGGTCCTGGGATCGAGACCCACATCGGGCTCCCTGCTCGATGGGAAGCCTGCTTCTCCCTCTCCCACTCCCCCTGCTTGTGTTCCTGCTCTGCTGTCTCTCTTTCTGTCAAATAAATAAACAAAATCTTTTAAAAAATTAAAAAATCAAAATAAAAAAAGAAAGAAAGAAGCAAAGCTGGAAATTAAAAAGCTAAGCATCCAATTTAAGAAGTTACAAGAACAATAACAAAGTAAATGAAAGAAAGCAGAAATAAGGACATTTCAAAATAAGAAATATTAATAAAAAAGTCCAATACAAAAGATCAATAAAACCCAAAACTAATTGGTTGAAAAGTCTAGTAAGACTGATAAACCTCTCTGGAAAAACTGATTACATACTCAAAGTGGATAATTAAAGACAGGTTTTTTTTAAGATTTTATTTTTAAGTAATCTCTACACCCAATGTGGGACTCAGACTTACAACCCTGAGATCAAGAGTCACATGTTCTACAGGCTGAGCCAGCCAGGCGCCCCTAAAGACAGTTTAATGAAGGAACCATGCACAAGGATGTGGGTGGGCAGAATTAAGGGAAATCAACAATGGATGGTGAAGCACCTCAAGGCTAGCAACACTGGAAGATGTTAGGATCTGTAAGCCTGAAGGGGCAAGGAGAGGGAATGGTTACAAAAAAACTAAGGCAATAAGGAAAAATAAAATAAAATAATAAGGAAAGGAAGATTCAACAGGAACTGTGGTCTTCTGTAGAGGAATCACTGCCAACTCACATCCCTGCTAGGAGGGAATGTGGAGAATAAATTTTCTGACCTTTCTCTCCTTCCACCATCTGATCTCCTACTGCTAATACCTCCCATTGGCTGATGGCTACTGAGAGCCATAATGCAGGGGAGCCAAATACAATTAATGTGGGTCAGGGAAAAGAGCTGGGTGGAGAAGGATGTAAAGTGAACCTTGAAAAGGAAAACAAAGAATTCCCAGCACTGACCATTCCTTTTGCCCCTCCACACCACTCTTGCCCCTCATCCAGATGAAATCCCCATGACCTCAAGCGAAATGTACAAATTCCCATCAGCTACTGTATCATTGCAGGGGGATGTTAATTCATTCATACTCCCACATGAAATCTAAATTATTAACCACCACCAGTGCTTTTCATATGAAGTAGAAGGGAAAGGGGGCTCTAAACATGAAACACAGTTGCCATAGAGGTGCCTGGGTGGCTCAGTCAGTTAGGCGTCCGACTATTGATTTCGGGTCAGGTCATGATCTCAGGGTTGTGGGACCAAGCCCTGCATTAGGCTCCATGCTAGGAGTGGAACCTGTTTGAGATTCTCTCTCTCTCTCTTCCTCTGCCCCTCCTCCTGCATGCACTTGCACTCTCTCTCTCTCTCTCTCTTTCGCAAATAAATAAATAAATAAATAAATAAAAATCTTTTTAAAAATTAAAAAAAAATAGTTGCTATAGTCCCTGCTTCTGTAGCTAGAAGCAGGCTCTAAGTTGATAATCATGGCTTCAATTTTTCTGCCACCTACTCCATGCTTCCCTTGCCCTCTCTTAGCATCTTAGTAGGATAGGATACATTCCCTGGTAGAGTGACCTAAACCTTCATCCCCACAGGGTATCTGAATCCTTATAATCTTACCTTGACTGGGTTACCAGTTTTCATTGAACAGTACTATTCAACAAGGGAGTGATAAGAGGCACCCCAGTGAAGCCCCTGAGTTCTAGAGATAGTTCTCCTTGCTTCCATTGCATAGGAGCAACCTAATCTGCCTTTGGTAATCAGGATAGACCACCCTGGTCTGTACAGTGATCCCTTGTCTGCCTGTTAGTTAAACAACATGAAGAACACAAAATGGCCAGAGGGCAGTGTCAGTTTCTAAAACATCAGAATCCTGACATGTTCCATGGTGGAAGCATTTCTCCCTCAGGTATTAGAACCTCTTAACCCACCGAGTCCAAGATTTAGGGATGGGAAGCAAATATTTCTTCAGGGGGAGGGGTCAATCCCACCTCACCTCTGGAACCTGGACCCATACATTCTGGCTACAAGGGAGATGATATGATATATTGGCCCCTGGTTTAAAGTATATACTAAGTTCTGTATGACGATACCCCAAACTTGTAGGTTATGGTGCCATAACTGAGCCTTTGGCGGGAAATGTCAGCATTCTATCAAGCCAGTTGTTTCTGGGTGATGAGACATGTGATAAGACCAAAGAATTCCACGGGGACAAGCCCATGGCCATACTTCCTTCACGCTAAACTGAGTTTCTTTGTTGGAAGCAGTGTTAGGTGGGATACCATGGTGATGAATCAGGCATTCCGTGAGTGCACATGGTGGTGCTGGCAGAAGCTTGCAGGCATGAAAAGCAAATCCATATTCAGAATACGTATCTATTCCTGTGAAGACAGTCTATGCCTCTTCCGTGATGGAAGGGGGTTCAGTGTAACCAATCTGCCACCAGATGGTTACCTGGTCCCCCCCCCAAGGAATTGTGCCATATTGGTGCCTCAGAGTTTGGTCTCTGCTGATAAGCAGATTGGCAATTCAAAGTGGTGCTAGACAAATCAGCTTCAGTGAGAAAAGACCCCATATATACACCCTATCCCGGCTGCCACAGCCATTTTGTATATGAGTCTACTGAGCAAGCACTAGGGTAGCTGAAGAGGCTAACATCAACAGAATAAGTTATCTTATCCACCTGATTGCTGAGAGCCTCTTCCACAGTGGATGTCCTCTAGACACAATTGTATGGAACACAAATATCTTCACACCTTTAGCCCATTCTAAGAGGCCTATGCATATACCTTTTTCCTATGCCTCCTTGTCACCAAATTCCTCTCTTGCTCTTTCCACATTCTTCACCATCCAGCCAACATGTTAGCTTCTGCCCCTGAATCAGTCTACATCAGTATATTAGGCCATTTCATCTTCCACCGAAGTAGACAACTAGATATACTACTTGAGAGGATTTTCCTTTACCTCTATCTTTAGGGGCCACCCCTGAGTGGAGCTGTCAGCCACCTGTGACCCACTTCTGCCAGGTGCCAGCCTACCATGCAGACCCATCTATAAAGCCATAGGCCTACATTTTCTTGCTCTGTTTAATGATTATAGAGAAGTCTCCTTGAGGCCATATGTAGGGGCTGATGGAGAGGCAGCGATATAGTAGGAGCAAGTACCATGTGAGTGTGAGCTAGTTCCTCATTCACTTTACTTTTACTTTCCCAATTTCTCAGATCTGATTTCATTCACAGTTTCCATTTAACAATGGAAAGCTGCTGCACATCCATTTGATGATTGGGTGGATTAGATAATACTCATTTCTTAATAGCCAATTCAAGTCACATAGTCTCCTGGTGTCTCATGGTCAGTAATTCAGTCATTGTCAGAACCTGGTAGCAATACAGGCATTGCCTTTCAAATGGAAAATAATCGTCAATTAAGGAAAGTCTGGCCTTACTTCAACACCCTAAGAATCTGTGCTATGAGGCTTCTATTGAGACTTCATAGAACATGTACCACAGACTCAGATTTGTTGCTGAGGTTTTTCTTGCTTCGGATCCTACTCAAAACTGGCATCCTTACAGGTTACTCAGTAAATGGGTTAGAGAAGCATACCCAAATACAATATATGTTGCCTCCTAAATCCAGAGAGGTCCACCAAGTATTGGTTTCTTTCTTTGTGGTGGGCGGTACAAGGAAAAACAACTTATCTCTTACTTCAAAAGAGATTTTCTGACATTCCCCAGATCACTGGACCCCTAGAAATGTCATGCATGTAGCAGGGCTTAAATTTCACAGGGCTTATCTCCCATCCTCTGGTCATAAGGCATCTAGAACACTTGGTTCTTCCTACTCCTCAGAGTCTTTAGCATAACGCCATCAATGTCATGGACCAGCATTATGCCTGTGGAATAAAAAGACAAGTTCCTTCTGGACTAGATTATGACAGAAAATAGCATAGTCTGAGATAGCCCTGAGGTAAGAGAAGGAGTGCAAACTATTTCTGATTATCTCTGCTGCTGATAGTTTCTAGGTCAATAGGTGCCGGAGGCTGGGTTGATTTACTCCAATAAAGATACCACATTAAGAAACACAGTTGTGATTGGTGTCACAACCTGATTAAATTAACAATAATTCAAAAATGTTCTCCAAAACTTATATGCCTTTAACCACAGGCCAAACAGGCAAGTTATGTAGGGGCATGTGATTGGAGTCATCATTATTTCATCGTTCGAGTCTTTGGTGGTGGCTCTTATCTCTTCCACTGCCCCAGGAATTTGGTGTTGCTTCGGTTTACTTTCTTGGCAGTAGAGGTGAAAGGGGTGAGGGGTACAGTTCCGGGGGATACTACTTGACCTTTTCTATAATGAGAGCCTTCCCTCCATGGATCAGGAGTCAGAAAAATAATGTGTGGTGATTTGGCCAAGATGGGTCCAAGTTCCCACTGAAATGAACTCAGACTAAGACCTAATTTATCACCCGACTCCCTAAGTCCCCACTCTGGAGATAAACCACAGTGGCACACTGTCCAATAATTAGCATCAATTCAGAACTGAAATCTTATAACCCTCACAAGATTCCGGATATTTTCTTTACCCTGGTCATGGCCTCCTAGTAAATGACCATAGGTCTCAGTCTGAGGAACATTTGGAAGAAGATTCGCAGTATACATCTGTGATAGCATTGCAGTAAGGTCCTTTCTGAAAGAGATCTGGCCTCCCCCTTAATCAAGGAGCTCAAAAAAAAAAAAAACAAAAAAAAAAAACAAGGACTTCCAGATCTGTGAGCTGGCTTAGTAGACCTGGGAACAGAGCAAGAGTTCAAGAGTCTGCAAAATTTTTGCCCACCAGACCTAGAATTTTTCTGTTTCTCTGTATCACATCTATTTCATTCCTAGGAAATTCCATAAACAATCGCCCCCTGCAACAGATGGAGGTCAAAACACTCCATCCTTGCGCTTTATGTCAGTTGCATCCACATTAGTTCTGACAGTTAAGCACTGTCACCTGGACTCTATAGGACTCCATTATTCCTTTTGAAATCAGGGCATCCAATTCCACTGAAGCATCTCCCACTATCATCTCTGGCCTACGGAGGTTATTCCGTAACTTTTCAATCATACTGGTGCTCCCCTCACCAATGTATTTTTTTTATTAAATTCAATTAGCCAGCTTATAGTACATCATTAGTTTTTGATATTGTGTTCAATGATTCATTAGTTGCATATAACACCCAATATATTTCTTAATGCTTTAGTGAAGAGTATCCTCCCAATAGAGTGACCAGCTGGTGCAGATTTTCCTGGGACTGTCACAGTTTTAAAACTGAAAATCCCACAACCCAAGAAACCCTACTGCAGTCTTTGTACGAGTAGAGTTAGTGGTAGGCACTGAGAAGATTGCATGTCATAGATCCACTTCAACATTCCCTTCTCCTTGGGCATTAGGGCTATACTGAAATCCAGTGATTCTTAATGGGAGTGGAGACAATGAACTGTTGTGGGGGTTGGTCCTGAGGAGAATCAGTATTTCCTGTGAGAAAAACACCCCCATGGAAGTCGCCAAAAGGTTTTTGGGCAGAGGAAGGCTGGTACCATTAGACAAAAGACAGACAAATCCTTATACTGGCAAGGAAGGTTCAGGGAAACATGAAGGCTAAATTTTTCTCAGCTTCATCTGTTTATGCCCAAATATTTCCACCCAATGTGTTAGCATCCTTTTCTTTCCCCAGAAGAGCCCATCAGTTAACCTCAGAGCTCTGACAAGGCCATACCTTTAACCAGTGCTGCACCTCTGCAATGTTTATGATCAGTCCCTGGGCATGATTATCAGGCATATCCATCCTACAGTTCCAGGAGAATAAAAACTACTTGAATGGTGACAGTGAGGCTCTTTGATTTTCCACTCTGATCTGTGCTGTGCATTCAAGGCTTTCCATTTGTCCTCTTTTCTGTATAAGCTCTCTACGGTCATCAGAAGCAGTTAGCCCTAGCCACATCCTTTGCAATCATCACTGTCACCATAGGGACTAAGTGCTCTAGCCACTTGATTTCCCAAAGCTTTGCCCTCCACTTGTATTCCATTTCAAGCCACCATCGCTGATAATTTGAGTAATCATCATTCAGTCCATACCACGCATTACAAGTGTCTCATTTCCCCCTAGAAAAGAGGTTGTCGCAGATTGCATTCTTTAGGAAGCCAAAGCTGAAATTGAGTTAGGATACAAAGCATTTACTGGAGAGTGAAACCTGTGAAGCAAATGAGGAGGCGGTAGCCTGGGCAGAGGCAGTACAGGCAGGCAAAACAAACCCAAATCCAAAGTATGTGTCGATTCCATCAAAGACAACTCACTCTCCCTTCCAAGGTGGAAGGGGTCTAATGGAATTAAGACCATAAAGTGGCTGGCTAGTGTCCCTTTAGCCATCGGCACTGTATAAAGGACTCACCATTGGTCTCTGCTGTTGGCTTCTTGGGCACTCAGCAGGTGGCAGTAGCTAACCCAGCCTTGGAGAGGTGAAGCCCATGCTGTGGGGCCCACACATTACCTCCCTCCCCACCTGCCTGCATAACCACCTATTTGGGGGCCCACGGCACAAGTACTATGGTGGCCAAGGAGAAAGTTTGGCTTACCCACCTGGTTGGTTTTGAATCTATTCTGCAGTGGATGCTCTTTGGTGAATATTAATGTGAGACAAAGATATGCACACTGGGAACCAACCCCAGGGTCCCATCTACATATCTCTTTCCCAGACATCCTTGCCACTGGTATGGGAGCATTGTTCTTCTATGCCTCCAATGAGCCAAGATACTTGCCACTCTTCAGGATTCACTGTGTATGTCCACATACCAGGCTTCATCTCCCTCCATAGAAAAGGAATGCCCAAGGGTACTGCCCACTGGAATAGTTCCCTTTAGCAGACAGGAAAGGGGGCAAAAGAAATGGGCAAGCGTTTCTTGGCCAAATGAATGTAATCAGAGAAATGCAAAATAACATATTATATACACATTATGCCACCAGATTGCTGACAATTAAAATTTCAGTGTCCATATATGAAGTTTTATTGGCACACAGCCATGCTCATTAATTTACATATTGTCTCTGGCTGCTTTCCTACTCCGGTGGCAGAGTTGTGTAGTTGCATCAGACTCTGTGGCCCACAAAGCCAAAAATGCTGACTGTCAGCCCCTATTCTAGAGGGTAAAGTTCAAGAAAAATTTAAGTTAAATTAAGGTAAGTTAAACACAGAATTTCAGCATTTCTATCTTATTTAGAACATTCTTAGGAGCAGCATAGAAAAAAGAATAGGGAAAAGAGTTAACCTCTTTGTACCTGGCAAAGATCCTTGGGAAAAGAGACGGGGAGTGTGCCTAGAAAAGAAAAGTCAAGTCAGTGGTTCTCAGACTTGAGCGGGCATCAGAACTATCTGGAAGGTTTCTTAACAACACACTGCTGGGCCCTACTCCCAGGGCCCAGGGGTTTTGACTCAGTATGTGAGGCTTCAGAATGTGCCTTTCTAAGAAGTTCCCAGGTGATGCTGCTGTTGCTGGTCTGCAGACCACATTTTGAGAATTGCTGCTCTAAGAGTTAGAAGTGATACCTACACTGAGGCACTCCAGCAACCTGTATCAGAATCACCTAGATCCCTGGCCCCCTGACACTTACATTTGAGTGGAGGAGTGATAGAATAAACAATTAAACAAGGGGCGCCTGGCTGGCTCAGTCAGTAGAGCATGCGACTCTTGATCTGGGGACTGTGAGTTCAAGCCCCACATGGGGGGGATTACTTAAATAAACTTAAAAAAATAAACAATTAAACAAATAGATATATAATGTCGTATAAAATAAAATGGATCATGGGAAGGGAAAGTGATAGGGCATGCTATTTAAGACAGGGTGGTCAAGTCAGGCCCTCTCTAAGAAGATGACATGGGACAGAGACTTAATGAAAGAGGAGAGCAAGCTATTAATAAGTTAACATTAATGTTAATTAATATCAATATGTTAATATGTGAGGGAGGAGTATTGGAGGCAGAAAGAACAATCAGTGCAAAGACCATGAGATAGGAATGTGCTTGGTGTGGGTTCCCAGAACAATCCAAGGCCAAGAATTTGACTCTTTGTTCTTTCTGGTTCCTTGTGCTCTTCCTTCCCAAGGGCAATAAGCTTCAGTTTATTCTCTATCACACAAATAGGGTCATACAACACATGCTGTTCTGCAACTTGCATTTTCCCTTACTGATAAATAATGAACATCCTTTCATGTCCCTACGTTTAAGATCAGTCTCATTGTTTACAAAGGCTGAATATTCTTTTGTAGACATGTACCAGATGTTTACTTTTTAAAAATCAATGATTTGTATAACCAGTTTTCTATAGATGAACAGTTAGATTGCTTTCATTTCTTGGCTATGACCCAGAAAATGTTACAGTATGCTTTTACATATGTGTGTGTGGGTTTGTGTCTGTGTACTTGTTCGTGCATTTCTTTATGCACTAAAAATTTATTGAGCTGCTACTATATGTTCAGTACCGTGTTATATGCTGAAAATACAATGGTAGGCAAAACAGACATGGTTCTTGCTCTCATGGAATATAGGATCTACTAGGGGAGAAAAATCACACAAAAAGTATGTAATTACAAACTTCAAGAAGTGCTAGCAAGATATGACAGACACTTGTTCAACTAATCCAACTCCCACTCTCAAGCCTTCTTCCAGCTAGAATTTTGGCCAATGAGACAAAAGTGAGTTGTGGGAGGCAAATCATGGTCCCCTCAATCACATCCTAATCCCC
Source organism: Potos flavus (assembly GCA_028534135.1). Taxonomy (NCBI): domain Eukaryota; kingdom Metazoa; phylum Chordata; class Mammalia; order Carnivora; family Procyonidae; genus Potos; species Potos flavus. The sequence continues at coordinate 22,621,553 of CM052901.1, read as the reverse complement.
AGAACCTGTGCATATGTTGAGTAACACGGCAAAGAATTAAGGTTGCAGATGGAACTAAGCTTGCTAATCAGTTAACCTTAGAAGAAGGAACATAAGCACTGGGTGTAAGAGAAAATCACTAACTTCTACTCCTGAAACCAATATTACACTATATGTTAACCAACTAAAATTTAAATAAAACTGTGAAACAGAAAAGAAGAAGGAGGAGGAGGAGGAGGAGAGGAGGAGGAGGAGGAGGTGAGAAGGAGGAGGAGGAGAGAAAGAAGAGGAAGAAGAGGGAATGTATCCTGGATTATCAAGGTGGGCCCAATATCATCACAAAGATCCTTAAATGTGCAGATGGAAGGCCACAAAGTCAGAGATGTGATGACAAAAAGCAGAAGTCACAGTGATGTGATCGCTGGATGTGAAGATGGAAGGGGACCACCAGTGAAGGAATGCAGGCACCTTCTGGAAGCTAGAAAAGGCAAGGAAACCAGTACTCCCTTAGAGCCCGGAGAAGGCAGGCAATCCTACCGACACTGTGATTTTAGCCTAGCAAAACCCATTTCAGACTTCTGACATTCAGAACTGTAAGATGATAAGCTGGTGTTGTTTTAAGCCACCACATTCACAGAGCTTTGTTATAGCAGGCAGAGGAAACTCAGGCGTAGATTCCTTGGGAAAACTGTTGCTTTCCTGACACACGCATCATCCCTCCTTCTTCTACCTTATTCTTTTCTTGAATGTGAAGCCCCAGAAGTCATCCAGTGACGCTGAGGGAAAGGCCAAGAGAACTGTGCAGCCATCATCCCTGATATTGTTGAACTGCTGAAGAAATGCCAGCCACTCCTGACTTCCAGCCTTCTAGTTCTGTGAGGGAAAACAAACAAACAAAAAACCATAGACCCATACTTTTCAGCTCTTGTAGTTATCCAGTTACATGCAGACAAAAATTTCTGAGTGACAAGTAGGTATAAATGGCTATGAGGGAACATCACATGTCACAGACACCTAACTTGATCATGAAATGTGTGCATAGTGGGTGGCAGCTGCGTGGCTCAGTTGGTTAAGTGTCTGCCTTTAGCTCAGGTCATGATCCCGGGGTCCTGGGATCGAGCCCCATGTCTGGCTCCCTGCTCAGCAGGGAATCTGCTTCTCCCTTTGCCCCTCCCCCTGCTCATGCTCTCTCTTTCTCTCTCTTTCTTAGATGAATAAATAAAGTCTTTAAAAAAAGAAATGTGCATAGCATAATTTTTTTTTTCTGTCCAACATCCAATTCCCCTTCCTATTTGGGGGATAATCTCCAGCGCGTACAGCCTTGGGGGACTGTACTACCCACTTCAAAGTCTAAAGGAGGAATTCTATCATCTTCCTGCCCCTTGGCAACCAGTGCACAGGGCACACGCTTGCCTCAACCAGAAAAAGGACACAAATGTATATAAAGAAAAGGATAACATCCTGTGTTGATGTCCCTCCCAATATGCCCTAGGCACTCGTCATTTCTCTTTCAATGACTTCTTATTGCTGGCACCTGTGACTCTGCCCAAGGACTTGCTGGCCACAGGGGTGTGCTTAACCAGAAGTGGCAGGGAGTTAAGGTCCATAGGAGCAAACCTCTCAGTGATGAACATGAATATAAGAAAAATATCCCAACTTCCTTGTTTCCTGGATGGAAAACCCCGAGGCCTGTTCTATTTTGTCTTCCTGAGGTCCCAATAGAGTCAAGTCCCCGTGGCCCACAGCACTAACCTGCTCATTAACAGACCTTGTATTCTTTTCCATGTCTTCCCTGTCTCACTTCCCCACTTCCCTCCTTGGCTTCCTAACATTACTTTCCAAATAAACCGCTTGCTCTCAAATACTTATCTGGGGGTCTGTTTCACCCAAAGTAAGATAGCTGGTACCAGAAGTGGTCTTTTGAAGTAGACCTTCAGGATGGGATTCTGGAATTGGATTACTCATACAACATAGGAATACAAAGACCTCATTACTGCTGGTAAGTAGAGTAGTGGCAATCTCTGGCATGCTGTAGCATGACAATTGATGAGACTCTCGCCTATGCTGGATTGGGATAGGATACAAATGAAAGGAAATGAGCTGGTTCATGCAATAGCTCTAGCACTTGAAAGATGAAAACTTTGAGAATCAGGGAGTTGGTTTGCTCTTGTCAATGACCATAGAAACCCTAAAGAAGGGATGCCCGGGTGGCTTGGTTGGTTGATTGTCTGCCTTTGGCTCAGGTCATGATCCCAAGACAGGTCATGATCCCAGGGTCCTGGGATCGAGTCCCACAGGGAGCTCCTTGCTCAACAGGGAGCTTGCTTCTCCCTCTCCCTCTGCCACTCTGCCTGCTTGTGTGCACTCTGTCTCTTTCTCTGACAAATAAAGATCTTCAAAAGAAATAAATTTAAAAAAAAAAGAAACCCTAAAGAAAGCAAATGACAGGTTTGGTCAGCCAATTATTAAGTCAAGGAACAGTAGGGAAGCAGAAGGCCTTCGTGGGAACTTTTATCTTTTTTCATTCCATCCAGAAAGGGGCAGGCTAGGCTAAAAATCAGTTCCAGATTTGATTGTGAGAGTGATAGAGTGACAGAAGAGGATGATGTTTGTCTTCCTTAAGATCTGCTCCCACCTCAGCATATTTCTCTTAGAGACAGTTCTTGCTATGGCTTAAGCAGAGAAATACCATTTCTGGTAGGAGATAAAAGAGATTATTCACTGAATAGTTGTAGGAATTAGTGAATATATACTTGCTGGAGTTGAGAGAATAAACCCAGGAATGGATCTTGAGGGTGCTGCACCAGGGAACAATATAAAACTGGATATGGAAGAGTTTTTGATATTGGAACACTCTCCCATGACTCAGGATTCCATATCCTGGCAGGGATACCTGGAGTCAGTCCTAGTATGCTGCTGGAATGGCTCCTTGAAACTTGGAAGCACCAAAGCCTATATAGTAAATGAAGTGGAGTTGTTGGAATTGCCTTGACAGAGCACTGAGAGAAGGGTTAAAAAGCTCAGAGGGGTGGGAAATTAGAATGGCTTCCTTATGTAAGATCAGAAGGCACACTAGTTGATGGTGTCCCCTGGAAGGGCCCAAAGGACACTTTTTTTTTATTTAGGCAATAAGGAATGTGTTACTGGCATTGTTGAAAAGCTCCATGGTGGTTGTCTTCTATGGGTCAGGGTTCATGATAGGGGAGACTAGTATGTAATTTATGCTCCTTGGCGTCAGTGGGGATGATAGGATTCTAGAAAAGCGGAGGCCAGATGGCAGCAGTTAATTGTTAGAGTCAAGGTAAGTGTAATAACCGTTATAGAAACCAAGTCTGAAATGGCAAAGATGGGGCTCTGACCTGCGAGGAGCTGTAGAGATGGCTAATAAACCATGGCACTCCTGGGAACGACACAGATGGCAAGCTATACCAGTTCACTTGAGGCGCCATAACAAAATACCAGACTTAGTAGCTTAAACAACAGAAATTTATTTCCTCACCATTCTGGAATCTAGACATCCAAGATCAAATTGTTGGCAGGGTCAGTTTCTTCTTCACAGTTCTAGAAGCTAGAAGTCCAAGGTCAAATTGTTGGCAGGGTCAGTTTCTTCCGAGGCCTCTCTCCTTGGTTTGAAGATGGCTGCCTTCTCACTGTGTCCTCACACATTTGCCCCTCAGTCTGTGTGTTGTCTGTGCCCTAATTTATTATTCTTATAAGGACACCAGTCATATTGGATTCAAGCCGACCCAAATGACCTCATTCTACCTTAATTACCTCCTTAAAGGCCCTATCTCCAAATATGTCACATTCTAAGATACTGAGAGTTAGTACTTCAACAAATGAATTTTGGGGGAACACAATTCAGCTCATAACAGAAACCAGCAAGAGTATTTCTTATAAAACTAAAAAAATAAAGATAAATAAATCAAGACTACTTGAGCAGTAGACTGTCAGTTGTCACAGTGGAAAAATCATGATCCTTTGTTGAGTTTCCATCCGTGAGCAGTTACTCAGACCCAGAACTGATCAAGTGAAGAAAAGCCAAGTCCCGTTGAGGAAGGACCCTGCAAAGCGACAGCAAATATATACAGTTATGATTCCAGCGACCCTGCCTCCACAGGACCTAGGCCATTCATCAGTATGATTGTAAAGTAGGGGGAAAGGAATCCCCATATTTTAAGGAGCTGATGTCAGGGAATCTAAAGCACCATCTTTGGGCCCTCTGTTAGAGTGGGATATGTGGAGGTTTGGTAGGAAATGGAGTCTTGGCCCAAGTCTTACAGTGAAGCCATTGGGCAAGTCTTACAGTGAAGCCATTCTGTGGTCCTTTCTCTAGTCCCTGAATGTATTATTGGAAGAGACATATTCAGCAGTTAGAAGAACCCTCAAATTGTTCCCTCACCTAACAAGTAAAAGCCATTATGATAGAAATGGCTAAGTGGAAGCCTCCGAAACTCCCTTAAGCTAGCCAAAATAAGAAGTGATGCCATATCCTGACAGGACTGGCAGGGAATAGTGCCAGCTTCCTCACCTTCTCCCCAGATAAGACAACCTTGAGGTGTGTTCCACGGCCACCTAGAGATCCCCAGGAGGACTGAGACCCAACTGCCCAGAACCAGACCTCCTCACTAATGCACCTTGCATTGCTTTCCTTCCTTCCCTGCTTCACTTTTCTATTTCCCTACTGATGTTTATCATCTCCCAAATAGACTATTTGTACTCAAAGCCTTGCCTCAGTGTCTCAGAGTGAGGACCAACCTAACCCATCTCCTCTCTGGCCTCTGTTTATACTAAAATCCACATATGGAGGGTTTTTGTTGCCACTGTTGTTGGTCGTTACCCCCCAGAAAACTCATGCCATACACACTGTTCTGCAATAACCTTTTTTCATTTTATGAGGCTTTTTGGAAATTCTTCAGACCAATAAATTATATATCTAATTCATATTTTAATAGCTGTGTCAAATTCCATAATATGGATATCCATATCCACTCTCCTACTGCTAAACATTCAGGTAGTTTCCAGATTTGCCTCCATAAACAATGCCGCCATAAGCATTCTTAGACATAAAGCCTAATGAACCAGTACTTCTTTTTATATAGGATAGACTCTGAAATTAAGGATTGCTAATCAAAAGGTATGTGTATTTTCACTGACAAAAATCTACCTTCAGGTGTGCTTGGCTGGCTCAATTGAAAGAGCATGCAACTCTTGATTTTGGGGTCATGAGTTCAAGCCCCGCGTTGAGTGTACAGATTACTAAAAATAAAATAAAATTGAATAAACTTTTTAAAAATCCTTTAAAATAATTACCTTCAGGGGCACTTGGGTGGCACAGTCAATTAAGCATCCAACTCTTGGTTTCAGCTCAGGTCATGATCTCAGAGTTGTGAGATTGAGCCCCACGTTGGGCTCCATGCTCAGTGGGGAGTCTACTCGAGATTCTCTCCCTCTCTCTATGCCCCTCCCCCTGCTTGTTCTCTCTAAATGAATAAATAAAATCTTTTAAAAAATCCACAGTGATGAAGGTGGGTCAAAGGGACACAGAAGCCAAACTGAAAGAGCTCCCAATAACCAAAGCTGGAACAACTTAAGTAACAAGAAAAAGTACTGTTAGATTGTAAGTATAAAATACATATCCATAGATTTACAGTTATAAATAAACGATTATATAAAGAAATAGGGGAGAAGAGACCACCCTCCCACTCAGAAGAATTCCAAGTAATTCATGTATACACTCTGTCCTCAAGGAGGTGAATCATAACTCCCCACTACGTAAGTATGGACTGTGCATTGTGGCATCCTTCCAAAGAGTAGAGTATAGGCAGGGGCGGTGGGGGGGGGGGCTGCAGTTTTCCAGTGGAGAAGACTGACAAACGCCACCTCAAACAGGTGATCAAGGTTAATAGGAACAATTATGTTATTTTGATAATATGTCTTCTTTGCCAATATGTGATGACATGGCATGTTACCTCTATGGTAGTCTTCTTCAAAACCTGTAACACTAGTCTAATATTGAGAAGACAAACCTCAACTGAGGAACATACTACAAAATACCTGACCAGTATTCCTCAAAGCTGTCAAGGTAATGAAAAGCAAGGAATGTCTGAGAAACTATCACAATCAAAAAGAGCCCAGTGAAATATGACTACTAAATGTTATGTGGTATCCTGGATGGGATCCTGGAACAGAAAAAGGACATTAGGGTAAAACTAAGGAAATCTAAATAAAGTATGGACTTTATTTGATAAAAATGAACCCATATTGCTGTATTATGAACAAACTATGACAAATGTACCATCTATATAAATGTAAGATGTTAATAAAAGAAACCGGGTGTGAGGTATATGGAAACTCTATACTATCTTTGCTATTTTTCTGTAAAACTAAAATTGTTTCAAAATAATTTTATTAAAAAATAATTGACTATATATGAATAGGTTTATTTATGGACTCTAAAATAATTTTATTAAAAATTGTTCATTCACCTAAATTATATTTCTGATATGGTATATGATATAGGGGCACGCCTGTTTTCTTTCATGTGGATAGCCAATTGTGCCAACATCAGTTTATCAAACAATTGAATTAAAGTGCCGCTTTTGTTATCTATTAATTTACAATGCATATTTGGATTTTTTTTTTGGACAATTGTATTTCATTGGTCAAGTTTTTATTCCTATATAGGTACCATACGGGAATCAGTATGTTTTGATTATGGTGATTCTATGTACCTTTAAGATCTGGTAAAATATACTTGCAACTAATCTCACAAAGGACCAATTTCCATAACATATAAAGAATCACAATAAAATCAACAAGAAAATGAGCGACAACCCAGTAGAATAATGGGCAAAGAATATGAGCATATGTTCACAAAACATAAGTATCAATGGCTCTTCAATGTATGAAAACATGGTCAAACTTCATCATAATTAGAAAAATGTGAAATGAAACCATACTTCACAGATACACAAAGACCAAAAAGTTCAATAAAATGCTATTTTTGTGAGAATGCAGGGAAACACCCACTTTCATACATTGTTGGTAGGAATATAAATTGATACAACTTATATGGAGAGTAGTTTGGCACCATCCACAAGCATTTAAAATGTACATGCTGCTTGACTCAGAAATTCTATGTCTAGAAATACATCTTACATATATAGTTAGGAAGATACAAATCATATATACAATGCTATTCATTGAAACACTGTTTGTAATAGAAGGAGATTGGTAAGGTATTTTAAATATTAAAGTCCATCAAAAAAATAAAATAAAAAATAAATATTAAAGTCCATCAACAGAGAACTAGTTAAACAATGGTATATCCCTAAAATGAAATTCTGTATTCACAAAGGAACAAGATGCAAGCTCTTTAGGTACATCTCAAAGTTACATTGTTAAGACAAAGCAATATAAAGAACAGTGTGAATATTGTGTAAAAAAATGACTCAAATATCTCTGAAAGTAAGTGGGAGAAATTTGTGACCTAAATTGTCTATGCAGAAGATAACTGAGTGGCTTGGGGAGGGTGGGGAAGAGGTGAAGAGAGCTGTATGCCTCTTGGTAACTTCTGAACTTGAACCATATGAATATTTCACTCATTTAAAAGAATAAATAAAATATTAATTTTTATGATTAATTAAATAATATGAGACTTTTATGAGTCCTATTTGAATTGCATTAAATTTGTCATTTGCGGAAGATTACTGTTCTTATGATATTATGTCCTTTCCATTTCTTCAGATCTGTTTTTTTAAGTACTGTCTTCACCCAACATGGGACTCGAACTCACAATTCTGAGATCAAGAGTTGTAGGCTCCACAGACTGAGCCAGCCAGGCACCCCTCTTCAGATCTTATTTTATGTTCTTCAATAAGAAGCTATACTGTTCTTCATATAAATTCTGTGTATTTCCTCTTCCACTCATTCCTAAGTATTTTTTTAAGTTTTATTTATTTAAGTAATCTCTACCCTAAATGTGGGGCTCGAACTCACAACCCCGAGATCAGGAGTTGCACACTCCACTTACTGAGCCAGCCACGCACTCCTCATTCCTAAGTATTTTAAATTTTTATTAGTGTTGTGAATGGGATACTTTCCCATTACTATTTCTAGCTGGTTATTGATAATATAAAGAAATATTATGGTTTTTGCCTATTTTCATATTTAAACATCTCACCAAAAACTTATATTACTTCTGGTAGTTTTTGTAAAACTAGAATCTAGTAAGTTTTCTACAAATATAATTTTTTAAATAGGATAATTTTGGGGGCGTCTGACTGGCTCAGTCAGTGGGGCATGTGACTCTTGATCTCGAGGCTGTAAATTCAAGCCCCACGTTGGGTGTAAGAGATTACTTTAAAAAAATAAAATCTTGGGGCGCCCGGGTGGATCAGTGGGTTAAAGCCTCTGCCTTCGGCTCAGGTCATGATCTCAGGGTCCTGGGATCGAGCCCCACATCGGGCTCTCTGCTCAGCAGGGAGCCTGCTTCCTCCTCTCTCTCTGCCTGCCTCTCTGCCTACTTGTGATCTCTCTCTCTGTCAAATAAATAAATAAAATCTTTAAAAAAAATAAAATCTTAAAAATATAAAAATAATAATAAATCAAAAATAAATAGGATAATTTTTGCATATTCTTTCTAATGTGAATTCCTACCATTTTAGTTGTGGTAAAAGCTGAACACACCTGAGAGAGAGAGAGGGAAATATAATGGTATAAATGAGATCGAAGTTTCTTTCTTTCTTACATAGTCGCTGACCAGTCCAGGCTGATGGAACAAATACCCTTCTCCTCCAGGTTATTCAGTGATCCATGTTCCTTTCATCTTATTGCCCTGCCATCTACTGGAGTGTTCCACTCACCTACATGGTTGAAGTGGAGTTACAGTTACATCTATGTTCCAAACTGTGAGGAACAGGATGGGAGAAAAGTCTAGGATAAACAACTTCCTTTTAAGCAATTGAGGGATAGGCTGACCTCATCACATCCATGCATATCCACTGGTGCAAAGACAGTCATATGGCTGCACTTAGCTTCAGGGAAAACTGGGAATTATTTTCTCTCAGCCATGTCCATAGCTAAAACTATATTTCTAAGGAAGAAGGGGAGAACAGAATTTTGAAGACAACTAACAGTAGGCTACACATAATACTCCATTGTCTTGTCTTCTAGATTAGTTAAAGCACCCAAACGACGTTGAAGAATAGTGGTGACAGCATCTTTCTCTCATTCATGATTTTAATGAAAATGACTTTACTATTTTATCATTTAGTATAATTTTTGCTGTTGAGTTTTGGTAAGCAATCTTTATCATATCTAAGTAGTTTCTTTTAAATTTCTATTTTTAAAAATAAATAAACTTCTATTTTACTTGAAACATTTATTAAGAATGGCTCCTGAAGGGGCACTGAGTGACTTGGTTGAGCATCTCACTCTTTTTTTTTTTTTTTTAAGATTTTCTTTATTTAAAAAAAAAAAAAAAGATTTTCTTTATTTATTTTGACAGAGAAAAAGAGCTCACAAGTAGGCAGAGAGAGACGGGGAAGCAGGCTCCCTGCTGAGCAGAGCGCCTGATGGGAGGCTCAATCCCAGGACTCTGAGATCATGACCTGAGCTGAAGGCAGAGGCTTTAACCCACTGAGCCACCCAGGCGCCCTAAGCATCTCATTCTTGATCTCAGATTAGGTCAGAATCTCAAGGTTGTGAGTTGAGGTCCTGTGTTGGGCTCCATCCTGGGTCTGGAGCCTATTAAAGAAAGAAAGAAAGAAAAAAAAAAAAAAAAAGAATGGCTGCTGAATTTTTAAATGCCTTCTCGGTTTCTATTAACATAATACTATGGGTTTTCTCCTTTAATCGTTCATGTCGTAAATTATGTTGATAAACTTCCTAATGTTGAGTCATTTTTGCATTTCTGAAATAAACCCTACTTAGTCATGGTGTATTAACTTTTGCTACACTGCTAGATTCCGTTTATTAAGATTTTATTTGGAATTTCTGTGTGTATATTTTGTACAAATATTTTAGTATCATATAACCATATGTAAGGCTATACTAACTTTAAAAAATTAATCTGGGATCTTTCCATCTGTTTCCGTGGTCTGAGAACTGGTGCCAGTCCCTGAACTGACGGTTACCAACTCATGACGGGATAAGTACAGAAATGGAGAATTAAACATCGCTATGACATCCAAGCAGTGATCGCTAGACTCATCCATGAACAATGCACGCCGTTTCTGTAATTATTTTTTTGTCCCTATGTTAAATTGGTTTTGATTATATTTAATGAAATGTAATTTATTGCCGATGAATCTTAAAATTTAAAAATTGCGCTTGCATTTTGCTTATTTCATTTCTCTAATATTCTTATTAAATTTTACAAAAGTATATCGCCACAATAATTGTAAATTTTTTTTAAAAACGGTTCCTTCACTACAGATGTTTTGAAAAACACTGGTCTAGAAGGGACCAAATGACATTAAAATAATTTGTTTCTTAAAGGTTATCTAGAACTTCTCTATAAAAGAAACTGGACCCGCTGTCTTTCCATTCTCTTTACTGCTCTCTTGGGTTTTCTACTTCTTGGGTCAATTTTGGTAGTTTATAGTTTGCCAGGAAATCCATCATTCCTTCTATATATTCACATTTGTTGCACACGAGATTCTCTTTAAAGTCGTTTAGTATAGATCTGTTTTTATCTACACCGTTACTAATATTTTACCTCCCCTTCCTCTTTTTCTTCCTTCCTACCTTAGTCTGGCTAGCCAAGAGTTTGATCTATTTTATTGGTCCTTTCCAAACAACCCGGCTTTGGGGAGCGGGCGGGCGAGCAAGCCCAGCCCCGGGTCAGGCGGGAGGCGGGCGGGAGCGCGCGGAGCTCAGGACCGGGTCACTCCGAGCGGAGGCAACAAGGCGGCAGGGGCGGCCCCGGGGCATCGGCTCCGCCGCGCAGAAGCCGTAACTCCGGGGTTTTCCGGGCTTAGGGAAGTGGCCGCGGGCCTCATCTTCCGGCGTCGCGGCCCCGGATGCTATCACCTCCTCCTCTGTCGCCGCCTCCGCCACCTCCTCCTCCTCCTTCTCCGCCCCTCCTCCCCCGCCCCCCCCCCGCCTCCCCCGCGGGGCTCCTTGTGCCTGGTCCCTCCTGGAGCCGCTCCAGCCGCACCGCCGCCACCGCCGCCACCGCCGCTCGTTTCATCCTCCGGCACCAGATGTCCAGCCGAGTGTCCGGGCGGTACGCAGTGGTACTCAGCCGCAGGATCTCAGCCCAGTGCACACCTAGAAGGTTGGCCTTCACAGGTCGGTCAACAAAAGGACTCGCCGGAGCCATTATCACGCGCGGTGCAGGGTAACTTACTGCGGGTTTTGTTGTTTTGTTGCTGCCCCTGCTTATGACCTTCCCATCATGTTCCCCTCTCTCGATATGCACTTTTCAGTGTGGATAGACGCTAGATATCTTCACATTACCTCCCCATTAATCAAAAGATTACGGGGAACTGAAGATGAACACAGTAATGGCATACATCAGCCTTTATACAGTTAAAGCCATACCAAGCCATAAAGATGGGTTTACCAGTATTGTTGTACTGGTTGAAACTCCGAGTCAAAAGAACAGGAATTCAAACTGTATGTTAATTATACTGGAATTTTAAAAATAAATAATTTTTTTAAAAGAACCAAGGTTTCAGGAAACTTCACAGTAAATATCTCATGCAGCACTGTGCAACAGAAATATGATGCAAGTCACAAATGTGAGCTACCTGTGTGATTTTTTATTTTTATTTATTTTTTTACCTGTGTGATTTTTTTTTTTTTAAGTTTATTTATTTTAGCAATCTCTACACCCAATGTGGGGCTCGAACTCACGACCAGGAGATCAAGAGTCCCATGTGCTTCCGGCTGAGCCAGCCAGGCACCCCTACATGTGTGATTTTAAATACTAGGAGCTCCATTAAAAAGAGTTAAAAGAAACAGGTCAAATAAATCTTAATATATTTGCTCTAATATATCCAAAATACATCAATATTCATCAGTATGAAAATTATGAGATATTTCACATTCCTTTTTCTTTTTCATAGTAAGTCTTTGACATCCTGCATGTATTTACACTTCTAGCACGTTTTCAGATTGCCAACATTTTGGGTGCTCAGTAGCCACATGTGGCTAGTAATCAACACACTGGACAGTGCAGTTTCTTCCATTTCTGCCACTGAGGTCAAATGTTCTGAATAGTTACTGTGCTAAATCTCCAGAGCCATTTAATGGATCTATTGACAATCTAGAATCTAATCTAGATAAAACATGTAAGAGCACTACAAAACAATTGGCTCCATATATTTTAGCAATTCCTTGAAGAAATTCCATAATACAATGTGTGGAATACAACCTATCAGCTGTTACCAAATGTTATGGAGCTCCAGAAAACTGGAATGACTGTGAGGTTTTCCCATTTGCATTATGCCAGTCAAGCCAGTGCAGAAACTGGCAGGAAATCTCAGTGAGTTGGGCAGTTGGGGCAAACTGGGTCCACCAAATCTCTGAATCCTCAGGGGTTCAAGTGCACATTTACATACACTGTTCAAGGTCCCAGCCCAGCCCTTCCTGATCTGGGGGGATAATGAAACCTCAAACTGATATAGTGTTCCTCTCTTGTTTTCTAATAGGAGTAGTCTTTTCTTAATTTCAGGTCATTAAAAATCAGGTCCTTATTTACAAAGCAGTTGAAGGAAGGCTGGCATTGAAAGTCTAGTTTAAAAAGATGAGGGACTTAAAGGCCCCACCGTGGAAGGCAGGTCTTTGAAGGCTACTTGTTTTTGCCTGATACCATTCAACATATCCTAAATGTCCACTCTTTGCAGATTTGTGCACATGTATTTCACTTGCACCATATTTTTTCCAAATTGTGCACACACACGAAAGGTAGAATCTTTAATAAATGGAATTAATTTTTTAAAGCCAACTTTTGGTTTGAAGTTTTATTAATTTTTTATACCACTTTTATTATTTTTGTGGCAGAGAGGCAACACTCAGAGCCTACTTCCAGAAAGGACTAACTGTCCAGCTGCAAAGAGTGCCGGCAGCTGTTAGGACATTCAGAGTCTACCTCAGATTTTGAGCTGAGGGTCACAGTGCTCTTGGGGTGCCCACAGCTAATGACTGGGCAAGGTGGAAGGACTGGGGGGTAGCCATTTCTGCCCAGTGCGGGTCATCTTTGCTATGCAGCTCCCCAGTGAGCTGGCAGAGACTTTGTCAGGTCTACGTTGCCAACAAAATGCCCGGCCTCTTCTGCTTCACAAACGTTACTCCTCGATAAAGCTTTTGGATCCTTTCCTCCTCAGCATCTGTTTCCCAGGGAACCCAACCTGTGACAATTTTCTGTTTCACTAATTTTTAGAGCTTTATCTTTATTAATTCCATTTATGTTTTCTTAATTTTGCAGCTTTGCCACTATTTTCTTAGTAGATTCATTTCCATGTTTTCCATTTTTTTTTTCTTGTTAATACTAAAAGCCTTTAAAGGGGGTATCACTTCAGGGCTTTGAGGGCAGTCATGTCCCTGCTAAGACTCCGTAGGCCCCACCTCCACTGTTAGATCTAACCACTTCCTACATCTCCATCACCTACCTGGACTTTCGTGATTCCTGATTTAAAGCTGTGAATTTTCTTTTTTTTAGAAAGTTTTTTTTTTTTTTTGAGATTCCATTTATCTATTTGTTTGAGAGAGAGTGAGAGTGAGTGAAAGAGTACAAGTAGGGGGAGCAGCAGAGGGAGCCCGATGCAGGGGTCGATCCCAGGACCCTGAGATCATGATCTGAGCCGAAGGCAGATGCTCAACTGACTGAGTCACCCAAGTGACTATAAATTTTCTTCTAAATAAAGTTTTAGGTGATCCCATAGAATTTGCTATATCCACATTTTGTTACTTCCTAAACTTTTTATGAGTTCTGTTTTTATTTTCTCTTCAATCTAGGATTAAATTGATATTCCTCAATTTCTAACTAGTAAAGATATATTTGACCATCTTTTATTATTTATTTCTAATTTCACTGGATTATATTGAGAAAATGCAGCCTCTAAAATCTCCTCTTTCAGGGGTGCCTGGCTGGCTCAGTCAGTAGACCATGTGACTCTGATCTCGGGGTTGTGAGGTCAAGCCCCATGTTGGGTATAGATCTTACTTAGAAAAAGAAATTCTCTTCTCTTAAATTTATGAAGACTTTCCTCTGTGATGAAGCACACAGTTAATGGACATTAGAAACTAATTTACATTTTTAGATGCATATGGATATATATATATATATATATATATATATATATATATAGTCATACATTAAGCTTTTTGGTTATATTAATCAAATCATCTATTTTATTTTTTTAAGATTTTATTTATTGGGGGAAAAAAAAAAGATTTTATTTATTGGGGCACCTGGGTGGCTCAGTCAGTTAAGTATCTACCTTTGGCTTGGGTCATGATCTCAGGGTCCTGGGATCAAGCCCTGCATTGGGCTACCTGCTCAGTGGGGAGCCTGCTTCCCCCTCTCCCTCTGTCATGCTCATGCTCTCTCTCTCAAATAAATAAAGCCTTAAAAAAAAAGATAGTAAAAAAAATTTTTTTTTTTTTAGCAAGCATGAGCAGGGACCAGGGAGGGGCAGAAGGAGAGGGAGAGAGAGAATCCCAAACCGACTCCTTGCTGAATGTGGAGCCCAACAGGGGGCTCAGTCTCATGACCCTGAGATCATGACTTGAGCCAAAACCATGAATTGGTCACTCCACAGACTGAGCCATCCAGGTGCCCCCAAATAATCTATTTTCTATCTTATTTTTTGTGTACTTGATCAGTTAAGTTTTGAAGGAGGTATATTATAATCTCCCATTATGGTTGTGGTTTTTATCAAAATTTTCTTGTTTCTAAGAGTTTTGCTTTAAATCTTAAGCTGGTATAACAATTTAGTATATAAAGGTTTATGGCTCATCTCTTCATAAAAAATCAATTTATGCCCCTTTTTGTATTGTTTATTGCTTTTAATCTTGAATTCCAGCTTTAAAAAAAATAAAACTTAGCTTAAGCAACACACATTTATGATCTCACCATTTCTATGGGTCAAGAATAGCATGGCCTAACTGAGTCATCTACTTCACAACCTCTCATAGGATTTCCAACAAGGTGGCCACTCAGGGTCTCTTATAGGCTGCCATCAAAGTGTCAGCTGGGGCTGCAGTCTTATCTCAAGGCTCAGCCGGGACAGGATCCATGTTCAAGTTCAGTCACATGGTTTTTGGCAGGATTCAGTTCCTTGCTGGCTGTTGGACTGAGGTCCTCAGTTTTTTGCCAGATGGCTCTCTACATCAGAGTACAAGAACAGCCGGAGAGGGAATGGAAGCAGAACAGAAGCCACGGTTTTTCATAACCTAATTATGAAAGTGACATCCCATCATTTTTGCCTTAGTCTGTAATAAGCAAGTCACTAGGACCAACACACACACAAGAAGAGGGAATTACACAGGGAGTGAACACCAGGCGGTGAGGATTATTGGGAGCCATTTTAGAAGCAGCCTACCCTGGTCAGCCAGCAGTTCTCTACTCCCAACATTCTATATATGGTATTCCAGTGTTTTCCAGCTTTCTGTGTCATATATTAAAACTCTAATCCTGGGGCGCCCGGATGGCTCAGGCAGTTAAACATCTGCCTTCAGCTCAGGTCACGATCTCAGGGTCCTGGGATCGAGCCCCCACATCAGGCTCCCAGCTCAGGGAGTGTCTGCTTCTCCCTCTGCCCCCCACCCCCAACTCCTGCTCCCTCACTCATGCTCTCGCAGTCACTCTCTCTCTCAAATAAATTAATAAAATCTTAAAAAAAAGCCTTATAAAAAAATAAACCTCTAATCCTGGTTTATTTTCCTTTGTAAGAATGTCAGTCAGAGTCCAACCAGAAAATAGAAACAGCTCTGAGTATTCAGAGCTCAGTCGGTTAAGCATCTGACTGTTGATTTTTGGCTTAGGTCATGATCTCGGGGTCCTGGAATCAAGCCCCCTTTGTGCTCAGCGGGGAGTCTGCTTTAGAGGCTTGCACACTCTCTATGTGTCTCTCAGATAAATAAACGAATCTTTAAAAAATAAAAAATAAAATGGGATATACGGGGCACCTGGCTGGCTCAGTTGGAAGAGCATGTGACTCTTGATCTTAGGGTCATGAGTTTGAGCCCCATGTTGTGTGTCGAGATCACTAAATAAATAAATGAATGAAAGAATAAGTAAATAAAATAGAGGGAATATAAAAATACAGGGACTGGATTGCACAGATAATGGAAGAATTGATAAACCAAACAGGGCACAATAAGGACAGCCCAGAGACTAAGAATGGCAGGGAGCAACTACTGCCCCTAGGTGGGGGTGGGGGGGGTCAAAGGAAGGAAGTGGTTTTACTGGAACCCGGGGGCCAGCGTTACCCAGTGGAAGCCTGTCTGGTAGGAGCTGGGGCTACAGAGGAGCTGTAATCACTACTAGAGATGCTATCTGAGGCACAGAGGGAGGTGAAGAAATACTCCAGCTTCTCTGTATTCCCTGCTTCCAACCAGCCACCGATGCCTCCTGTTGTCCAAATCAGCTGGAAGCCAGAATGTGTTCTTTCTGCTTGGAATCTTGCAAGATATTTGTTCTGAATTTTTAAATTCTAAAATCATACTTTCCAGTTCTACAGTATCTTTTTTGTGCTCCAATTTCAGATCCTCAGGAGTTCTCATTACTTCTTGTTATAGTTTATTATTTAACAAACATGTATATGATAGGAACTGTTCTAAACATTTTACAAATATTAATTTGTTTAATTATTTAATAATTCTCTTCTCTTTCTTTCTACATTAATGGGAGCCACCTGTCTAATTGTCCAAGTTAGTCTCCCTCCCTCTAGTTAATCATTTTCCTTAAATGGGTTATTTCTCTTTGCCTTCTTGTGATTTTGACTCCTTAGTAATTAGGTCAGGCAATTAGCATCTCCTGAGCAGTGGTAAACCAGTGAATGGTAGAAGGTTAAGTAGTTTTTGTTTTTGTGCGTCAGAAACAAACTAGATGAAGAGCCATTATGCCTTTGTGAGGCACAGGGAGGAAGCCTCTGTGTCCATGTCTCCCTGAATACAAGTGGGAAACTCTTCCAACCATAGCAATTCAGACCAACAAAATAGTTTTCCCGGAGGTCAACCATGGTCAGCTGAATTAGGCCCCGGTAGGACCTCAGGGAAGCAGGGAAGCAGGCCCAGGCTTCATAGGGCAGGCTGACCTTCCTCAGAGAACCACAAAATCACTGTCATTATCCCAGGTTTCCGACAGATATGCCCCATCCTCTACCACTGTCCCCTGACTCCCACCCAGCTTTAAGGTGATTGAACAATCTCAGCGAACCGAAGGAGTAACCCCAGAGCAAAAATCTCCTATTTGAAGTGTCCCACATTGAGCAAAAATGGTCAGGCACTAGCACCCCTGCCATGCTTAGTCATTAGCTGGAGGCTGCCCAAGAAGAGCGTGACCTTGGCTTGAATCTGTTCTTCATCCCCACTCGAGGATCCTAAAAGAAATACGGTCTTAGATGCAGCTTCCAGGCTCCATCGCCTTGCCTACACTGGCTGTTCTGTTATTTTTTTTTTTAAGATTTTATTTATTTATTTGACAGAGAGAGACATAGCGAGAGAGGGAACACAAGCAGGGGGAATGGGAGAGGGAGAACAAGCTTCCCGCGGAGCAGGGAGCCCGATGTGGGGCTGGATCCCTGGGCCCTGGGATCATGATCTGAGCCGAAGGCAGACGCTTAACGACTGAGCCACCCAGGCGCCTCTGTTGTGTTTTTCCTAAGCAGAACTGAGTAGAAAGAGTATGCCATGGACATTTGTTCAAGCTGCCATCTTCCCAGAATTTGAGGATAAACCTTTGAACAGCCCCCCCAAAAATCTCAAAAAATATAGAGAATGAATTGATTTAACTATGATGCACATATTTGTGGCTCTCTTTATGTTTATCCTACTTGAGATCCATCGACCTTCATGAATGTGTACAATAAATTAATTCTCAAATACTTTTCAGTTAGTGCATTTCAAACCACTTGTTTTAACTCACTTTTCTTAATTTTAAAACTGGTGCTTGATGAAATAAAACTCATACAGAAGCATATAAAGTAAAAAATAAAATTGTGCCCCACCCTTAACTTCCCCTAAATCCCTAGTAATTACCATAAACAACAGTTCGATATGTATCTTCCCAGATTTTTTCCAAAGCATATTTAGATCTATGGATATATAATTGATTTATCAAACATTTTTAATGTGGTGGAGTATAAATACGAAAAAGCTTTGTCTCGGGGCACCTGGGTGGCTTAGTCAGTGAAGCATCTGCCTTCACCTCAGGTCATGCTGGGATCGAGCCCCGCATTGGGCTCCCTGCTCAGCGGGCAGTCTGCTTCTCCCTCTCCCTCTGCCTGACGCTCCCCCTGCTTGTGCTCTCTCTCTCTCTGTCAAATAAATAAATAAAATCTTTAAAAAAAAGCCTTGTCTCCAACCACTCTGCTCAAACAGTGTCTTCTCCCATCCCAGGTCAGGCCTGATCTCTTTCATTCTCCCCCTCGCTCAGCTGCTTCTGCTGTGGGGGGTTAGAGGAAAGGAGCCAAGTGTTTTGTTTTGTTTTCCCTTTTAAAAAAGAATTTATTTATTTATTTATCTATTTATTTGAGAGAGAGAAAGAGAGAGCGCACAAGCAGGGGGAACAGCAGGCAGAGGGAGAAGCAAGCTCCCTACTGAGCAAGAAGCCTGATGCACGACTCGATCCCTGAACCCTACTTGTTTCTTTGGAAGCTCAAGCATCCTCACCATGCCTACCAATGGGAGAACAAGCTCCCCCACTTCGGCCATCTCTCCTTACCCTGTTGTCATAGGTTATTTTATTCCGCCTGCAGCATTCTCTAGGGGAGAAGTGGGCATCCTTCTCTATGTTCACAGATGCCCCCAAATTCCAGGAGGCATGTGTCAAGTTCTCAAACATTCTTTCACCACCCTCCACTCGAGTGGCACTCCCAGAGCAGTCCTCTGTGGCAGGCGTGAAGGATCACTGCGAGGCTCTCCCTTCAAGAAAGAATTTGCCGTTGGGCTGCAAGATGGGAAGGCAGCTGACAGCCTCCAGCTGTGGCACCTTCAGGATCCACTGCAGTGTTTTAACCAAGATGCTCTTTCTGGGCATCTTCCAGCCAATGACTGAGCATGGCAGTGGTCCTAGGACCTGTCCATTTTCTGCCTAATATGGGATTCCTCTAACAGGCAATCTTTGCTCCGAAGCTCACCGTTGGCTTGGCTGAAACTCTGTCAGACCTGCATTGTGGTTTCAGGTTCTTTCTGCCCAATCCTACTTTTTGCCCCCTCTGCAGATGTCATATCTGCATCACCATCTGCACGCTCTTCCTGCTCAGTTCTGCACCTCCCCCTCCCAGCCATTTCTTTTCACAGGTGTGAAACATGTATCATCGTCTGACGTTTTCACTGTCCAATTCTCCTTCCCTGTCTCGACGTTTCCCAGGAGTTTACCTATCCAATAAGCTTCTGACACTCTTAACTCACTCTTAGCATCTGATTCCCAGAGGACCCAAATTAAGTCTCCAAATTTCTGCAGCTCAGCCCCCATCCTAGCTTTGAGGGGTTCTCTTGGATCCCCCACATTTGAGCAGGAAAATCACAGCATTCGTCAACTTAGTCTGTCAACTCCTGAATCTGATGTCTGGTTGGTGTGTCAATGAATTTGCCTCAGATTTCTGGTCTTCTCTTCGTATGGACTTAGTGAGGTGGTAAGGATGATGGCCGAAGAACCAATTCTGAATTTCTGTGTGTGCTGGACAGGGTGCCTGGCAGGTCCTTGATCCATTCCTTAGAAAGTGGACCTCACACTGTGGGGCTCGTGTGGGCCACGGACTGGTGGCTGATTCTGGACTGGGTGCTCTGTACCAAGGGCAAGTTTAAGGACGATTAAACTGACCCTCCTCAGACCCTTCTGGTGTCTGCTGGTGCTGCTGTCTCCTTCCCTGCTAGCTCCTGCCGTGCCTGGAACAGCCCATGCCCTCAGGATGTACCTCAAGGAGATTGACAGCGTGACTTAGGACTCGTTTCTGAAAATAGCTTTCATGCTCTGAAACCTGCAGAAGAAGGAGGAGGAGGAAGCAGACCTCAGCTTTGAGCACTAGCAAAATTCCAAAACAGGACAATTCTCATTTGACTTTTACATGCGCGTGCGCACGCGCACACACACACACACACACGTTATATGCACACAGATATGTTTATATATAATGTTGTTTATAATACTGAAATTATGCTATTTATTTCTACACTTGCTTTTAAAAATCCATACAATACATAGACTGTCCAACACCAAGAATGAATCCTAATGTAAACTATGAACTTTGGGTAATAATGATATGTCAACATAGGTTCATCAATTGTAACAAATGTACCACTGTGTTATAGGATGTCATTTGGGGGGGGTTGTGCATGTGTGGAGACCGAGGGTATTTGAGAATGTTCTGTACTTTCTGCTCAATTTTGCTGTAAACCTAAAACTGCTCTAAAAATAAAGTTTATTAATTTAAAAAAGGTTTAAAATGTGACAATAGCAATTTATCTAATTCTTTTCATTTAATCTTTACCAATCTGATAGGTCAAATGAAATATTTTGATTTGTATTTCTTTGGTTACTAATGAGGCAGAGTATCTTTCATACATTTACTAACCATTTGTATATTCTCATATCCTTTGTTCATTTTTCTAATGTGTCGTTGGTCTTATTGATTTGTAAGAATTCTTTTTTGTATTAAGGGAAGTCTTGTCTGTCATATGTGTTGCAACTATATCTTCCCAATCTGTTTGTTTTTTTAAAGATTTTTTTTAAGGATTTTATTTATTTGAGAGAGAGAGAGAGCACAAGATGGGGGAGGGTCAGAGGGAGAAGCAGACTCCCTGCTGAGCAGGGAGCCTAAGGCAGGACTGGATCCTGGGACTCCCGGGATCAAGACCTAAGCCACAGGCAGTCGCTTAACCAACTGAGTCACCCAGGTGCCCCAATTTGTTTTTTTTTTCTTAAGATTTATTTATTTATTGGGGCACCTGGGTGGCTCAGTGGGTTAAAGCCTCTGCCTTCGGCTCAGGTCATGATCTCAGGGTCCTGGGATCGAGCCCCGCATCGGGCTCTCTGCTCAGCAGGGAATCTTCTCCCTCTCTCTCTGCCTGCCTCTCTGCCTACTTGTGATCTCTCTCTCTGTGTCAAATAAATAAAATAAATAAAATCTTTAAAAAAAAGATTTATTTATTTATTTATTTTAGAGAGAGAGCAAGCGAGCAGGGTGATGGGCAGAAGGGGAGAGATAGAGAAAATCTCAAGCAGACTCCCCGATGAGTGTGGAACCTGACACGGGACTCCACATAGGGCTTGATACAATGACCCCGAGATCAGGACCTGAGCCAAAGCCAAGAGTCAGACACTTAACTGACTGCACCACCCAGGTGCCCATGTTTTTTTTAATCTTTATTTATGGTGTTTTATGCTTTGCAGGTTTTAAAGTTTTTTTTATGTAGTTGAATTTATGTCTTTTTACTCTTCGAGCTTCTTGGTTTTCTGCCACCCTTACAAAAGCCTCACCCATTTTTTTTCTTATACTATTTTTATGGTTCTATTATACCTTTGGTACATTTCAATGTATTTTGGAATAAGGAATGAGGTAGTACATCATCTTTATTTTTCCAACTGGCTAGCTAGTTTTCCAGACACCTTTACCAGACAATGTTACCCTTTCTCTACTGATTTCAAAATGCCACCTTTACCAAAATCTAAATTGTTGTATGCACTTGGTTTATTTCCAAACCTTCTATTCTGCTTCTTTTTTTTTTTTAAGTGGGCTCCATATTCAACTTGGGGCTTGAAGATGAAGAGTTGCACGTTCTACTGCCAGCCAGGTGCCCCTGCTTACTATTTTAATTATCATATCATACTTTTAAAATTGTAAACTTACAATTGTTTTAATATCTAGTAGAGCTAGATTTCTCTCTAATTTATTTTTTATAACTTTCGCAGATATTCTTGCATGTTTTTACTTAGATGAATCTTTTTTTCTAAAAGATTTCATTTATTTTTTTAAGGTTTTTTTAAGGTTTTATTAATCTATTTGTCAGAGAGAGGAGCACGCACAGGCAGGGGGAGCAGCAGGCAGAGGAAGAAGCAGGCTCCCCACTGAGCAGGGGGCCCAATGCGGGACTTGATCCCAGGACCCTGGGGTCATGACCTGAGCTGAAGGCAGACGCTTAACTGACTGAGCCACCCAGGCGTCCCTCAAATATTTTATTTATTTATTTGAGAGAGAGAGAGATAGAGAAAGCATGAGCAGGAGTGAGGGAAAGAAGCAGGCTCCCTGCTGAGCAAGGAGCCCGATGTGGGACTCAATCCTGGGACCCTGGGATCATGCATGACCTGAGCGAAAGGCAGGTGCTTAACTAACTGAGCCATACAGAAGCCGCTACAAATCTTTAAGATCATTTTTTTTCAACTATCCCAAAAGTACTATGGGATTTTAAAACCAGGATTGCCATAGGGGCACCTGGCTGGCTCAGTTGGTACCGCATGCAACTCTTGATCTCAGGGTTGTAAGTTCAAGCCTCTCGTTGGGTGTAGAGATTACTTAAAAATAAAATTTTAAGTGAGGGGACGGGTGAGCCTGGTGGTGGGTATTAAGGAGGGCACATATTGCTTGGAGCACTGGGTGTGGTGCATAAACAATGAATCTTGGAACACTGAAAAAATAAAATTAAAAAATAAATAAAATTTTTAAAAAGAAAATAAAATCAGAATTGCTATAAATTTATAAATGAATTTAGGAGTAATCAATACCTTCACAGAATTCAATCTCTTGATGTCTCTCTGGAAAAAATTAGTTTCCCTAATACAGGTTTTACACAATTTCTTCATTAATATAGTTCTCATGGCACCTACAGTGTGCAAGGCACTGTTTAAGTTGTTGGACATAAAAAATAAAGTTCCTGTTTTGGTGGTACTTACAAGCTAGTGGGAGAAAAAGCAGGATTTTAAAAAACAAGCATATAATATGACAATTGGTGATGAGTGCCATAAAGAAAATAAATCTGGGGGTGCCGAGGTGGCTCAGTCAGTTAAATGTCCAAATCTTGGTTTTGGCTCAGGTCATGATCTCAGGGTCATGAGATGGAGCCCTGCATCAGGCTCCAGGCTCAGCAGGGAGTCTGCTTGAGATTCTCTTTCTTTCTCTCCCTCACCCCCTCTCCCTCTCCCCTCCACATGCATGCTCTCCCTCTCTCGAAGAAATACATCTTAAAAAAAGAAAAGAAAAGAAAGCTGGATAAGAGGATAGAGAATAAAGGGAGACGAATGCTATTTTATACAGTGGCCAGGGAAGGTCTTTCTGATGGGTGAAACTTGATGGGAAACTTAAAGGAGGTGAACAAACCAGCCATGTGAATATAACGGCATTACAGGAAGTAAGCACAAAGCCCTATGGCTCAAGCATGATTGGTTTGTTTGAGGGACAGCGAGGAAGCTGGTGTGACTGCAGTGCAGGCGTGAAGATCTGAGTGGGAACTAGGGGCCAGGTTATGTAAGTCCTTACAGGTCATGGGAAGGACTTTGAATTTTATTCTGAGTGGGTTTAAAAGCCACTGGAAGGTTTTGTTTTTTATTTTTTTTAATTTATTTTAGGGGCACCTGGGTGGCTCAGTCGTTAAGCATCTGCCTTTGGCTCAGGTCGTGATCCCAGGGTCCTGGGATGGAGCCCCACATCGGGCTCCCTGCTCGGCAGGAAGCCTGCTTCCCCCTCACCCACTCCCCCTGCTTGTGTTCCCTCTTTCACTGTGTCTCTCTCTGTCAAATAAATAAATAAAATCTTTTTAAAAATTTATTTTATATATAGAGACAGAGTGCACGGGGTGGGGGGTGGAGAGGGACAGAGGGAGAGAAGCAGACTCCCTGCTGACTGTGGAGTGGGAGCCCAATGTGGGGCTTGATCCCACGAACCTGAGACCACGACCGGAGCTGAAATTGAGGCAGACGCTCAACTGACTGAGCCCCCCAGGCGTCCCACCACTGGGAGGTTTCAAAGAAAGAAGAGTCCTGTCTGATTTATTCTTTTAGATGATCACTGTCATTTCTATATGGAGAATAGGGGAACAAAAGTGGAAGCGGGGAGAGCGGTTACATCCAGAAGAGAGATGATGGTAGCTTGGGCTGGGGTGGTGGCAGTGAGGGTTTTGTGTGGTCAGAACACAAAGAAGTAAGCCAGGGGCCTCTTCTACCCACAGGCGTTTGCCAATCGAGGTGCTCCTTAAGTGAGGGTGGCAGATGAGACAATGAGTTAGTGACCTGAAGCTACCAGAAAGGTAGACCCTAGACCCTGGATAACCTCTCTCTCTCTGCCTCCCCCCCACACACACAGACACAGGAAACAGTGGACAGGTAAGTAGTACTAATGAGTGGGAATTGGGAACCAAAGAGATGGAGCTCAGTTGGAGGTGAGTACCAGCCGAAGGGGGACTCCTAGTACAACACAGACCCTGTTCTGGAGACAGAACTCAGAGGACTGCACTCTGGAAATGGGGATACAAAAACTCCTCGAGCATCGCTTCCAGACTGCTAATGCCTTCAGGTGAGCCATCAGGTGACTGGTGTGAGATCTGAAAGAGGGGAGAAAGCCACGGAGGTTAGTGAAGCATGCAGGGATGCTTTTATCCTAAGGGTGTTTTCCTACTCCCAAGAGGCATCTGAGAAGCTGAGTTGCTCTTTCAGTCGCCTCATGGAAGTAGGTGTACAGGAGTTGGAATCTGGGGTAAACTATTCCCTGCTTTGGGCTTAGAAACTAGAGGATTACACTCCAGGAGTAAGGATGACCCAGAATTAAATCAGTCTTCATTAAGTCTACATTTTGACTTTGTCATTTAAACAGCTCAGAAGACATCAAGGTTTAAACTTGAATTAAGGTAATCCCATATTCTTAGTACCCCCAGGCACCTGGAGAGGAGCAAACAAATCTTTTCTAGGAAAAGAGAATATTCCAGACTTCAAATTATTTCTATAAATAATTTTCAAATATGACATCCAATTCATAATTAAAGGTAACTAGATCGACAGTGAGAGACAACACACAATGAGCAAGAACCATCAGAAACAGTAGACAATAGAAACAGACTCACTAGGATGCTAGATACTGAGAAAAGCCTTATTTAAACATTTCTCGAGGAACTAGAAATTAGAAAAGTGATAGTACAGTTTTGAAAACAAACCAACTAGGGGCGCCTGAGTGGCTCAGCCAGTTAAGCATTTACCTTCGGCTCAGGTCATGGTCCCAGGGTCCTGGGACCCCCCGCATTGAGCTCCTTGCTCAGAGAGGAGTGTGCTTCTCCCTCTCCCACTGCTGCTCTCCCTGCTTATGCTCTCTCTCTCTCTCTCTGTCAAATAAATAAATAAAATCTTAAAAAAAAACAACTAGAAATTATGGAAGTGAAAATTATAACCAAAATTAAGATATTGGTAGAGAGGTTTCAGAGTAGATTAAACACAGCTAAAAACAGAATCAATTAACCAGAAGAGAAACTAAAGGAAATTGTTCAAATGAATCTATTTTCTAAACTGTAGACCAAGGAGCCAGAAGATAATAGAAAGAGCTTTTTTTTTGAAGATTTATTTGTTTGACAGAGAGAGAGAAAGAGCACAAGCAGGGGGAGCAGCGGGCAGAGGGAGAGGGAGAGGGAGAAGCAGGCTCCCCACTGAGCAGAGAGCCTGACGTGGGGCTTGATCCCAGATCCCAGGACTCTGGGATCATGACCTGAGCTGAAGGCAAATGCCCAACCGACTGAGCCACCCAGGCACCTCTAGAAAGAGATCTTTAAAGTATTAAAAGAATATTTTTAATTCCAACTTAATTACACCAATTCTATACAGGTGAAAATATCTTTCAAAATTGAAGCAAGATATGGGAAACACAGAAAAAAAGAGCAAGGCAGCTTTATTCATAATTGCCAAACCTTGGAAGCAACCAAGATGTCCTTCAAAAAGTGAATGGATAAATAAACTGTGGTACATCCAGCCCTGGGTGGCTCAGTCAGTTAAGTATCTGCCTTCGGCTCAGGTCATAATCTCAGGATCCTGGGTTTAAGCCCCACATTGAGCTCCCTGCTCAGCAGAGAGTCTGCTTCTCCCTCTCCCTCTGATCCTCCTCCCCCCTTGTGCTCTCTCTCTGTCTCAAATAAATAAATAAAATCTTTAAAAAAATAAAAATCATGGGTACCTGGGTGGCTCAGTTGGTTAAGTGACTGCCTTTGGCTCAGGTCATGATTCCAGAGTCTCGTGATTGAGTCCCGTGTTGGGTTCCCTGATCAGCAGAAAGTCTGCTTCTCCCTCTGACCCTCCCCCCTCTTGTGCTCTCTGACTCAAATAAATAAATAAAAATCTTTAAAATAAACAAATAAAAATTAAAATTAAAAAATAAACTGTGGTACATCCAGACAATGGAATATTATTCAGTGTTAAAAAATGAAATGCGCTATCAAGCTATAAAAAAGACATGGAAGAAGCTTAAATGTATATTACTAAGTGAAAGAAACCAATCTGAAAAGGCTACATACTGTATGAATCCAATTACATATATGACATTCTGGAAAAGGCAAAACTATGGAGACGGTAAAAAGATCAGTGGTTGCCAGGGGCTTGGGGCAGGGAGAGATGACTAGGTCGAGCACAGAGGATTTTTAGAGCAGTGAACTATTAGTTTTATTTTAATTTTTAGTAATCTCTACACCCAATATGGGGCTTGAACACACGACCCCAAGATCAAGAGTTGTATGCTCTTCCAACTGAGCCAGCCAGGCACCCCTAGAGCAGTGAACTATTCTGTATAACATATAATGGAGGATACATGCCATTACATATTTGTCAAAAACCACAGAATACACAACACAAAGAATGAACCCTAATATAAACTATGGCCTGCTACAACATGGATGAACCTTGAAGACATTATGCCGAGTGAAAGAAACCAGTCACAAAGGACCACATATTATATAGTTCCATTTATATGAAATGTCAGGCAGGAATTTTGAATAAGAGGAGCACCTGCGTGGCTCAGTTGGTTATGCCTCTAACCCTTGGTTTGGGCTCAGGTCGTGATCTCAGGGTCATGGGATGGAGCCTCACATTGGGCTTCATGCTCAGCAGGGGGTCTGCTTGAGATTCTTTCTCTCCCCCTCCCTCTGCCCGCCCCCCCACTCATGCACAAGCCTGTGCGCTCTCGCTCTCTCTCTCTCAAATAAATAAATAAAATCTTTAAAGGAATTGTGAGGAAGAGAGGAGGCTTCTTCAGGGTACCAGCAGTGGTAAAACATGATAACATCACTTTGAGTTCATACTCAGGAGAAAGTCTCACCCTGACTAAGTAAATACTAAGAACAGATTTGAGACCTAGTGGATCTGAGCACTAAGAGTCAAATGGAAGGTGCCTCAAAACTGCACTGAACTGGGGCAACTGGGTGGCTCAGTGGGTTAAGCCTTTGCCTTCAGCTCAGGTCATGATCTCAGGGTCCTGGGATCGAGCCCCGCATCGGGCTCTCTGCTCAGCGGGGAGCCTGCTTCCCCGTCTCTCTCTCTCTGCCTGCCTCTCTGCCTACTTGTGATCTCTCTCCCTCTGTCAAATAAATAAATAAAATCTTAAAAAAAAAAACTGCACTGAACAAAAGGCTTAAGAGAGAAGGCAGTAACTTGGAAGGGGGAAGTATCTATTAGAGGAATAGCATCACAGAATCAGAAGTTCAAATGACCCTTCCCCCCAAAAGCACCATTTATTAAAGAAACTGTACTTCATCGTGTCAACAGAAGAGGGTGCTCTTGAACCAATAAACCAAATAAGGCATCCAAACTCCTTTTCCCCTATTGCATCAACTATTATTGCTGAAACAAGAACTCCCAGAACACTTTATAATGACTAGAAAAAGGAACCCAACATCTGCACAAAGCTACTCTAAGAAAAAAAAAATGAGTTAAATATATTAAACAAGCAATTACAGATATGAAAGAATACTATGAATCAGAAATTCAAAAATTCAGAATAGAAACAAACAGGAAAATGCTAATTGAGTGCTGACTGAACTTAGGGAAAAAAATTGAAGAAAAAGACAAAATCCTCTCAGAAGACCAAATTACAAAGTAGCCAAAGGAGAATGGATATGATCAAATAATACGGGAAGGGAAAGAAAGAATGACAATGAAAAAGAGCCAGGAGAACCAAAACAAAATAAAGAGGTAAAGAGAAACTGCTTGATATATCTGGAATCTCTTGAAAAGAAAAGGCAAATAATGAACAGAAGTAATATTTTTTAATTAAAATCACAACAAAACTTTCTAGAGTAAAACAACACCTGATTCTATATATTTAAAGAGCCCATTTTAGGGGCTCCTGGCTGGCTCAGTCAGTGAAGCATGTGACTGTTGATCTCGGGATTGTAAGTTCGAGCCCGTAGAGACTGGGTGTAGAGATTACTCAAAATAAAAATTTTTTAAAAATAAAAAATGAATAAAGAGTCCGATTTATAATTGGGAAAACTGACCATCAACTGGGAGACACGGTCTAATAAAACAGACATTAATGATAAAGAAAAAAATCCTTTGGATCTACAGGCAAAAAGAACAAAAAACTGAAAACAAGTGACCTACAAAAAAGAAAATTGGGTGGCATCAAACCACTTGATAGGATTACATAAAGACAAGAGTGAAGAAACACTTTAAAGAAACTCAAGTAAAAAAATTGTGTGTCACGAATTTTAGTTTTAAACTTTCAAGAACTGAAGATATTTTGTATTCAAGAACTCTGAGGATTCTACTAGAGGTCAAGTTTTGTCCAACTAAGAGAAGATTGGAAATTTTTGGCAAAAGAACATACAATGAGAATTGAATAGGTTTAATTATAAATCTAAGACTAAAACAAATATGAGAATCAAGAGTTGAAGAATGCTCTCTGACAAAGTAGAAATACAACCCAAAAAGGGAGTGAAGGAGAAATGTAGAAGTAACTCAATGATTGCCATATAGGCCATAGGTGGGAGTCAAAGGATATCATTTTTTTAAAAGATTTATTGTTTTATTTGAGAGACAGAGAGACAGAAAGAGAAAGAGAGAGCAAGCACACAATCGGGGGCGGGGGTGAGGGAGAGGGAGTGAAAGAATCTCAAGCAGGCTCCAGGGACACCGGGCTCCATCTCACCACCGGGCTCCGTCTCACCACTCTGAGATCATGACCTGAGCTGAAAGCAAGAGTCAGACACTCAACCGACTGAGCCACCCAGGCGCCCCTCAAAGGATATCATTTTAAACTAGCAAATCAAATAGTAGAAACCTAGGTGGTGAGGAAAATGGGGATGAAGAGCTGAGATCCTTAGCGATTCCAGTATAGACCACCTCATCTGTCCTAGTTGATGGCTTCGTCTAAGCTTCCTTACACTCTGACCCTTGAGGTAGCGCTTCAGGTATTTCAAGTATCCAGTAGGCTCCGTGCTAGACGACCTCTCCCTCCCTTTTCTCCCACCAGCCCAGGCCATTCATTACATAACACTTCTCAATTCTGTTTTGTAATCTTATGGTGACACTCCCTCTCTCTCACATTCTCAACCCACAAAAAAAGAACACTTTACCTTCCTGCTTGCCAGCTGCCCCACTTCTAGCCAGAGAATCCAGCTTCCATTGAGCCTGCCAAAGGGCTTCCAGAGCAGCTTTATTTATACAGATTTGCACAACACATTTGTCTGTAAGGGCAGCATCTTGACTTCCAGCAGAGCCAGATACTGAAAAGTTACTCTCTATTCCAGAAGACTGTTGAAATTTAAAGTTGCTTTTTAAAAATTCTAAGCTTAACCGTTTTCTTTATTTTATTTTTTTAAAGATTTTATTTATTTGAGAGAGAGAATGAGCAGAGGGAGGGGCAGAGAGACAAGCAGACTTCCCACTGGGCTAGGAGCCAGACGTGGGACTTGGTCCCAGGACTTTGGGATCATGACCTGAGCTGAAGACAGACGCTTAACCCACCGAGCCACCCAGGCTCCCCAGCAGTCGTTGCTCTCTTTAGGCCATATCCAGTTGCTTACTAATCAAGCCATAAGGGGCACCTGGGTGGCTCAGTGGGTTAAAGCCTCTGCCTTCGGCTCAGGTCATGATCTCAGGGTCCTGGGATCAAGCCTCGCATCGGGCTCTCTGCTCAGCAGGGAGCCTGCTTCCCCCTCTCTCTCTGCCTGCCTCTCTACTTGTGATCTCTCTCTCTGTGTCAAATAAATAAATAAAATCTTTAAAAAAATTAATCAAGCCATAAAAGCAGACAGGAGGTAGGTAGTTCAGAAGAAAAATGTGAAAGATGATGCTGGTTTTTTTGTTTGAGGCCAATGTTTCTTATCATATTAAGGCAATATCCATCTATTCTTATTTCATTAAGGTTTTATAAAATATTATCATAAGGAAACATTGAATTCTCTCAGCTGTCTTTTTGGGCATATTATCAAGAGGATCATATGTTTTCTACCTTTCCTTTACTAATATAATACATATTATAATATTAATATATTTCATTATACTGAAGCACCTTCACATTTCTAAGATAAATTCCATGTGGTCATGGTTAATACATGATGGCATTCTTTTGTTAACATCTTTATTAGAGTTTTTACAGCAATATTTTAAGTGATATTTTGTCAAATTTATTTTCAACAATCCCTTTTTCTTGACTGTTTTCCTTCCAAATCATCTTCTTTCAAGAGCAGTGCTCATATGCATACCACAACCCGGCAACCATATATGGTCCCTGCTCAGTCCAGGATTCCCTCACATACCTGTCTTAGCCCAACATAAAGGAGCCCTCATAGAGCCCACAGTCCTTAACCATAGTAGCCATTGAGGTGAGGGATGGCCCTCTGTCCAGTTCAGGACCCTTATGCAGACTTCTACTCCCAGTCGCTGAGCAATCTTCTAACACATACCAGACCAGTAGGATTTCTTCTGTCTATATCTATACCACTATTTAGCATAATAGGGTCTGCTTAAGATTCTCCCTCTCCCTCTGCTCCTTCCCTACCTTCTCTCTCTCTCTCTTTCCTCCTCTCCCCC
>CM052901.1:22561333-22590303 GCA_028534135.1 Potos flavus | reverse complement strand
AGTCACTCCACAAAACCGTAAATCCAACTAGATAATAAACATGTGAAAATTTACTTAACTTCATTAGTAATCAGAGAAATGCAAATTAAAACCAAAATGTGATGTTATTACAGTATACCCACTTGATTGGTGAAAATTAAAAGCCTGACACTAACAATGGGTGACAAAAACATGGAGCGATAATGAGACTGCAAATTGCTGTAACCACCTTTGAAAATTGTCTGATATTATTTACTAAATCTGAAAATATACATATTTCATGAGTGAGCAGTTCCACACAGGTATACATTCGGCAGAAATGCTTTCCCATGTACCCTATAATATATAATATAATTATATGCATATGCTTAAGAGAAGATGTCCTTCAAAAGTAGAATGAATAAAACATGCCATGTTTATCTAATGGACTATTATATAACAATGAAAACAAACTACAGATACAAACAAAAACTTAGAGTGTAAAAAAAAAGACTTATGGTGTAGAGAGTTGAGTTGTCGGGCCTTGTTTGGTCACTTATGTGAGTGAGATTTGTATCAAGGCTTACAGGGGCAGCAATAAAGTTAAGGTGCCTTTCTCTTTTTTTTTAAGCTTTATTCTAGAGAGACAGACTGAGAAAGAGAGCACGAGAGACAGCAAGTGGTAGGGGGGCAGAGGGAGAGATTCTTCTAGCAGATTCCCTGCTGAGCGCAGAGTTCTATGTGGGGCTTAATCCCACAACCCATGAGATCATGTCCTGAGCCAAATGATGCTTAACTGACTGAGCCATCCAGAATCCCCAAGAGAATTTCTTAATTTTAATGCACTTAAAATCATCAGTCTGTTCCTGGGCTCTCTGTTCTGCTCCATTGGCTTATCTTTATTTGTGTTAATATCACAATGTATTAATCGATATAGATTTACAATGAGTCTTGATATCTGCTACAGCAATTCCTCCCACCCTGTTCTTCAACAGTGCCTTGGCTATCCTTGGCCCTGTGGATTTCCATGTATGTTTTTGAATTAGCTTGTCAAATTCCACAAAGAAAACCTGTTGGGATTTTAGTTGTAATCTACAAATTACATTGCATCTATAGATCATTGCATTGAATCTATAGATTATTTTACTTTTTTACAATTGTTGGTTCATTCCCTGGGTGAAATTTGGAACTACTCCCCCACCCCTCCCCATGAACACAGTGGGCAGGAAGAGACCCAAGAAAGAGAGCACTCCAGATTGGTGAGGAGCAGTCTTCATAAGCAAGGGAGCTTCCATACATACAAAGTTTATTTTGGGTGGTCACGTCCTCTCAATGATTTCCCCTGACAACAATATTTAGTCTTCTACTCCACAAACATAGTGTATCTCTTCTTTGGTTTAGGTATTTTTCTTCTTCTTCTTTTTTTTTTTTTAAAGATTCACCTACTTATTTTGGAGAGAGAGAGAGAGAGCAGGGAGGCAAGGGAGAGAGAGAGAATCTCATGGAGACTCCCTGCCAAAGCAGAGCCCCACTCAGGGCTTGATCCCACAACCTTGAGATCACCACCCAAGCCAAAATCAAGAATCAGATGCCCAACTGACTGGGCCACCCAGGCATCTCTGTTTAGGTCTTCTTTAATATTTTTTTAATAAAGTTTTATATTTTTATCCATAGCGTATATACACTTCTCCAATTGTATTTGTTTCAAGGCTTTTCCAACATTTTATTGTGATATCATTCAAAAATACAGAAAAGGTGAGAGAATATAATAGTGAACACCCATATACTCACCACCTTGATTTTTTACCATTAACATTTCACTATACTTGCTTTCTCATGTATTATTCATCTCCCCAACTCTCTATCCATCCATTAATCCATGTCATTCTCAGTGTATTTCAAAGTAAATTGCAGACATCAGTGTAGAAGCTACTTTTAGGCAACAGGCTTGAGAATGGAAACTTAATCAAGGCAAAAGCACCCACGACAACCACCTAGCTAAATGCAGACAGGTTCATTAAGCCACCCACCTCAAGATAGCCATAAGCCCTAACTGACCAATTACAACCAGGCACAGTTCCTGAGATTACCGAAAAAGGGAAAATTCCATACGTCCCCATACTCCCTTACTTTGCCCTATAACTGTGGCTCTTCACCAACACCTCATTGCAGATAGTCTCTGCTTTGCTGTCCTGCTCACCACTCCCTTGTGGTGTATTCAACAAACTTCCATCTCTTTTGTTCTGCCTTGGGTAAATTATTTCACTGCCTGTACCATCAGCCTCCACCCTATCAGGTTGCCCCACATTTGGTGACCCCCCCATACAATCGGGAGACCCCACATGTGGTGGCCTTCATGGTTGGTACACTTACTCCAAAATTCCTCAACATGATATTCCAAGTTTTTTTAAATGATGCTACTGGCATATTGTATCCTTTTCTTTTAATTCCCATTTTTCTATTTCTTGTCATTATGTGGGAAAAAATTAAATTTTATACATAGATCTTTTATCCAGCATCCTTGTTGAACAGTCCCATTAATTCTAATCATTGATCTGTATGTACTTTTAGAACTTTTACATACATAGTCATGTCATGTGCAAATAAGAAAAATTCTGGTTTATCCTCTTAAAATCTTATACCATTTTTCCCTTGTTGCACTGCATAGGACTTCCACTACAATGTTAAAGAGAAATGGTGATGATAGTGGGCATCTCTGTTATGTTCATGATCTCAAAGGAAAAGCTTTCAATTGTTCACCATTAAATATGATGATGGATTTAAATTTTTTCAAGATCCATCAAATTAAGAACATTCTTGTCTAAAAAAAATTTTTTTAAATAAAAAAGAATATTCTCATCTATTCTTATTTTGCTCTTAGTTTTTAATATTCATGGACATTGAATTTTTTAAAGATTTTATTTTTAAGTAATCTCCACCCCATGTGGGGCTTGAACTTACAACCCCAAGATCAAAAGTTGCATATTCTACCAACTGAGCCAGTCAGGCACCCCTGAATGGATATTGAATTTTTTATATTTTTTCTGCATCTTCGGAGGTTACCACAAGATTTTAATACGTTAATACAGAATAGCCAAAGCAATCCTGAAAAAGAAAGCAAAGCTGGAGGCATCACAATTCCGGACTTCAAGCTCTATTACAGAGCTGTAGTCATCAAGACAATAAGATACTGGCACAAAAACGGACACATAGACCAATGGAACCGAACAGAGAACCCAGAAATGGACCCTCAACTCTATGACAAAGCAGGAAAGAATATCCAATGGGAAAAAGACAGTTTCTTCAACAAATATTGTTGGGAAAATTGGACGGTGCTATGCAGAAGAATGAAACTGGACCACTTTCTTACCCCATACACAAAAATAAATTTAAAATGGATGAAAGGCCTAATTGTGAGACAGGAATCCATCAAAATCCTAGAGGAGAACACAGGCAGTAACCTCTTTGGCCTCAGCTGGAACAACTTCTTACTAGACACATTGCCAGAGGCAAGGGAAACAAAAGCAAAAAACGAACTATAGGGACTTCACCAAGATAAAAAGTTTCTGCACAGGGAAGGAAACAATCAACAAAACTAAAAGGCAGCCTACAGAATGGGAGAAAATATTTGCAAATATTTTTGCAAATCTACCTATCAGATAAAGGGTTAATATCCAAAATCTATAAAGAACTTATCAAACTCAACAGCCAAAAAGCAAATAATCCAGTTAAGAAATGGGTATAAGACATGAATAGACATTTTCCCAAAGAAGATCTCCAGATGGCTAACAGACACATGAAAACATGCTCAACATCACTCATCATCGGGGAAATATAAATCAAAACTCTGATGAGATATCATCTCACAGCTGTCAGAATGGCTAAAATTAACAACACAAGAAACAACAAGTGTTGGTGAGGATGTGGAGAAAGGGTAACCCTCTTACATTGTTGGTGGGAATGCAAACTGGTGCAGCCACTCTGGGAGACAGTATGAAGCTTCCTCAAAAAGTTAAAAATAGAACTACCCTATGACCCAGCAATTACACTACTACGTATTTACCCAAAGGATACAAAAATACTGATTCAAAGGGGTACATGTACCCCAGTGTTTATAGCAGCATTATCAACAATAATCAAACTATGAAAAGAACACAAATGTCCACTGACTGATGAATGGAAAAAGAAGAGGTATATGTATACAATGGAATATTACGCAGCCATCAAAAGCAATGAAATCTTGCCATTTGCAATAATGTGGATAGAGCTAGAGTGGATTATGCTAAGCGAAATAAGTCAGGCAGAGAAAGACAAATACCATACGATTTCACTCATCTGTGGAGTTTAAGAAACAACACAGATGAACATATGGGAAGGGAGGAAAAAAGAGAGGGAAACAAACCATAAGACTCTTAATGATAGAGAACAAACAGGGTTGATGGAGGGAAGTGGGTGGGGATGGGCTAAATAGGTGATGGGTATTGAGGGCACTTGTCATATTGAGCACTGGGTGTTATATGTAAATGACAAATCACTAAATTGTGCTCCTGAAAACAATATTACAGTATATGTTAACTAACTATAATTTAAATAAAAAATTGAAAAAGAAAAGAAATATGTTAATATGGCCAATTAAAATAATTGCTTCTTTTGTCAAAATATACTTGCATTTCTGGGCATAAACCCAATCTATTCAAGATATATTATCCTTTCCTCCATATATTGCTGGACTTGGTTTGCTAAAATTTGGTTTAGGAGTTTTGCATCTATATTGATGAATGAAATTGGCCTATCATTTTGCCTTTCTCAAACTGTCCTTGTTCTAATATCAAGGTTAGAGGAGCCTCATAAAATAAGATTGGCAATATCCTATTTCTAGTCTCTGGAAGAAACTGGAGCTATTTCTTCTTCAAATATTTAGTAGACCTCAACTGTGAAGCACTCTGGGCCTGAAACTTTAATATTATTTGAGCTTTCTATTTTCTTTCTGTATTAATTTTGATAAGTTGCATTTTCAAAGAATTTATCCATTTTATTTTAATGTTAAAATGCCTGACATGTTCCAACTCTTGGTTTCAGCTCAGGTCCTGATCTGTGTGGTGTGATCGAGCCCTGTGTCAGGTTCCACGCTCAGTGCGGAGTCTGCTTGAGATTCTCCCTCTCCCTCTGCTCCTCCTGCTCATTCTCTCTCTCTCAAATAAATAAATCTGTTTTAAAAATGTCTGACATAAAGTAGGTCATGAAAAGTCTCTTATTACCTAAATACCTCCTCAATGCTCAACTAATAAAATGCCTACAATATCAGTAGCTCTCTTGATGGTTTTATTTTTTTTAATTTTTTATTTATTGTTTTTTTAAAGATTTTATTTATTTATGTGAGAGAGAAAGAATGAGAGAGAGCATGAGAGGGGAGAAGGTCAGAGGGAGAAGCAGACTCCCTGCTGAACAGAGAGCCCAATGTGGGACTCAATCCTGGGACTCCAGGATCATGACCTGAGCTATAGGCAGTCGCTTAACCAACTGAGCCACCCAGGTGCCCTCTCTTGATGGTTTTAAATATTTTTTCATAGACTTTGTCCACCTTTTTTACTTGTCTTTAAAGGAGGGTTGGTCTGAATTACCTGATCTGCCATAACCTGATATAGAAGACCGTAAGCAGTTCTTGGCTTAAGGTTTCAGGCATGTCTTTCGAAGCTGTACATACAGTTAGGTTGGGGGGAAGATAGGAGCGGTTCCCTGAGTACTCCTTATTTCCTAATTTGGTGCTTCCCCGACTCTTTCTTGTCATGGCACAGTTGGAGCAAAATTTAACTGAGTAAATTTGAAGAGCTAATTGGCTTTATTCGACAATTCATGAATCAGGCAGCATCCTATCTAGCAAATAGAAAGACCCTGTACAAAAGAGTTTTACAAAACGGAAGGTTTGTACAGGCAGAAACAAGGAAGTTATTAGCAAAAGAAAAGAAAGGATTGTTTGAGGAAAGGTCACCTTCACATAGGAAGAAGGGCAGGGGGTCTTATCATGCAGATTATTTCACTAGTGCTGATCAGGAAATTCCAGATTGACTGGTTAAAGGTCACATTAAATCTTGCAATTAAGTCTTGGTTTGCAAGTGACTCCATTTGGGGCCTTTTTTTTTTTTTTAACTATCTTCATAAAAACAGATTTTTTAGGGCACACCATGGTAAATGGATAGATGGCTCATAGACAGAGATGATTAGCCTAGGGGCTTGGCCATACTAGTCCTTGCCTGGCTATCCTGAGGACTGAGGAGGGCAATACATCAGGACTCCCTAGAACCCACAAGGGGCATACCTATGTGAAGTTGCAAATAATTTAGCGAACTCTTCCCTAATTCTTCCTTCCTTTCTCCTCCGCAGCTCACAGTGCTCCCCTTTAAGCTGTTTCCCATTCAGAAGTCAATCCCTTACAGCCGCCCTCATACCCTGTCTTTGCAATGCATGCCCTCTCCCCAGAGGATAATGAAGTCCCTGCTCCCCCAATCCCTTCTTGGACCCTGAAAACTCAGGCCTCTGGCTCCCACTGGTTATTAATGGATGTAATGAATAAAATTTTATTGGAACACAACTATATCTATTTATGTATTGTGCATGACTGTTTTCTCACTACAACACCAGAGTTAAGTAGTTGGTGATGTGGGAAACCAAGGCAGAAGAAAAATTACTAAATTTCCTTATGACTTACAGCCCACTGACAAGTCCTTGAAACAGGCAGAATGACATTCCTCTAGGGACTGAACTGCCTAAATGTTGACACTTTGCTAAGGGCAAAAGACAATCGTAGCCCGACCCTCTAGGATTCTGTGGGTCTACTTTAAACATATGGAAATTCTTTTGGAGCTCCCTTTATTTCAATCCCGGGCAAGATACACGTTAGGAATCATCCTCCATATGGCCCTCTGATACACATCTGAAGGGTCTCTTGACTGAGAGTTTACTAAACAGTAATGAATGCCCTTTCCTAACAATAGCTAGGCCCCTCAGGATCCTGGAAACCTTGTTTCCAAAATACCTTGGAGGTTTGTTCTGTTCCTAACCCCCTCCCAACTTGCAAGTATATAATGGATCACTCTTCATGACCCCAGCTCTTTCTGCCCACGGGTCCTGCCCCAGGGCTTTATAGTAAAACCACCTTTATGTGGTTTTACAGAAACACCTTTACGTGGCCCTTTACAGACAAAGTTTGCCAACTCCTGCGCGAGAGGACTGTTCTCATTAGTTCAGCTTGTCTGGGAGAATAAGAGCCTAAAAATAGCGTAAAATTAAGTCTGTAGCCATAATCCTGTCAACAACCTTTTGACATGGGTTGACATTCTCATCCCATTTTACAGATGAAGAAACTGGGACACAGCCAAGACGTGCCCCAACCAAGATCTGACCTGGGCACGCTGGCTCTACAGACTGGCTCTGAACTCGTACAGAGGACTACCTCCTTTGCGGAGCAGAGCTAGGAATGCAAAGTTTATCAAGTCTCCAACTGCTCATATCAGGATTCCAGAGCCCCGTGAGACAGTTAGCCTGTGGCTAGACTAAAGAAACAAGCTCCCAGAACACCACTGGAACCCTGGCAGACAGATAATTGCACTATTCTCTACATCCTGTCTGCTTTCCTGGGTCACGTGTAGCCCCGCCCCCGCCCCAACTGTACTCTCCACACAGAGAAAAGAACAAAGAATTTCTTAAGTAGCACCCTACCATTCACTAGCAAATTCTAGCATTTTCTTCCATATGCTTCAGCATTTCCGTTATTAAGAAATAAAATATAACCCTATTTGGATCTCCCTCTGTACTTCTCCTGGATCTCCTTTACCTTCCCTCTCCAAAGGTAGCCACAGCACTTAAATTGGAGTTTCTTTCCCATGCATGCCAGAACTCTTGACTAGCCTGCCTTTTTAAAAATTTCATCATCCAAAAAAAAAAAAAATATATCATCCGGCCTGGGCAAGAAATACTAGTTCTTCGGGTTCATAGTCTCTCCAACCATTTTCATCCTTCCTCTGATGAGGTAGGTGGTATCTTTGAACCTGGTTGTTTGGAGTCCAGTGTCTTTGTTCTCAATGATACTAATCATGGGCGTGGTTGTCAGGCAAGGGGTGGGGGTGGAGGTAAACAGAACCGGAGTGGTGACTGAGTTATTAGTCTGACACAAATAAGTGCTTCCCATCTCATTGTGTTACATCCACTTGCCACTCACAGGGCTAAAGCAAGTTCTTGCTCTGAAGGCCTTTGCTGAAATTGTGTTCCAGAACTTGGGCTGAAGTGGGCAGGGTTACCCAGAGCAGGTGAAAACATCTTGGTCAAAGGGATGAGGGCGGGAGGAAGAAGGCCAGAAGTCACAACTGTGGTGTCTCTCCCCATCCGATGGGGGCTCCCAAATGTGAAGCAACCCAATGGGGTGGAAGCCAGTGGCCCCAGTGGTGAAAGAATTCACCCAAGGCTGAACAAAGGAGCTAGAAGTTTATTGAATACACCACACAAGGGAGCAAAGCAGAAATTGTCTGCAAGGAGGCAGTGGGTGGGGCTATATTTAAAGGGGGAAGGTGAGGAGGGAGGGGGACATATGGAATTTCCCCTTTTTTGGTAACCGTGCCTGGTTGTACAGAGCAGCCCGTTGGTTAGTTAGGGCCTATGGCTATTTTGAGATGGGTCACCTGATGGGCCTGTCTGGATTCAGCCAGGGGGCTGGGGTCCCATGGACCCTTTTGCCTTGACCAAGTTTCCATGGCTCAAGCCTGTGGTCGCAAAGCAGCCTCTACAACTAGGAAAAAGTGACAAGGATTAGCTTTCAAAGATGAGCCTCAGTTTTTTACATTAGAAAGGGGGTGTAGGAGATCATAAAATTAGAAAACAAAATGTGAGACAGGTGGAGTCAAGACCTAGGCTGTGATGAGAAGAGAGTACTAAGGACCTGTGCTCCTTATTCTTTATAGATTTGCTCCTCTGGGTCTACTCCCCACTCTGCTCCATACTCACCCACATACAGATATCAGTGAGCTCCATGGCCACTGGCTTCCAGTTGGGTTTGGCCAATGGAGAGGACTGGCAGGAAATCGTGGGAATGGAGGAGAACAAAGTTGGGGTACCTACTTCTTTGACTTGTTCTCTGAGAAGTTCCTGTAGGCTGGCTGGCTGTTTCCCTCACCTGAAGGTCATAGTCCCTCCCATCAAGTAGCCCTTGCCGCAAGGCCCTTGCTCTCCCCAACCCAGGTTTAAGAAATCACTCTCTCCCTCTGTTGCTTTAGGTATAAGGATGTTAACAGCCTTGCTAGCCACAAGTTCTGGAATATCACTTGTGGATTCTCGACACACTACCTACACTACCTAAATTCTCCACATAGTTACTTTGTTAAATGCTTCTTTCAAAAAATGTGAGTGTGCCATCTGTTCCCGCTAGTCACCGATACAGGGCTCATTTCTTAAGTTACTGAGAAAATTGCTGACAAGTTAATTCTCTTACTTCTATTAATGATAAGCCAACAGCATTAACTTTCAATCCAAGGAGGAAATACATAGAAAGACTCTAACTGATAATTTTGTAAAACCACAAAACGTATACACCCAAACTTCCTAAAGAAATGATTTCTAGGAACGTTGAGTCTTAAGCCTGGAAATCTGTTGTATCTTTTTTTTAAATGTTGAGTTTTACAAAGGTAATCTCTGATATACTTATTTGTCTAATATCTGTCTCCCCTACTACACTGTAAACTCCATGACACCAGAGACATATCTGTTTTTTGTTTTTTTTTAAAGATTTTCATTTATTTATTTGACAGAGAGAGACAGAGCGAGAGAGGGAACACAAGCAGAGGGAGTGGTAGAGGGAGAAGCAGGCCTCCCGATGCGGAGCCCGATGCAGAGCTCCATCCCAGGACTCTGGGATCATGACCCGAGCCGAAGGCAGACGCTTAACGACTGAGCCACCCAGGTGCCACGAGACATACCTGTTTTGTTCACTACTGTATCCTCAGTGACCAGGTCACTATCCCTCAAATAGTAGATACTCAACAATTTTTTTATTTAATGAATGAGTGAATTATGATTAAAAAGTTTTTTTGAGTTATGGTTTTTTTTGAAAAGTTAAAAGCAGTAGTAAAAATAATTAACCATCATGGAATACTGATGAGTCATTCTCTTAATTAGAGGCAGATATAATGAGCCAGGCACTTGTTCGGAGAGTTTCTTCAGTGAATCATGTGACTTCTTTGTGGCTTACAATCATATCTTTTTGTGAAGGTGGTGTGGGAGTGTTCACAAATTTTTCAGGGTGTCTGCTCAATTATAGAGATACAGGAAATGGTAAATTTCAACATAGCCTGCACAAAATTGTTTGGGCTTTACTTTAGGAAAGCCTTAACATATTCAGAACTGAGGAATCCATAGCACGTGCTTTACAGAGGTATAATGCCTGTGATATCTAATGAATCCCTGAAGAGGCAGTAACATCGAGAAATCTACACCACTGTGGAAAACAGTATGGAGGTCCCCCCCAAAATTAAGAAGAGAACTACCATATGATCTAGCAATCCCACTTCTGGGTATTTATCCAAAGAGAATGAAAACATGAATTCAAAAAGATATATGCACTCCCTATGTTCACTGCAGCATTATTTACAATAGCTAAGATATGGAAACAACCTAAGTGTCCATCAATGGATAAATGGATAAAAAAGATGTGATACATATATATAATGGAACACTACTCAGCCATAAAAAGAATGAAATCTTGCCATTTGCAACAGCATGGATGGACCTTGAGGGTATTACGCTAAGTGAAATAACTCAGACAGAGAAAGACAAATACTATAGGATTTCACTTACATGTACAATCTAAAAAACAAAACAAATGAGCAAAACAAAACAAAACTCATAGATACAGAGAACAGATTGGTGATTGCCAGAAGGGAGGGGAGAGGAAGGTGGGTAAAATGGGTGAAGTGGATTGAGGGGTACAAACTTTCAGTTATAAAATAAATGTCACAGTGATGTAATATACAACATGATGATTATAGTCAATAATATTGTATTGCATATTTGAAAGTTGCCAAGAGAGTAAATCTTGAAAGTTTTCATTATAAAAAAAGAGTTTGTAACTGTATGATGATGGAAGGGAACCACCAGACTTATTATGGTGATCATTTTGCAATGTATAAAGGATTGAATCATTATATTGTATACCTGAAACTAACATGTTATATGTCAATTATACTCTAATAAAAAAAAAGAAATACCACAAAAAAAGATATACCAACCACCAGAAAAAGAGACCCATAAATGCTTTGATAGGAGAACCAGCAGAGACTTCTTAACTTGCCTGAACCCTTGCCTCATATCACCCAGGAAATAACCCTCATCAGCACAACTTCTGTGGGGCATTCATTTGCAAATGCTTATGTTCAATTATCAAACATGCATTGCATACCTACTATTTGTCCTATCCTGTGAAGGTACCCACCCACTCCCAGGCTCTGGCAATGGTGATTAAGTCTGAGTGCCTGACTGGCTCAGTCCTTGGAACATGTAGCTCTTGATCTTGGGGGTCAGGAGTTCAAGCCCTACATTGGGTGCAGAGGTTACTCCAAAAAAAAAAAAAAAAAAAAGACATAGGCCATGTTTGTGATTACTCACAGACTAGTGGAGCCACAATCACAATATGCTATAACACATACCATAAATGTACTACTGTTTTGTTTTTTTAAACTTTTTATTTGGAGATAATTTCAAGCTTAGGGCAAACGTGCTAGAATAAGATTAGCATCAAGGACACCTTTTGTTAGTTTGAAACCTTGGTAGCTTTTTATTTATTTATTTGAGAGAGAGCTAGAGCACAAGCTGGGGGAGCAGCAGGCAGAGGGAGAGGGAGAAGCAGGCTCTCTTCACTGAGCAGGGAGCCTGATGCGGGGCTTGATCCCAGGACCCTGGGATCATGACCTGAGCTGAAGGCAGATGCTTAACCGACCAAGCCACCCCGGTGCCCCTAAAAAAAAAAGTATATATAGAGGCCTTAATGGGGTTCAGTTGCATATATAGTCTAGATGGTCTCAACAACACCTTATTCTCTCAAGGCTATGTCCTTGGAACAGCTTCTACTGTGGGAACGGTGGGTAGAACATACATTCCCAGGATAGGAGAGGAGGTGAGGAGCCTCCGATTGAATGGGGTCTAGCTCATGGGTCAGTCAGGGGTCATGCCCTCTCAGTGACCTCCTCCAATACCTTTACCCAGATTCATGTAATGTTAACTTTTTAGCCCATGTGCTTTTGCATGCTTTATCTGTCTTTATCTTCCCCTGAACTATTTAAGAGTATTATATATCATTGCCCCTCACCCTATATACTTCAGTTTGTGAACCAACATCTTATCTCTTTAGCTCCCTTTAATCTGGAACATTTCCATAGGCTTTGTCTTTTTTTTAAGATTTTCTTTTCTTTTCTTTATTTTTTAAAGATTTATGTATTTATTTATTTGAGGGGGTGGTGGCAGGAAGAGGCAGAGGGAGATGGAGAGAGAGAAAATCTCAAGCAGACTCTCTGCTGAGAGCAGAGTCTAACACCAGGCTCAATCCCATGACCCTGAGATTATGACCTGAGCAGAAATCAAGAGTCAGATGCTCAACCAACTGAACCACCCAGGCACCCCTTAAGATTTTATTTTTAAGTAATCTCTACACCCAACAGGGGATCAAACTCACAATCCTGAGTGCAAGAGTTGCATGCTCTACCAACTGAGCCAGCCAGGTGCCCCCATCTTTTTTTTTTTTTTTTTTTTTTTTGCTTTGTCTTTTATGACATAGACTTTTTTGAAGAACACATACCCTCCTTTAAAAAAATAAAATATTTCTCATTTTGTGTTTTTCTACTATTTCCTCATGATTACATTGAAATTATGTATTCTTTTTTTTAAAGTAATCTCTATACCCAACATGGGACTAGAACTCACGACCCTGAGATCAAGAGTCACATGCTCTACCAAGTGAGCCAGCCAGGTGTCCCTGTATTTATTTTAAAGGAAACTTTATGCCCAACATGAGGCTCAAACTCATGACCCTGAGATCAAGAGTCGCATGCTCTACTGACTGAGCCAGCCAGGCACCCCACAGTTTAACTATTTTTAAGCGTATAGTTCAGTGGCATTAAATACATTCACATTGTACAACCAACACCATCATCCATCTCCAGAACTT
Source organism: Potos flavus (assembly GCA_028534135.1). NCBI lineage: Eukaryota > Metazoa > Chordata > Mammalia > Carnivora > Procyonidae > Potos > Potos flavus. The sequence goes on along the minus strand of CM052901.1, from coordinate 22,577,144 downwards.
TTTCATCTTCCCAAACTGAGACTCTGTACCTATTAAACAATAACTCCCCATTCCTCCTTCTCCCTAGCCCCTGATAACTACCATTCTACTTTCTTTCTCTATGAATTAGAATACTCTAGGTACCTCATATAAGTGGAATAATACAATATTTGTCCTTTTTGTGTCTGGCTTATTTCACTTAGTGTACGTCTTCAAGGTTTATCCATGTGATAGCATGTGTCATCCCTTTTATGGCTGAACAATATTCCATTGTATGTGTTTTTTTTTTTTATTTTAGTTATTTATTTGAGAGAGAGGGAAGGAGAGAGCACAAGCTGGGTGAAGGGCAGAGGGAGAAGCAGGCTCTCTGCTGAGCAGGGAGCCCAATGTGGGACTCAGTCTGGGGGCTCTGGAATCATGAGCTGAGCAGAAGGCTGAGCCAGCCATTGTATTCTTGACTGGAATCTTCCATAGGCAGGGTCATGTCCTTCTCAGGGTTTTACCACTGGAGGTACATGATGTTCATTTGTCCTTCAGTGATGTTAATTTTTTTTAAGAGAGAAAGAGAGAGCATGCAAGCAGGGGCAGGGACAGAGGGAAAGGGAGAGAGAGAGAATCTTTTTTTTTTTAAAGATTTTATTTATTTATTTGACAGACAGAGATCACAAGTAGGCAGAGAGGCAGGCAGAGAGAGAGAGGGAAGCAGGCTCCCGGTTGAGCAGAGAGCCCAATGCGGGGCTCGATCCCAGGACCCTGAGATCATGACCTGAGCCGAAGGCAGAGGCTTAACCCACTGAGCCACCCAGGCGCCCCGAGAGAGAGAATCTTAAGCAGCCTCCATGCCTAGCACAGAGCCCAATGTGGGGCTCTATCTCATAACCCCAAGGTCATGACCTGAGCCGAAATCAAGAGTCAGACACTTAACTGACTAAGCCACCCAGGCGCCCCAGTGATGTTCATTTTAATCACCCAGTTAAGGGGTTGTCAGATTTCTCTGCTGTATAATTTTTTTTTTCTTCCTTGAAACTAATAAGCAATTCTGTAGGGGATACATCTTAAAGCAATGAAAATATCCTGCTCCTCATAAAAAATTCTCCTGGAATTATTTATTTATTGATAAGTAAGTAAACTCTGCTCAGCATGGAGCTTCAACTCATGACATTGAGATCAAAAGTTCATATTCTACTGAACCAGCTGGGCACCCCAAAAAACTCCCCCTGGATTTAGTGCCTTTTGATGATTCTTGCCTGATTCAATCTGTACCAAAATAGTTACAAAACACTGACTTTCCTGCTCCAGAATTCTTTCTACATTAATCAGTGAGCACTTGACATTCTACTTTAAACAAGAGCCTACCCTCCTCCCTTATTAATGGATGGATAGATGGGTGGATGGATGGATGGATAGATGGGTGGACAGATGGACTGTCCATATGGACTCATGGATTTCTATTTCTTTAGTAAATATATGCACACATGTATATATCTATATCTATATCTATCTATATATATAACACATATACACATATAAGCACATTAACATGCATATATTCATATATGTACATATTTCAGAAATTATGAGTTCATACCAATACTTCCAATTCCAATCCATCCTCACAGGGTTCTTCCTTGCCTTTCCCCATTTCACATTTGTATGTCCCTTCTTTCACAGGTAGAACCCCGATGCCCAACTACATCGATCCATTTATTCATTTGCTCAATCCTTTATCTTGAGTCATTTCAGAATTGTTTTGCCTATACCTCTACAAAAACCAAACCTACTAACGAGAGTTCAGTATTTGTTTGCAGTTCTGGTTGCTTCATAACCCCATCTCATCTCAGACTGGGAGTTCATAAATGACTTGAATTAGTCCTTTCTACTGCCCCTACCTCCTCTTTAGGTGTGGTTATTTGAAATACAATGTGGTTCATTTGTTCCATTTGCTTTCAGTTGAGTTCTCCCCATCATCCTTTTTTTTTTTTTTTAAGTTTCATTTATTCAAGTACTCTCTACACCCAATGCGGGGCCTGAACTCACAACCCTGAGATGAAGAGTCGCACACTCCTCTGACTGAGCCAGCCAGGAGCCCCTCCCCTTCTTCGTCCTTACTGATTTACTTTTCATTTTTTAATATATAGAGTGTTAATATTCTTTAGAAGTCAAAACTATGTAGTACTGCATACTCAGGAGTATCATTCCTTCCCACATCTTTCCTGTACCATCTCTCGTCTCTGACCCAATCTCTTGTAAGTGATCAACCTGGTTGTATTCTGGTTTGTCTTGTGTTTCTTTTTAAAAAGATAAATAGATATATGAATGCTTTTGAAATTTTTCCTTCTTTCCAGACAAATGTGAGACTACTATAATATTCTATTTCACTTTGTTTCTTTTGCTTAATATTATCTAATAGGGTTATTTTCAAGGGCTACCAGGTCGGGACTAGGGTGAGGTAAGTAAGGTGTGTAGGGTGTAAAATTTAAGGAGACACCAGTGACTTCCACCTGGAGGAGTTTGACAGGTGACTAGGAATAAATGAAGAGGAATGAAATCATTTGGGACACAGGGAACAGAAAGCACAAAAACAAGGAAGCTCGAAAGAGCATGGTGAGAAGTGCAATGTAACTGCAGTATAGGATGTTTGCTAGGATGTTTGCTAGGGAGGGCCTGGAGATGAGACAAGGCTAATAAAACAGGTTGAGATCGGTTATAAAACAGTGCTAAGAGCCTGGACTGGACTTTATCCTATTGGCAGCAAGAAACCCTTGATTCTTTTTCATGGCCTTGATTGCTTTATCCATTCCGTCATTAAATTCTATCCATTCCACTTCTGCACTGGCTTCCCTTGAAGGGTTTTATTTTATTTATTTATTTTTAAAGATTATTTATTTATTTGAGAGAGAGAGCACATGAGGGAGTACAAATGGGGGGAGAGGCAGAGGTAGAGGGAGAAGCAGGCTCCTTGCTAAGCAGAGAGCCCGATTCCAGGATGCTGGGATCATGACCTGAGATGAAGGCAGACATTTAACTGACTGAGCCACCCAGGCGCCCCTCCCTTGAAGGGTTTTAATCAGAGGAGTAACATGATTACAATTTTCTTTTAGTGAGATGAAACTGGCAACATGATATAAACCAGACTGGCAGAATGGGTGATAAGAAAGGTGAACCTGAGGCAGGTGAGAAGGTTCATCAAGTGAGAGGTGATAAAGAACTGAACTGAGAAAGCAGTAACAGGAAGACTGAACAAGAAGGGATAAATGTTTATGAGACAGAATTAGTAAGACTTGTGTGTGTAAACAAATTTCAATCTAAAATGTAACTGGAGGGGTTCATGGCTGGATCACCAAGCTCTCCAGATTGGGGATGCCTGAGTCCCACCACAGGACTCCGGCTGCCACCCAGAAGGAAACTGTGCCATTTGGAACTGCACAAAATGGGTAGAGCATGTGACTCTTGATCTTGGGGTTATGAGTTCGAGCTCCATGTTGGACATACAGATTATTTAAAAATAAAATCTTAAAAAAAATCTTTAGGGGTGCCTGGCTGGCTCAGTTTGAGGACCTTATGACTCTTGATTTTAGGGTCATGACTTCAAGCTCCATGTAGGGTATAGAGATTACTTAAACAAAACTTAAAAAATTTTTTTTTGGAGACACATGGGTGGCTCAGTCAGTGAAGCATCTGCCTTCAGCTCTGGTCATGATCTCAGGGTCCTGGGGTGGAGCCCTGCATTGGGCTCCCTGCTCAGTGGGGAGTTTGCTTCTCCCTCTCCCTCTGCCCCTCCCTCCCCACTTGTGCACATGCACGCACACGCACTCTCTCTCTCTCTCATAAATAAATAAATAAATAAATAAATAAATAAATAAATAAATCTTAAAACTTTTTTAAAAATCTTAAAAATAAGATGAAATAAAGTAAAATAAATTAAAATGGAACTGAAGGGGGTACCTGGCTGGCTCAGTCAGTAGAGCGTGTGATTCTCGATCTCTGGATAATGAGTTTGAGCCCCCTCTTGGGTATAGAGATTACTTTTAAAAAATCAATGTTTAAAATAAATAAATAAGTAAATAAAATGGAACTGGAGGATACAAAATGGAGAATCTCACGGATACACACTTGGAAGAATGGAACTTAAGAATTGAGAGACCAGTTTTCCTTAAATGTCTGATTTACAAGAAGACTGAGACTTACCTCCTGACCAATGAAAACCCACCAGGAATCTCTCTCGTCCTCAAGCCAATGGACTTACTGCTTTGACAGGGGCTGGACTTCCCCCTCTTTGCACTCTGCCCATGAATACAGCCCACCCCAAGCCCTCCACAGACTAGCCTGTAGCCTGCTACATCATGGGTTTTCCGAATGTAATGCCTCCACTATTCCTGAATAAACTCAATTTCTGGTAATTCCAGCTTGCCTCAGTTTACCTCTTTATTTAGGTTGACAATACTGATTATAGGTAGAAGATGGAGAGGCAGGAGAAGCCCAAGAGGACTCTCCAGTTTCTGGCTTGAAGGACTGGATGAGCAGAGGTGCCATTCAATTGAGTAGGGGAAATGGTAGGAGTACATTTGAGGGAAAAGATAAGCTCAGTGTTAGATATGCTGAGTTAGAGTTGGCAAAAAGATATCCAACCAGAAGTTTTCAGGAAAAGGTTCTGAAAAAATGTCTCAGTGAAACTTGGGCAGCCTCCCTCTTCTGACTTCCTTTCGTCTTCACAGTCAAGATAAAACCAGGAACTTTGGGTAAAATATTTATTTCACCAAATGATGTCCGGGAGTCATCAGGAGGTGTATCTAATGTCTTCACAAACATATCTGTCAACTATAGTTAACAGCGCCCACCATTCTTTTCACATTGCTTAATGAAACATCTGCGTCCCTCATCCTTGCCACGGGTATCACTGTCCACTGTAAAAGTATAATCTTCAGAAAGTTAAAAATATGACTTGTACGGGGGCGCCTGGGTGGCTCAGTCAGTTAAGCATCTGCCTTTAGTTCAGATCATGATCCCAAGCTCCTTGGATAAATCAGTGTTGAGCTCCCGGCTCAGCAGGCAGTCTGCTTCTCCCTTTCCCTCTGCTCCTCCCCTCTGCTTGTCCACCCTTTCTCTTTCTCTTTCTTTCTTTTTTTTTTTTTTTTTAAGATTTTATCTATTCATTTGACAGAGAGTGAGAGAGCACAAGCAGGGGGAGCGGCAGAGGGAGAGCGAAAAGCAGGCTCTCCACTGAGCAGGAAGCCCAACACGGGGCATGATCCCAGGACCCTGGGACCACAACGGAGCAGAAGCAGAAAGCAGACACTTATCCAATTGAGCCACCCAGGCGCCCTCTCTCTCTCTCTCTCTTTCAAATAAATAAAATCTTTAAAAAATATGACTCATAGAAAATACAAAGTTAGCACCTATACCAATTTTATTTAACTCATTAACAGAGAAACAGCAGTATGGTAAATTGATTCAAAGGAGAATTTGAAAGAGTCCATATAGGCACTAAAGAAATAATTCTAGATTAAGATTACTAAATTAGATAAATTAATAGGATTACTAAATTAATAAATTAGATAAATTAATACTAGTTAATGGACTGTGGGGAAATACAATTGTTACCTTGGGTGTGGTCTTTTCTACTGGACTGAATCACTTGCATCCCTACAAACAAAAATCTGCAAGTTAACAGAGACTTCACAAAGACTTGGCCTTAATCAATAGTCAATAGGAAGTCACACAAAATGCATTTCCCTAGAGAATTAAATAATCTTTAGGCGGACTTGTTAAAGGTTCCAATATGACATGGAAAGGACACCCTTTTGCCTTATTTCCAGATTTTGCATAATTTTTCTTACCACCACATCTATGTGAAGAGTGTAGCCTCCTCGGACTGCTGAAATTGCAAATTATCGAGGCATCGGGGGAGTGCTCCCTCCCACACTATCACACTTCAGAGGGGAACCAGATCCATCAGCTTTTGCCATTAGCCTCTCTCTATATATAGCGCTCTGGGGCTGGGCAGGAAAATTAACACCCAAGAAAAATAAGGCACCATCTTCTTTATTTTCATATCTCCCCAAGTGCCCATGAAAACCTCCTTTAAACAGGTGCCCTATGCAATTTGATACTGATGCAAATAAATAGCTTTGTGTTGCCTCCCCTCCAAGTTATGATACATGCGCAGACATGGTTGAATTCCAGCCATGGGAACAATTAACACAAACCAGGAGACCCACAATAGTCACCTCAGATGATTACTGTCATTCCAGGAGGTCACAGAGGCTGCCAGATAGCTGGCTTGGGAACAATGTACGTAAAGGAAATACGCTGTACTCACACTGCTCTACTAAGGACTAAAATGATATCCTGATTTATCACTCTCTCTGATTCAGATAAGATTGTTCATTCCCATGAAGTCTGGATTTGAGAGCACCTGAGCCAGATAGGAAGTCAGGAATGAATAGTGATTCTGTACCATCTTCTTTGTTTAGGGTGTAGTAGTTCTAGCAAAGCCTGGCTTTCATACCTCGCTTCCTCACACAAAGCCCAAGAGCCTTGTACGAAAGCATGTCTTTTGCACTCCGACTTCAGATTTGGATTCACTGTTTTTTCTAGCACCCGAGCCCATGGTTCTGACAACATGTGCTCTCACTTGATGGGGAAGAGAACGCCAGGCTCGATGGAAGTGGCGCTATCCTGGCCCCAGTCCTAGGGTGGCTCCTTGTCCTGCTTGTCTGAGGCAGGGTCCTGGCAAGCGACAGATGGCACACTCAAAGGATTTCTCTGAGATGAGCTGAATTAAGGTGTGGGCAGGAATAAGAGAACAAGGGATGGTAAGGTGTTCGGGAACTAGTAACAGAGGGAAATACCCCTTGACCAGAAGAGGTGAAAAGAGGGAAGTAATACTAGAACCTGGTAAGAGAAGGAGCTATGGAAGAGGGTAGCTTGAGAGCAGTTGTGGCCATTGAGGAATGCTGCCCTTTCCAGAACCATGGCTGGGCAGGAAGGGGACAGAAAGAATTCATACACTGACTTCTCTTGCTTTCTACCCTCTAATCTCATGTCAGCGCCTACCACTGGCCAAATCCAACCAGAAGCCCATGTGACACAGACCATGGAAGGGTTGGTCTCTCAGGGCACAGGACAAGGCAGAAAAATGTGGAGAATGGATCTGGGGGGAAGGGTAAGAAGATCCATGGAAAATACGCAGCACTTTCCTCTTGTAGGCGGAGCTCTTGGTATGCTATCTCACCCTGTCTGCCACGTACCTGTAAGGTGGGCTAGGGAGTGTCCTCCATGCTCTTCCTGCAATGCTGTCGGCAGGAAGCTAAGATGAATCTTTGGGTCGAGTTTTTACAAGATATTGTATGAAGTAGTGGGTTAAGTGAGGTATTTACCCAGGGTTGTAGGACGACCACATAGACAATGGGAGAATCCCAATGGTAAAGGAGGAGGGAGGGAAGGAAGGAAAGAAGAAAGGAAGGAAGCAAGGAGAAGGAATTTTAAAAGGAAGGAAAGAAAGAAGCAAAACAGGGAGGAAAGGAAGAAAGGAAAGGAGAAGAACTAAGAGTAAACAGAGAATCAAGAGAGGGAAGCAAAGAGAGAGGAAGGAAGGAAAAACATGCCAAGCCCTAGTTCCGAGAAGAGAGACAAGGCTATAAAATGGGAAGCCTTCCTTTGTGACAGGAATCCCTAATGAAGAGAGAAAGGGCAGTACAGAGAAGTCATCAAAAGCATGGGCTTTGGAATCAGAGTGACCTCGGGCCTCTCTCATAGGTCTAGATGTCTACATGCCACATGTCTAGATGGAACATTACAGTTCTTTCATACCACCCTGGCATGGCTTAGTTCTACAGTCCTCCTGCTCCCCCAAATCTCCAGACAAGAAGCAGGCACAACTCCCCTACCTCAAGCTCCCAGTAGTGAAAACAGGGCTGGCTTGCTACCGAAGATCCAGAGATCCAACATGACAATGCTTACAAACGTAGAGTTTGAAGAATACAACACAGCATGAAAGTAAGGACAAGCGTCACGGGCAAAGGCTGTCTCACAGAAAGCTGTCTGGAGAGGCCAGGTGCAAGCTCTAGTTGTCCTCCCCTGCAAGGGCCACGGCGGGATGCACTTCCTCTCTCAGATCAGAAACCGCAGAATTTCGACCCCAGAGCCTTGGGCAGGAGTAAAGTGCGTGGCATAAAGACCACGTGCAAATCACGCATCTCACTATTATTAAAAAATAAATGCTCTAGGGGTGCCTGGGTGGCTCAGTCAGTGAAGCGTCTGCTTTCATTCAGGTTGTGATCTTGGGGTCCTCGGATAGAGCCCTGTGTCTGGCTCCACGCTCAGTGGGGAGTCTGCCTCTCCCCCTCCCTCTCTCTCTGCCCCTCCCTGCTGCTCCTGCTCTCCCTCTCAAATAAACAAATAAATAATCTTTAAAAAAATAAAATGACAAATTATATGTGATGTGAATTTATTCTTAATTAAAAATAAACAAACAAAACAATGCTGACACTATAGCAAAAACTGCCCTGAAATTCTGGGGACCTGTGGTCGCAGAGCCACGCTAGTGATCATTATGTTTTATGCTGTGGCAAAACAGCTCAGGATAATTTCAGGCTTATTGCATATCTCACATGCAGCTTGCACATAAGGCTTGGCCCTTATAGAAGGTTAATACATGCATTAACCCTCACAGCACCCCTGCCAAACACAGTGACCCCAAACCACAGCTGAGACCCAATTCCTTTAGGATAAGCTCTCCAGTAGAGAGAAGAGGGCCCAACCCAAGCCACCTCCAGGAAGCCCTCCCCCTGCAAACTTGATACAGGACTATAGCCCCATTGGCACATCCTGATGGGGCGGCAACTCAGACCGATGCCTCCTTGATTTCCTGTCCTCTAAATAGCAGAGGGGGAGGGAGCTCCGGTTGAGACTGATACTCCCTCCACTGCCACCAAGGGTAACCAACTGTCCCAGTTTGCCTGGGGCTCAGTCCTTGTTTGCAAATTGAAAGTGTCAGTTCTTTGGAAATTCCCCAGTCCCAGGAAAGTTGGGACAGTTGGCTACCCTGAGGCCACCCCTTGCCTCTATGATGGCATTGCATCATAGGGTGGGTGTCTTATCACCCATTACTATGAAGAGTGCTCTGGCTCTGCATACAGGAAGGGGCCTGGCTCCCCTCACTTCCCAGAAGCCATCAGAGCCCTGCACTTGACCTCAAACTGTCAGGCCAGGCCACTACTTCTTGTTCTGTTGCAGCTGGGTGCTTCTCTCTACAAGCTGCTCGTGCAACCTCCCTCTCTTCTGCCTGCCAAATTATCTTTACTAACAGCGGGAATTCAAGGGCTCTTCATGCCTCTCATGATGGCTAAGTCTGCACAGACGCCTCTCAGCTGATTCAACACACATTTACTGAGCCCTTATGGGGGTTATTAGAGGTGGCCCTTGCTGCCACTTGCTGGGAGCAGGCCTGATTTGACAGCCCCTCCCACCTTCTGCAATACCTACCCCCCACAATCCAGCAATATGCAGGCCTCCTGCCTGTTCCTGGGAGCTCAGGATCCCATGCACAGGTCCTAGATGCCTCCTTGCTTCCAAACACCCAGCTCTCCAGCCCCAGAGGCGCACAGTTTTATCAAGAGCTGGTTCAGAATCAGGTTCTGCACCCTGAACAGGGGACCCAGAGGTGAGCGACAGGGGGTTCCTGCCTGTGAGGACCTAAGCTTTAGAAGGGGAGGGATGCACCCCCCAGAATGCAAGGTCACATTGTGCTAGAGAGGCAAGGCCAGGCAGGGACTGTGGGTGGGACCAGCCAGTGTTTCTTGGGGAAGGGACACCTGAAAGGAGCCTCACAGGTCACCTGGAAGTTGTGCAAAGAAAGGGGCACTAGGGCAGATCTCAGGGGCCTAGAGAACAGCATCCATGGGGACATGGGATGGCATGAGGGGTGTGTGGAAAGGTAGGGAGATGCAGGAATAAAATCCAGGGACCTGAGGGAGGAGGGATTTTCACTGAGGAAGCTGGAACCCAGTGTCTGATCTCCCAACCAGGTCCAGGAGGTGAGGGCTGGACGAGGAACCTTTGGAGGTGGTAACTGAGTATGATGCAGAGACCAGCAGAGGAGGTAGACACAGGGCTACAGAATGCTCTTCTAAAAGCTCAGCTCTAGGGTGCCTGGGTGGCATAGTAGGTTAAGGGTCCAACTCTTGTTTCAGCTCAGGTCTTGATCTCAGGGTCATGACATCGAGCCCTGTGTGGGGCTCCGCACTGAGCACAGAGTCTGCTTGAGATTCTCTCTCTCTCTCCCTCTGCCCCTCCCACTCATGCTCGCGCTCTGTCTCTCTCAAATATATAAATAAATCTTTAAAAGGTAAATAACTAAACAAACAAATAAATAGCTCAGCTCTGACATGAATAGAAAGAAAAGTTGAAAGGGCTGGCTTTGGTGTTTAGGATGGAAGACAGAGATGCAGTAGGTTATAAGGGGGATTTTGGGGAAGGACCCAGTAGAAAAGGAGTGAATGAAGAATGAAGAGATAGAAGAGAGGGTTCTGGATAGGGGCTGGGTTCAGGCATGCTGCAAGGGGTAAGGGTGAGGTCTCGGGCTGAACTGAGTCGTTCATTATCCTGAGCAACTAAGGACACTGAGTCAAATAAGGACACTGAGTCCCAGTTCTGAGGGGTGGCAAGTAGACAGATCCTCAGCAAAGATTGTCCTGTGCCTCGCTTGGTATGGGGACAGGGATGATCCTGTCCTGAAGGCAGTTGCTTCAGCTGGTGCTGGAACCAGCATCACAGTTTGTTCTGCTGAGCAAGTGGTGGCATGGGATGTGGCTTGGGGCTGTGTCATGGCTGGCTGAGCACTGGGCAAGGATCTATGCCCAGGTCTGACTGGGGAGGCCCTTCTTGTAGTATCCTGAGCAATGGTTCAGACATGACTCATGTTCTGATGGTTCCTGATGTGCCAAATTGGGGGTGTGTGACTTAGTCCCATACCCTCTGAGGTTGCATTGTCTATACCAAGTGGTCGCCTATCCAGGTCCTACCCTAGGCAGGAGGCTATGCTCAGTACGCAGATTAGTGGTCTGGTCACCCCAACCGTCCAGTGATTTGCTGAGCGGAGATGTGCTCACGAGCTCTGTTTCTGGCTGAAGCTGTCTGTTGGTTCACCAAGTGGTGGTACAGCCCCCAGTTTGGGCTATCTCCTCGTGTGTGAAGCATGGATATAGGGAGAAAGGAATGGCCGTTGCCTGGGCAGATGCTGCCTCTTAGGGCGCACAGTGGTGGAGCGGATGTTGACTTTTGTCTGGGGAGGATTAGGCAGAGACGGTGCCAAGAGAGGATGAAGGTATGTGCCCTAAACCCAGTGGGAGCTGAGGAGTGGGGTTCTCCAGATGGGCTGAGTGATGATCTAGCTTTAAGTGTTTATCTTTGTGGGGGCTTTGGCCTGGTGTACCCAGTCCTGATGTAACCACAAGGTGTGGTCTGGGAAGAGAATGTCTTCTGGTCTTCTGGCATGTGGAGAAGTGGCACGCGTGAAGGCTCTGTTCTGCATTGGCGCTGTCTCGTAGTGGGCCGTGTGGTTTGGTATGACTATACACGCCCATCTGAGATGGGCTCTATGGTGGTGTGGTGCGGTGGATCCATGTAATGGCTCAGTTCTTCACAGGGGCTCATTCCTTCTTTGGCGAACATATACATAGGGTCCCCCCCATATGAATCCTCCCACTATGCTAAGTGATGGTATGGGAGTTTGATGGTCTGGTTCAGATCGTGTTTTTGATATTTATAATGATATAGGCATAGGATCTCATCCAAGTGAGGGCTGTTTCCTGATGAGCTAAGTGTGAGTGCAGTTATCAGTCTTGGTCAACAAGGACTTTCTGGTATGGTGTTCAATGATGCTATACACTATCCTTTTTCTGTGCAAGACTTTTTCTCTTGGTTTGCTAAGAAGTGATCTGCAATATAGACCTTAGTCTTGTTGGGGAAAGCCTCCTAGTGTGATGAGTGCTAGAATGACTCTGGATTATTGTTCTGGGTGTGGAGCTCCTGATGGCTTAATGAATGATGGGATAAGTGTGTTCCCTGGTCTTTGATTTGTATATTCTGTAGAATACTGAGATCTGGGGGAAGTGAAGGTAAGTGTTGGTCTTTGTGCTAACCTTCCCATGATGTGCTAAAGCAAGCATGTGTATGAACTTGCTAATGAGCTGTGTGACTCTTATTCTTGTTTGGATTTGAATCTGTCTACTGGTGCGCTACACACTGATATGGGTATGGGTTCTGGCCTGGTACAGGGCTATTTCGTGGAAAACTTTAAAGATGTGTGGGTGGCAGCCCAGTTCTCAGATAAGAGCTATCTCCTGACTTGCTGAGGACTGTGTGGGTATGAGCAATGAACAGTGATCCGAGCAGGACTCTGCCAAGGTATGTTGAAGACTGGAACAGCCTTAGGTTCTCAGGAGGTATGGCTGTCCCCACGTGGTTAGAGGTCAGATGTGTACATAGAGTGGCCAGTGCATGAGCCTTCACTTAGGCTTGATGAGTAGTGCTAGGGATACTGACAACATGGGCTGTCTGGCAATGTATTGACTAGTGGTAAGATATAGGCGCAAGGTTGGTTCTAAAGAGTTTAAATGGTGTTATATGTGTCAGTGTTAGTTTCAGTTTGGGTAAGGGTGGACATTGTTTTTTAAGCAGTGGTGTAGCTATAGACCCAGCTCCGGGAAGGGGCCATATTCTTTTTTTTTTTTTTTAAGATTTTATTTATTTGAAAGAGAGTGTACGAGCAGGGGGGAGGAACAGAGGGAGAAGGAGAAGCAGACTCCCTGCTGAGCAGGGAGCCCCATGAGAGACTCGATTCCAGGACCCCGGGATCATGGTCTGAGCCAAAGCCAAACGCTTAACTGACTGAGCCATCCAGGTGCCCAAGGGGCCACATTCTAATATGCTGAATGGTGACAGGATGTGGGTCCCTGTCTGGGTGGGTGCTACACATCCCATCAGCAGTACAACTGAGCTGCCCGTTTCCGTACCCTGAATTTCTGCTGAATAGCATAACCCTCTCCTCCATAAAGAAGGCTCATTCTGAAGCAAGTCTGCTGTCTATGCACAATACTGTACTCTGACCACATAGGTCACATCAGTAGCTTCAACTTGCAGGCAAGGAAGTCCTCCCAGAAATCCAATCTACTCAGATACTAAGAAATCTGGATAACAAACAAGTAGTGAAGAACTTTCCTTTCACCATTATCATGAATTCTTAATTCTGCCTTTCCTCTTTAGCTTCTCTACCAGTCACTCCTCTGTCATCCCCAGTGGTAGTCTCATAAACCTGGAGTACATTTGCTGTCCTGGTACTACCAGCTTTTGAGAGAGTACATTTCCCTTTGTACTAGTTTGACTAGAATCCCCCCAAATTCGTGTCCATTCAAAACCTGTGAATGTGACCTTATTTGGAGATAGGTTTTTGCAGATGTCATCAAGTGTATTTTTTTTAAGATTTTATTTATTTGAGAGAGAGAGAGTAGAATGAGAGAGAGAGACCACAAGTGGGGGTGAGGGGCAGAAAGAGAGGGAGAAGAAGACTCTCCACTGAGCAGGGAGCCCGATGTGGGGCTTGATCCCAGGACCCTGAGATCATGACCTGAGTTGAAGGCAGACGTTAAACCGACTGCACCACCCAGGCGCCCCGTCATCAAGTTTAGATGAAGTCATACTGGATTAGGGCAGGCACTAAATCCAATATGACTGGTGTCTTTATAAGAAGAGGAAATTTGGGGCACAGACACACAGAGACACACAGAAAGGAGAATGCCATGTGAAGACAGACAGACTGGAAGGATGTGTCTACACGCCAAGGAATGCCAAGGGTTGCTGGCAACCCACGCAAGCTAAGAAGAGGCAAGGAAGGAATCTTCTCTAGAGCCTTTGGAGGGAGCAAGGCCATGCTCTTTGTTTAGACTTCCAGCCTCCAGCTATGAGAGAATAAACTTCTGTTGTTTTAAGTGACTCAGTTCAGGGTAATTTGTTACAGCAGCCATAGGAAACTAATATACCTTGCTTCTACTTCTTTCCTTTTGTACAGACCCTGCTTAAATGCTGAGGATTTCTTTTTATTTCCCTAGAATGTTCCTCTTTGGGGGCGCCTGGGTGGTTCAGTCAGTTAAGCATCTGACTCTTGGTTTCTGCTCAGGTCATGATCTTGGGTCTGGTGGGGCTCCGCACTGGGCAGGAAGTCTACTTGGGAGATTCTGTCATTTCCTCTCCTTCCCCAAGCCCCTCCCTACACTCATGTGTGCACACCTTCTCTCTCAATAAATAAATAAATAAAAATCTTAAAAAAAAAAAAAAGGAATGTTCCTCCTTGGACAAGCGAGTATAATTTAGCCAACTGCATTTCATCAAACATCCATATTTGTCAAGCAACTGTGACTGTTAAAATACTACCAGTATATGTTAGCAGCACCTATTGAAAATAGGACTTAGATTTTTTTTTTTACACCATAACAAATATATTTTAAAATTTCCCACTGATTTAAAGCACAGCAACAGGGGCACCTGGCTGGCTCAGTCAGTAGAGCATGCAACTCTTGATCTCAGTATTGTGAGGTTGTTGGGTATAGAGATCACTTAAAAATAAAATCTTTTAAAAATAAAATAAAGCACTGTGACATCTTTTATTCTGAGAGACAAAGAACTGAAAACATAACCAAGGAAATGTTTTGTGTCAATGCCGCTTACTCAGTTTTTTCATCTTATTAATTTTGTTAATATAGTTTTAATCCATTTTTTATAAATAAGTTCACTTATTGATTATGTTATTGCTTAGAATTAAGTTTCTAGCACTCACATATTTGGATTCTAGGTACTATATTTGATGGAGGGAAAGCAAATATACTGCATCATTATTCTATTGTCTCCCCTTCTTTTTTAGAGTTGTCTGCTATCCTACACAACAACCTCTCTCCTTTTGCTTCATCCCTTTATCAAACACTCCGACAATATGGCTTTTGCTATCCTAAGCTTCCCCATTCGTCTCTTCCTTTGCCAGTCCCCTTCCCCATCACAATTTCTCTATTCTCTCTTCCTATCTACTAAGTATTAGTAAAGAAACTCTAAATCACATTGGCTGGTGTTTGCAGAGATAAAAATACAAGGCTGGCCTGTCTGGCCTCCATAATGGGTCATAATGAATGGCTCTTAAAGTTCAACTCAGGAAAGGTATAACCTCTGGGTCTAAGGCAACCCCCTAGCTAGCAAATAGTTTTCCAGGATCCGAGCCTCACTTAAAACTTACTGCTTGAGGTTATACCATGTGATGGAACCTGTTTATTCTTTCACCTTTAGTAGCTTGCTGATCTGTCCTTGCTTAGATCCCAGCTCCTGTCTGTGCTCTCATCCCTTGCTGAGTGCTGCCTAGATGCACACCACCTACCCAACTCCACACCATTATCCCAGTTGAAACTTTGCCCAACCCCTGTCAGTTGCCTTGACTACTTCTATGCCCAACCAGGACTTTGACTTCTTCACAGGGAGCTCTTTAAAATTCCAATTTAGGGGCACTTGGCTGGCTCAGTCAGAAGAACATGCAACTCTTGATCTCGGGGTTGTGAGTTTGAGCCCCATGTGGGGTGCAGAGGTTACTGAAAAATAAGTAAACTTTAAGAACATTAAAAAAATAAAACTCCAATTTATTGAGCTACATGTTGTGCTAAACGCTTCATATGCACTATGTCCTTTAATGCTCACAACCATGAGAGATAAGAATTACCCCCTCAGGTGAAGAACCATGAGAGACTGTGAACTCAGAACAAGGGATTGAGGGTTTTGGAGAGGAGGGGGCGGGGGG
>CM052901.1:22468349-22561233 GCA_028534135.1 Potos flavus | reverse complement strand
TTAAAAAAAAAAAAAAGAATTACCCCCATCACCTTCAACCATTGACCATGCTTTCCATTGTACAGGAAATAATGAGAACATCAACATATGCTTCCCCAATTTCCTTCTTCTCCACCTCAAAATCTCTCTGGATCTTTAAATGTTTCACTTCCTTTATTCCCATTATGAAAACTTGTCAAATGGGCAGAGACAAAAATAGAGGGGCATCTGAGAGACAGACATGGTTGATCCATGGTCTCAAGGAACACAGACCTTAATGAATTCCATGAGGATCAAGAACTATCTAAAAGAAGTACCTTAAAAAATAAAAAATAAAAAATAAAAATAAAAAAATAAAAGAAGTACCTTGGGGCACCTGGGTGGCTCAGTGGGTTAAAGCCTGTGCCTTCGGCTCAGGTCATGATCTCAGGGTCCTGGGATCGAGCCCCGCACAGCAGGGAGCCTGCTTCCCCCTCTCTCTCTGCCTGCCTCTCTGCCTACTTGTGATCTCTCTCTCTCTCTGTCAAATAAATAAATAAAATCTTTAAAAAAAAAAAAAAGGAAGTACCAAGAGGGGTGCCCGGTGGCTCAGTTGGTTAAATGTCTGACTACTGATTTCAGCTCAGGTCATGATCTTGGGGTTGTGAGATCCAGCCCCGCGCTCAGCAGGGAGTCCTTTCCCTCTCTCTCACCCTCTGCCCCTCCTCCCACTCTCTTTCTCAAATAAATAATCTTAAAAAAAAAAAAAAAGGAAGTACTAAGAGCCTGCCAAGAAATTTCAGAAAGCTGTCATCCAAAGAGATGTTGAAATCAGAAAAAAAGGAACCCACTAAAGTTTAAGGCCTAAGAGTATAGCATTTCTTGTGGGGCAGCTTCTGAAAACATTCTTCTTTTTCACATGGGGTCAGCCAATGTGTAGAGGCTTTCACTCTTCAGCCTTTTTAAGGCACAACTCACCTTCTGCTCCCTGTCTTTTCTACCTGCCAGGGTTAATCACTCAGATGGTTTTGATTTTATCTCTGCAACTCCCTCATGAGTCTCAAAATAATGACTCCAAATTTCCCAGTCTCCTGCCTTAGCTTTGAGGAAAGCTAATACCCCTCTTCTTTACATTCTACCATATTTGGCCACTATCCAAGATGAAGTCCCTCTGATCATCTATTCTCTCTCTTCATCTCCACACTGCTCTCTGCTTTCTCACCCACCCAAATTCCCACTGCACCTCTCCCTCCCAGATCTTTCCACTTGGCCCTAGAGAATTCTCATTCAAAGATAGACAAACATGGGGTGCCTGGGTGGCTCAGTCGGTTGGGTGTCTGCCTTCAGCTGGGGTCGTGGTCCTGGAGTCCGGGGATTGAGCCCCACGTCGGGCTCCCTGCTCAGCAGGGAGTGTGCTTCTCCCTCTGCCCTTCACCCCACTTCTGCTCACCCTCTCTCTTGATCTCTCTCAAATAAATTAAACAAAAAAAGATAGACAAACTCTCTTCCATGGAAACTCTCTCATTTTCTAGCCTTAAATGAAACATGGTTCTCCCCTCAAGACACCACTTCCCCTGCATCTCCACATATCACAGGACCTAGAGACAGTGGTCATCTAACAACCTACTGATCAGTCTCTCTGTCCCTGTCATTCACTGAATGTTGCCACTTGACTCACAGTCTTCCTCTCTAAAAAATTGGCCATCATCCCAAACATCTTCAGTGAACATCCATCTTGGCCCCTAATGTGCAGGTAGGGGAGTTTAGGAAGGCAGCATTTGAGCAGTGTCAGCTGAATGAAACTTGTGATCTTTCTGGTGGTTTCTCAGTATGAAATGGCTGCATTTAAACAGGAACTCAGCCTTATGGTGTCCAGGATAAGGTCTAGGATGAATGTAGGTGAGTAGAGTTTCAATAGATTTGAATATTTCTCAGCAGCAGACTTGGTCTCCAAGTATCTGAGGCAGGGAGATTTCTGAGAAAGAGCATTAAAGCAAGAGTTGCAGCAGACTGAGTCTAGGCTTATCTGGCTGGCAGTACTGCACTCACATCAATTTTTTTTAAGTAAGCTCCACGCCCAGCATGGAGCCCAGCATGGAGCTTGAACTTATAACCCTGAAATCAAGACCTGAGCTGAAATCAAGAGTCGGATGCTTAACCAAATGAGCCACCAGACACCCCCACATCAATCCTATTACAAAGATACTGCCTTCTGAATTAACGTTTCATGACATTGATAAGTACAAAATACCTTTTTAAGAGATTTATTTATTTATTTGAGAGAGAAAGAGAACGTGGAGGGGGGTACATAGAGGGAGAGGGAGAAGCAGGCTTTTGGCTGAGCAGGGAGCCCGACACAGGGATCAACCCCAGGACCCTGGGATCATGGGATCATGACCTGAGCCAAAGGCAGCCACTTAACTACCTGAGCCACCCAGGCGCCACACAAAATGTTATTTCAACATACATTTCCTGAGAACCTACTATGTGGCAGGCACTGCCCCAGGAGCTGAGTAAAGAAAAAAAAAAATCCCTTATCCCATTGCTTAAATCAGTTCACAACTATTTAACATAAATATTTCATATGTCAAGTTAAAATAATGATACGTCAGAGGGTTGTTGTGTGTTTTAAATGAGATGATTCGTATCACGCTAATAGCTCAATAAATAAGTAAATGGTAAAGGAGTGGGGCTATTAAGAACTCCTCTGCACCTCCCAAGTGTAACCACCAGGTGTCAGGATCCCCTAGCTAAACCCTACTAGGTCAAGGGTGACCAGGTTGTCTACCTTCTCC
Organism: Potos flavus; assembly: GCA_028534135.1. Lineage (NCBI taxonomy): Eukaryota > Metazoa > Chordata > Mammalia > Carnivora > Procyonidae > Potos > Potos flavus. The sequence continues at coordinate 22,558,480 of CM052901.1, read as the reverse complement.
AAACACCAGTGGAAGAAGCAAAGGACCTTGAGGCCACTCTTCGCCCCTCCTCTATTCCTAATCAGAGCTACTTAGGTGCAGACATCTCTTAGTACCAATCTTAGATGAGAACGTGTATGACTACAGAGTGAGCCCAATCCAAAGCATTCTGCTGTCTCGGTTAGGCACCACAATTTGGAAATGACCAAGATCCGGTCACGGAGAAGCAGAAAAGGAACATTCAAGGCAAAGAGGAGCAAAGCGAGGCAGATCCAGGGAGAGAATGAAGTAGGAGGAGGAAAGAAGACACTGAGACAGAGAGAAAGATAAAACTTCTCTTCCTCGGTCACCTCCCCAGGGCCTCACCCAAAGCCCTCTCATTTAAGCCACCAGCAACCTGAAACCCCCACCTCCTAGGCTCCTGCCACATGTTAAATCCCTTTTTAATCCTTGTAATCCCACTGATTCTCTAGCTGGCTTTCTCCCGGATACATTTCAGAGAGAAGCTTTAGAGTCCCTGGCAAAGAACTCCTCATTCTCTTTTAGCCCAGGTAATTTCTACTTTGTATCTGGGCTGCCATATTTTTCCAGACTTCCCTTTTCTCCTCATTAGAAGCTATATTTCCATTTTTTGAAAGATGCCTTTCCCCTCCTTACAATAGCCTCTTTGACTCTGCCAACTAACCCAGCTGCATATTTTATGTCCCAAGTGCCTAGTATTTTTGATCATTGGCATACATTTTCTCAGGCTTCTAACACATTATGTTGAAAATAGTCCACAGACTTCCTGTGGGTTATTGACTTTTTGAATGTTAGTCTTAATTTTTCTTAATGCCTTATAACATGTGGCATACCCAAACAGGAATGGGCCTTGTTCAGACACCATCCTGAAGTACAAGTGTTGACTTAGTGTGCTCTCTCTGGACAGAAACCTTGCTGCAACTGTTATTTAGAGCCAACCACCAGTTAAGAGCTCTTTCCTTAACACAGTGAGCTTTGCTTAGGAATTTCTAAAGAAAACCCGAAGAATTGAGAAAATGGAGCCTCTGCTCTAGAGAGAACAAAATAATAAAAGTTAAAATGTACTGCAATTGACATAGTAGCCAAACTTGTGAACTACCACTAATCCCTTCTCTCCCTTGGCAGTGTGGCAAAGGGAAGTGAATCTATTTCTAGGACAACATAAAGATTCTAGGAACTAACCTAATATATCCAGTTATGTAAAAAACCTGAACTTGGATTTCCTCCAAATCATGTTCGATCCAGGTCAATGCCAGATCATGCAAGAGGGGCCTAAGTCCTTGCATTCACCCAAGGCCGCCGCTGCTACCGGTTCTAGCCATTGTCAATAGAGAAATTATTACGGAAATAGCTCTCCTGGGGTGACATTGCACATATTCACATAGGCAAAGGCTTGAACTATCTTGAGTTGTGGCAGAATGCTTTGTGAGCCTCCTGAAACACAAGAGCACAGGAGGTCTATAAGGAGGTCCTCTTCCATTCAACTCCCTAATCTTTCCTGGGAGGCTGTCACGAGACAGTTTCTCATCACCTCCCTGGTTTTGATGGGATATGAAGGTCTCTGTCCTATGCCTTCAGAATACAGCTGCAGAATATAAAACCCCTTAGTGGCAGCCTAGAATGGGCTCCTCGGCAATATCGAAACACCGTTGTTTAGGTGTTGTCTTTTTTAGTATGTGGAACAAGGATCGTGGGGAGCAGGCACCTTAGACTTACTTCTCTTTTTGCTGTCTACTTAATACAATGTCTAAGTCTAGAAGTGATTTGCTGTCTCTTTACCAGCCAAATTAGCCAGGCCTTGGCCTTGCCTTGTCTCATGTGTAAGCTTGACAAGCCTTGAGCCATTCCACACAGCCAAGCTGTGATTACTTCCAAAGCATGATGCGTTGAGGCTACAGTTGATTCCATTGACAAGGTCTGCATCCTTCTACCCAGTGGAAGCTGTTGCTGTTTCTGACACTAAGTGAGGGGCCTAGAAACTAATTGGCTCCCCTTTTCTAAAATGTTGCAAATTCAAACGAAAGGACATTCCGCAAAGCAATTTGCCTAGGCTCTTCAAAAGTCAATGTCTCAAAAAAAAAAAAAAAAAAAAAGTCAATATCTCGAAAGGCACCCAAAAAAAAGGCCGTGGAACTTTACTGGAGACTAAATGAAGTGACAACTAAATACAATCTGTGACGTTTGAGTGGATTCTAGATGGAGTTTTAAACACCTCTAAAGGACATCATTACAATAATTAGAGATATTTGAATATGGATTATAAATCAGATAATAGCATTATAACAAATGTTAAAATGTCTTGAGTGGGATCATTGTATTGTAGTTATGTAGAAGAATGCTTCCGCTTTAGCAAACACATGCTGTGCTCACTTCAGCAGCACGTATACTAAAGTTGGAACGATACAGAGAAGATTGAGCCTGGCCTCTGCACAAGGATGACGTGCAAATTTGTGAAGCATTTCATATTTTTAAAGGTCTTTATTTAAAAAAAAAAAAAGGAAATACATGCTGAAGTATTCAGGGAGTCCATGCAATTTACTCTCAAATGATTCAGGAAAAAAATATGTGTATTTACACATAGATAAAGCAAATGTGGCAACATACTGACAATTGATAAAGGGTATATAGGTATTCGTTGTATGATTCTTACAACTTAATATCTTAAATATTTCAAAATAAAAAATTAGGGGGAGGAACCATGCTGCAAAGAACATTTTGCACATATCTTATTGGGCACATGAAACTCTAGGTTATATACTAGAAGTGGAATTTCTAAGTCATAAAATATGAGCATTTTTAGCTTTATTAGATATTGTTAAATTACTCTCCAAGGTGGTCGTACCAGATTCTACTTCCACAACATTTTACCACATCTTCACACAACACTGTCAGTTCTCGTTTCTGCCAATCTGATGGGTGTAAGACAGTATCTCATTACTGCTTTTTTCCTAAAAAGCAGTATTTGTAATAAAAATTACTTATTTGTAATAAAAATTACAAAAAGAAATTCAAACATAAAGTCTAAAAAATTATGCAGTGAATTTAGGTGGTGGCTACATGAGCATTTTGTCATATTTGCTTTATCATGTGTCTATCCATCCCTCCATCATATTCTGTTATGTATTTGAAAGTAAATTGAAAACATCTTTATACTTCACCTCTAAACACTTCAGCATGCGTATCATTGACAAGAGTTCAACATTGGCTATAGATTTTTTTTTAAAGATTTTATTTATTTATTTGACAGAGAGAGAGAGATCACAAGTAGGCAGAGAGGCAGGCAGAGAGAGAGGGGGAAGCAGGCTCCCTGCTGAGCAGAGAGCCCGATGCGGGGCTCGATCCCAGGACCCTGAGATCATGACCTGAGCTGAAGGCATAGGCTTTAACCCACTTAGCCACCCAGGCACCCCTGGCTTACAGATTTTTAAGGTAAAATATATACACAGTGGAATGCCCAAACCATGAATATATATTTGCTGAGTTCCAACAAATGCATACACACATGTAACCCAGACCTCTATAAAAATATAGAACATTACCATCACCGCTAGAAAGTTCCCTAATTCCCCTTCAGGCCAACCCCTGCTTCCACTTCCACCAGGTAACCACTGCTCTGATTGGTTTTTCCATGATTAGTTTTGTCTCTTCTAGATACAATATGTACTTTTTTGTGGACAATTTCTTTCACTCGGCATATTTTTGAGATTAATACATGTGGTTGCCTCTATCACTAGTTTGTTCTTTTTTTTAAGACTTTATTTGAGAGAGAGAGAAAGCACAAGCAGGGGGAGTCGCAGAAGGAGAGGAAGAAGCAGGCTCCCCGCTGAGCAGAGAGCCCGATGTGGAACTCAATCCCAGGACCCCAGGACCATGATCTGAGCCAAAGGCAGACACTTAACCAACTGAGCCACCCAGATACCCCTAGTTTGTTCCTTTTTGTCACTGAGTAGAATTCCATTGTTCCTTTCTGTCACTGAGTAGAATTCCATTGTATGAATATGGCACAATTTGTTAACCCATTTTTCCAGTGATAAGACACTTAGTCTCTTTTCAGTTTGGGGCTATTATGAATAAGGCTGTTATGAACATTCTTGGCAAGTATTTCTGCATATATATGTTTTAATCTCCCTTGGGTTTTTATTATTTTAATCTGTATGTCTCTGATTACTAGTGAAATTGAACATCTCTTCTTTTTTTTTTTTAAGGTTTATTTAAGTAATCTCTACACCCAATGTGGGTCTTCAACTCACCACCCCGAGATCAAGAGTCACATGTTCTTCCAACTAAGCCAGCCAGGCACCACAAACGTATTTTCTTATTAGCCATATTTTACTGTATATATTATCTACTTTTATCTTTTGTTCATTTTTCTGTTACACCATATGTCTTTAATCTTTTTTCTTTACGAAGCAGCTCTCGGGACACCTGGGTGGCTCAGTTGGTTGGGCATCTGACTCTTGGTTTCAGCTCAGGTCATGATCTCATGGATAGAGAGATGGAGCCCTTCATTGGGCTCTTTGCACAGTGGGGAGTCTGCTTGAGATTCTGTCTCTCCCTCCCTCTCCTTCTGCCCCTCCCCCCAAGCACGCTTTCTCTCAAATAAATAAATAAATCTTTTTTAAAAAGCAGCTTTTTTTTTTAAGTTTTATTTATTTAAGTCGCTTCTACACCCAACATGGGGCTCAAACTAAAAACCCCAAGATCAAGAGTCTCATGCTTTTCTGATTGAGCCACCCAGAAACCCCAAAAAGCAGCTCTTTTTATTCTGGATGCTAATTACACATTTCTTACATGTTGTAAATATCTTGTCTCTTCTCTTTGTTTATGGTGTCTATTCTTACATAGAAGTTTTAATCTTTAACACAAATTTACTAATTTTTTCCTTTTACAGTTGTACTTTATGCACCTTGTCTAGGATAGTGATCTTCAGTCTAGGGTATATATTCCCTGAAGCTATGTGAAGATTTTCAAGGTGTTTAAGAGTATGGATGGCTCCGAAGGAATTAATTTCTAGATCCTCAATTGCCGTATCTATTCTTTCCTAAAAGTGAAATATTTCAGAATGCCTGTGTGGTGGCCTCACTCTGGGTCTTCTTTTCCACCTTTCCTTTCACAAATGCCTATATTCCTTTTCCCCAGTCTGAATCTTAGTATTGTTCATTCCGCTAAATATAAAACGTTTGGTGAGCCAAAGGGGCAAATCAAAATATTGGTGTTAAAAGTGTACATACTGTACTTACATGAAACTATAGAACAAGAAAATGAATTCCCAGTGAAAACAGTCAGAACAGTGGTTGCTTCTGGGATGGGAATGAAGATTGACTACTTCAAACAAAAACACACAAGAGCAGGGGCACCTGGGTGGCTCAATGGATTAAGCCTCTGCCCTCGGCCTTGGTCCTGACCTCAGGGTCTTGGGATCGAGCCCCGCATTGGGCTCTCCGCTCAATGTCTCCCTCTCTCTCTCTGCCTGCCTCTCTGCCTACTTGTGATCTCTCTCTCTCTCTCTCTGTCAAATAAATAAATAAATAATCTTAAAAAAAAAAACACAAGAGCAAATAACATGCATGTTAAAATTTTCAGGAGTGAAGTGTACTAATGTCTGAAACTTACTTTAAAATGCATAAAAATATAACATGGGTTAGTGGAAGGTATAGGGGTCCAGGGCAGGCTGCCCCAAGATGGGTCACTTTGGCATAAAGATTATTTCGAGTTAAAAGTAATCAAAACCCAGGAGATACAGGAAAATCTCTTTGGGTCCCCCCAAACAGCCTAAATTTACATTGGAAAGCAGGGGCTGTACCAAGAAGAGAACTTTTTTTTTTAAAGATTTCATTTATGGGCTCCTGGTTGGTTCAGTCGTTGGGCGGCTGCCTTCAGCTCAAGTCATGATCCCAGGATCCTGGGATCAAGCCCCGAATCAGGCTCCTTGCTCAACGGGGAGCCTGCTTCTCCCTCTCCCACTCTCCCTGCTTGTGTTCTCTCTCTCACTGTATCTCTCTGGGTCAATTAATAAAATCTTTTATTTTATTTTTTTTTTAAAGATTTTATGTATTTATTTGACAGAGAGAGAGAGATCACAAGTAGGCAGAGAGGCAGGCAGAGAGAGAGGGGAAGCAGGCTCCCTGCTGAACAGAGAGCCCGATGCGGGGCTCGATCCCAGGACCCTGAGTTCATGGCCTGAGCCGAAGGCAGAGGCTTTAACGCACTGAGCCACCCAGGTGCCCAAATAAAATCTTTTTAAAAAATTAAAAAATAAATATTTCATTTATCTATAGAGCGAGAATGAGAGTGTGTGCGTGAAAGAGCGCACGAGTAGGGGGAGGGGCAGAGGGAGAAGCAGACTCCTCGCCAGCAGGGAGCCCAATGCAGCTGATCCTGGGACTCCCGGATCATGACCTGAGCCGAAAGCAGACGCCCAACCAACCAACCCACCCAGGCACCCCAGGAAGAACACTATTAACAGGGACTCCCCTTTATGTAAGGAACTTACATATGCATAATAGGACAACCTTGCTTTTCTAAACATCTCCCTTTACCTTTCTGCTAATGGCCTTCTCCTCTTTGTATCCTCAGACCTCTCCTTAGTTCACATAAGCTTCATGTTGTCTCACTCCCTTTGGAATTTCCAGGTCTGTAGATTTACTGTATGTCCGTCTATTAAATCTGGTTTTCTCCTGTCAATCTGTCTCATTGCAATTTGATTCTAAGTCCACTTAGAAGGACCATAGGGCAGAGGTAGGTCTTCTACTCCGACAACGGATAGAGCGATGGGTAGATAGAAAAAGAGGTATTAAAGTGAACATAGCAAAATGCCAATTGCAGAATCTAGGTGTCAAAGATATGGACATTTGTGTACAGTTCTATCAGCTTCTTTACTTGTTTAAAACAAGTAGATGCTGAGGAAGCTTCCTCTAGTCAAAGTCTTGTGTCTTTTTCTGCTTCTGAGAGACAGGTCCATGAGAACAAAGCAATGAGAACTGTGGTAAGAAATACTGAGGGTGGCAGTGCCTTATTTCATCCAGGCAACAAATTCATGGCAAGGCTCAGCCTCATTTGTCTTAGCATTAGAATGCAGAATTGAGATAGTTGTTACAAGGAATGCATTAATACGTTTTTATTTGAATTGAAAAACAAGTCAGACTTTTTAAAACAAAATAAGTCTCGTCTGACTTTTTTTTAATGATGAAGAGGACTGACTGCCAGTTAGATTATATAGTGGGCATTTTCTATAAATTGAATAAACTCAGATCAGTAGCATCAAAAATTTTTGATGAAAATATATTTAAAGCTCAAGATAAAATAGAAACATTTATTTTAAAATATTAAATTGGCAAATATTCATTCAAATTAACAATATTTTAATTTTTCCAGCCCTTTCTGAGTATATCAGGTTAAATAACTTACCACTCAGTGAAAAAGTAAAGAGATACAGTTACTAGTCATCTAAAAAAAAAAGCCTTTTTGGTATAGCTCCTAGAAGGTGAGAAAGTGAGTGAATAACTCTAGTGAATGAGTAACAAATCCTTTTACAAGTCAGGTGGTTTCCAATCCTTTCTTTCAACAAATTTGAAGGAAAATCTAATCAAGTAGCCAGACAAGAGATCATAAAAAGACATTTCTGATAGATTACTATGTGATTTTTGGCAAACAACTCAGAAAGAACTCAAATAATTAAATTACAATGCTATTACAATACTATTATATTTTCAGATGCTTGCATGTTTGAACATTTTTCTCAGTGCATCATAAAAACAAAAACAGAATTGAAACTGAACTCTCACTCCAGCAACAGGTTGTATTCATCCATCCATATGTACATTGGAGGGGGGAAAAAAATCCAGCTCACTCAAGGGTGCATTTCCAATAAAATTTGACTTTTATGTTTTCCATTCATTTATCAAAATGTGTAAAAAATTTATGTTTTGAGCAATTTTATACCAATAATAAGTTACAAATAACTCAATCCAGAGAAATTTTTTAATAGCTAAAAATATGTTTATAGGACATTTGCTAAAAAATTGTTTTATATTCACATTTTTGCTACAAAGAAATATGATAGGGTGATCAGTAAAGGACTTTTAAGCATAAAAATATATCACATTAAGATAAAATTCTGGGGCGCCTGGGTGGCTCAGTGGGTTAAGCCTCTGCCTTCGGCTCAGGTCATGATCTCAGGGTCCTGGGATGGAGTCCCACATCGGGCTCTCTGCTCAGCAGGGAACCTGCTTCCTCCTCTCTCTCTGCCTGCTTCTCTGCCTACTTGTGATCTCTCTCCGTCAAATAAATAAATAGAATCTTAAAAAAAAAAAGATAAAATTCTATGGGAGAAGTGGAATGGAAAAATGAATTAAAGGTAAAAATAGATATAAATTTTCTGGCTATTAAAGAAGAGCTTATCCCTTTAATTTTCAAATGGATGACAGTGGGTATCAAATCACTATGGTATTTAGATTTCATTTAAAAGAATGATAGATTTCAGGGCGCCTGGGTGGCTCAGTCGTTAAGCGTCTGCCTTTGGCTCAGGTCATGATCCCAGGGTCCTGGGCAGGAAGCCTGCTTCTCCCTCTCCCACTCCCCTCTGCTTGTGTTCCCTCTCTCGCCACTGTGTCTCTCTCTGTCAAATAAATAAAATCTTTAAAAATAAATAAAAAATAAAATAATGATAGATTTGGTTTTTATGTCACCATTTATAATATATTGGAAATTACATCCTTCGTAATTATCTTATAATGAAAACATTTTTATGTCACATTAAACATGTAAAAGTGGATCCATAATGTTTCAAAATTCTTTGAGGGATACGAGAGCAAACAGCATAAAAACCACTGGTCTAAGAAATCATTTCCTACCCTATGATGAAATTATACTCTCTTGTATTTTATTTTTTATATTTTTTTAAGATTTCATTTATTTATTTGAGAGAGAAAGCAGGAGCAGGGAAGAAGAGCGGAGGGAGAAGCCAGCAGGGAGCCTGACAACAATGTGGGGCTTGATCCAGGACCCTGGGATCATGACCTGAGCTGAAGACACACGCTTAACTGACTGAGCCACCCAGGTACCCTCTCTTGTATTTTCTTTTCTTTTCTTTTCTTTTTAAAGATTTTATTTATTTATTTGACACACGAAGAGAAATAGAGATCACAAGCAGGGGGAGCGGCAGGCAAGCAGGCAGGCAGAGGGAGAGGGAGAAGCAGGCTCCTTGCTCAGCAAGGAGCCCAATGTGGGGCTCAATCCCAGGACCCTGGGTTCATGACCTGAGCTGAAGGCAGCCGCTTAACCGACTGAGCCACCCAGGCGCCCCCTCTCTTGTATTTTCTTTAAAAATGTCAAAGTTTTGGGGCACCTGGGTAACTCAATCAGTTAAGCATGGGACTGGTTTTGGCTCAGGTCAGGAGCTCAGTGCTTCCCCCTTGCTCTCCCTCTGTCCCTTCCCCCACTTGATCATTTCCTCCCTCTCTCTCTCCCAATTAAAAAAATAATAATAAAATTTTTTAAAATGTCAAAGTTTTTGCCTTTCACATTTCTGTTTCTAATCAGCCTGGAGTTGATTTCCCTAAAACATAGCCCAGATAGACACAGCACCAGAATCAGCTGGAGCCTGCGGGGAAGCTTTACATTTCCGCCAAACATAGCTTAGCTTCACTGACTGAATCACGGGAGTGGAGAGTATCCAAGAATTAGCAGTGTCAAAAAGCTGTTCAAGTGCAGGCGCCTGGGTGGCTCAGTCGTTAAGCGTCTGCCTTCGGCTCAGGTCATGATCCTAGGGTCCTGGGATCAAGCCACGCATTGGGCTCCCTGCTCAGTGTGGAGCCTGCTTCTCCCTCTCCCACTCCCTGGCTTGTGTTCCTCCTCTCGCTGTGTCTCTGTCAAATAAGTAAAATCTTTAAAAAAAAAAAAAAAAAGCTGTTCAAGTGATTCTGGCTCACCCTCAGGTTTGGGAACTACTGACTTACATGATAGAGGCCAAATGATACAATGTGTCATGCATGGTGTTAGAGACTGGACTGTATTCCCCTCCCCAAAATTCATGTTGAAGTCCTAAGCCCCAGTACCTCAGAATGTGACTGCATTTGGAGATAAGGCCTTTGAAGAGGTAATTAAGTTAAAATGAGGTGATTAGGGTGTGCCCTAATCCAATGACAGATGTCTTTATTGAGAAGAGATTAGGGCGCAGACACACCAAGAGGGAAGGAAGACACAGAGAGAAGACCGCCATCTGCAAGCCTAGAGGACAGACCTCAGATGTGAACCTGCCAACACCTTGAACTCAGACTTTAAGCCTCCAAGACTGTGAGAAAATAAATTTCTGTTGTGTAAGCCACACGGTCTGTGGTATTTCGTTATGGCAGCTCGAGTAGACTAATTTACAAGGATTTTATCTGGGCCCTGACTGCTTCTCTAGAGCCACAGGTCTCTGGTCAGGCTCCATCCATCTCCCCCATCACCACCTACCCACACCTCTGGCTTACTAGTTTTGAGACCTTGGGCAACCTAACCTCTCTGTCCTGGTTTCTTACCTGTGAAATGGGGATAATAATATCACCTCCCTAGAGCTGCATGATGATAAAATGTGATCATCTATGTAAGGCATTGAACACAATGTGAACATAAAAAAAAACACTCAATAAATGTTAGCAGGTACACTCTGGCCATTCTCCATTAACTGCCATTCTCCAACTACATGTTGCTTTTTTCCACCTCCATGAGTCAGCACGTCTGCTGACTGTCTTAGAATGCCCTTCTCCCACCTTGTCTGCTAGCTAAATCTTGGTTGTCCTTCAAGACTGAAGTCCGTGTAGAGCCAACTCTGATTCACTCTTCTCCCTCCCACACTTCTAGAGTTCTCCTCTAGATTCCCACAGCACCCTGTGCTTGCCCCTACCAAGTGAGATGCCATCGCAGGGTTTTAGGCAGAGGAGTGACCTGATCTGGCTTGAGTACCTACCATATGCCAGGCACCATTTTAGGTTCCAAGTCAAGATGAGAATAAAAAGAACAGTTAACTTATAGGGTTACTGAGAGGATTATGAGAGACTTAAGACAGTGCCTGGCATATGTTAAACTCTCAGTAAATGCTAACAATTAGTATCTATCTACATTCAGGACACTTCCTCACATCTACTGACATCTGTGGCCTTTGGTTCAGTCTTCCTCCCTAAACACAAATCCCATTATCATCCTGGGTGATGACACCTCCAACATGCTGGCACCTCCCCTGGACCTCAACTCCTGTAGCTTTCACCTCCACCGTACTCCAGACGCACCATGACAATATCCTGCCCTTGACACTGTTGTTGGACTTTTGCAGACTGAATACATTGTGTACAACCATAGGAATAGATTAGAAAGCCCGGGCAGAATCTTCCCATACCTTAAGTTGAGAATGAGCTCTTTGGTCCCTACCCAAAACAAGCAAAAAGTCTCTTCTGTATGACTGAGTCCTGGAAGATAAAAGCAAAGGAAAAAAGGGAGGGCTGGCTGGAGATGCTAGTTTTGTGGGCACGAGATAAGGGCAGGCATCTTTGTGACTGCTCAAAGAGGAAATTACAGTTGCCGTCTTTCTGGCAGCAAGGAGGGAAGGAGAGGTTAGTGATCAAGACACCTCAGCAAAAGTCAGGAGACTGGGGTGCCTGGGTGGCTCAGTCGGTTAAGCGGCTGCCTTCGGCTCAGGTCATGATCCCAGGGTCCTGGGATCGAGTCCCGAATTGGGCTCCCTACTCAGCGGGGAGCCTGCTTCTCCCTCTCCCTCTGCCTGCTGCTCTGCCTACTTGTGCTCTCTCTCTGTCAAATAAATAAATAAAATCTTTAAAAAAAAAAAAGTCAGGAGACTGAGGGGCAGGTTCTGCTAATAGACACTGTTCAGAAGCATAAATGACCTTCACAGAGGCTGTTCTCTGGTGATGAGTCAAGAGTAATCCTATGCAGGTGTGTACTCCTTCCTGCCAGAAGGTACATAGCTGTGAGGGCAAGGCCTGGAAGTCAGGGCTCACCCCACCTTCCTTCACTCTAAACAACCTATTTAGTTGGGCTTTCACTTACAACTGCATTTGCAAAAAGTGTTATAGTGCTAAACCTTGGCTGTTCTTCTCAGCAGATAACTACACATGTTACTTTCCATGGAATCCAGCTGCCATTGAGGTGTGGTGATCACCCTCAAGATTTTTCTCTACTTATTTACATTGCCTCTAAGGATGTATCCTTTTTCCTAGTCAAGGTTAATGCTACTACTCATGCTTGATTCCAACTCTTTCTCATTTCTGCCGTGTCTTTATGCTATCTATTTCCCCTTTTCCATATTAAATTGTTGTTTAGAGTATTTGGCAATGGTTTAACATTGGCAATTTCATGTGGTCTAAGCTAATATACCTTCGTTCTTTCCCTCTCTAAATATTCCTTCTCCTCGACCAAAAACAATTACAACAAAACATCCTTGTACAGACAGGAGTAACCTCTCCATAGACTGTATTTTTCTAACTTCACACCTCCTGTGTCCCTTCATATAAAACCTAAACACCATACCTCAGCTATGTCTGCCTTTGCTGTTTGCATCTCCCAAATGACAATTCACCTAACAAATATTTTCCAAGGGTCTGGTGTGTTTATGAAATTTTTATTCACTCATTCAACAAATATCTTCTGACTACCCACACTATGCCAGACACTATTGTAAGTACTTGGGCTAGATCAGTGAACAAATTAAAAATTCCTCTCCTCTTGGAGCTTATAGTCTAGTAGGGGTTGGTAGGAGACATACAACAAATAAACACAATAAAGAAAATAACCGGGGTGCCTGGGTGGCTCAGTCGGTTAAATGTCTGCCTTCAGCTCAGGTCATGATCTCCGGGTCCTGGGATCGGGCCCCACTAGGGATCCTTGTTCAGCAGGAAGTCTGCTTCTCTCTCTCCCTCTGCCCCTCCCCACCACTTGTTTTCTCTCTCTCTCTCACTCTCTCTCTCAAATAAATAAATAAAATTAAAAAAAAAAATAACCATACGGTACGTTCCAAAGTGAGATGCCATGGGAGAAAAAAAAGTAGAGCAGGGGAGATTAAGAATGCTATGACAGAAGTTGTAATTTCAAATATGGTGGTCATGGTAGGCCTTATTGAGAAGGTGACAATTTTTTTTTGAGAGGGTGACAATTAAGCAAAGACTTTAAGGACAAGCCATAGAGATATCTGGGGGAAGTGTTCCATGCAGAGTGAGCAGCAAGTGCAAAGGCTCTGAGGCAGGAAAGCTAAAGGAATAAGGGGAAAGACCAGAAGATGAAGACATAAAGGTACAAAGGACCCTGATTGTGTAGAGCCTTTGTATTAGTAATCTACTGTTGAGTAACAAATTGCCCCAAAATTTAGCTATTTAAGGGGTACCTGGCTGGCTTAGTTGGAACACGGGACTCTTGATCTTGAGGTCATGAGTTTGAGCTCCACGTTAGGCATGGAGATTATGTAAAAAAAAAAAAATAAGTAAAATTTAGCTATTTAAAACAGCAATACATAAGAATAAGAGTGGTTTGGCTGGTGGTTCTGGCTTTGGGTTTCAAGAAGTTGCAGTCATCAGAAGTCTGGGCCTGAAGAATCCTCTTCCAAGGTGGCTCACTCATGTGGTTGACAAGTTGGTGTTTGTTGGTGGTGGGGAAGGAGCAGATGCGAAGAAGGGGAGGACTCAGGTTTTCCCCATGTGGGCCTCTCTACATGCTGTTTGAGTATCTTTATGACATAACAGCTGGCTTCCCACAGAGCAACCAATCCAAGACAGAGTAAGGCAGAGATCACAATGCCTTTTATGACCTAGGCTTTTAAATCATATGCCATAACTTCCACAGTATTCTATTAGTTTACACAGGTCAGCCCTAGTTCATTGTAGAAGACAAATAGCCAAGGGCATGAAGAGCAAGAGGTAAAGATCATTAGAGATCATCTTGGTGGCCGGCTACAATAGCCTTTGTAGGCCATTATACAGCTGCGGCTTTTACCCTGAGTGAAATGGAGAGCCACTGAGGGATTTGAGCAGATAAATGACAATGACAATGAGCTGACTTACTAGGACAGCTCTGGCTGCTGTGTGAATAGACTGGAGAGGAACAAGAATGTAAGATGGAAGACCAGCGAGGAAGCTAAAGTTCAAGAGACAGACCAGGGTCATAATGGTGTCAATGAGAATTAGTAGGATTCTGGATATATATTGAAAATTGAGATGGATAGGATTTGCTGATGAATTGGATGTGGGATAGGAGAGTGGGGGGTGGATTAAAGATGACTCCAAGAGTTTTGGAAGAATTACAAAATGAGTTAGACCTAGAGCTTACTATAAATGAACTTTAGATATAGGTGAGATAAGACATATACACAAATAGGTATATTACATCACAGAAAGCACTGGGTTCCATAACAAAGGCACAAATTCAAGTGCCAAGTGAGATGAAAAAGTTCTCGAGGTACTCAATGCCACTGATCTGTACACTTAAAAATGGTTAAAATGGTAAATTTTATGTTATATACTTTTTCTTAAGTGATCTCTATGCCCAACATGGGGCTAGAATTCACAACCCAAGATCAAGAGTCGCATGCTCCACTGACTGAGCCAGCCAGACGCCCCTATGTTATACACATTTAATTACAACTTTGAAAAGGTACTAACAAAACCAAAAACAAAAATTCAAGTGTCAAGAGAGTTCAGAATAGGAAGAAGAGATGACCCTCAGCTAAAGGAATCAGAGACGGCTTTGAGTAAGGGCAGTCTTTCTACCCTTGAGCCACTTGAGTAAATGAATGGAAGGCAGAAAAGCTGGGGACAGGCAGGGGCACAGTTCATAGTTCCATTTTGTTAGAAGATAGGTAGTGTGCACTAAAACTACAGTCGATGACTGATGACAGCGTTCTGTGACCGTCTCAAGTGACCTCAAGAAAGAATCAAAAACAGGAAGAACCGGAAAATCAATTAAGCAGAGACATGCAAGCAATATTTTTCAACAATCAGATATGATAGAAACATAAAGTATTAAGATGACCAAAGGGTCTTTCTTGTGTATGTGTGGAAATCAATAAATCTTAATTTCTTTTAAACCTTAATTTTTACAACTGTAACAAATTATACCTTTTGATGGGTAAGTATTTGGACAGATGCTTGCAAGCAGGCATACCCTTTTCCCCTTTTGTATATATAATCCCCAGTAGCTAATGAGCTTCGGAGCAGTTCTTCAGAGCCATCTGAAAGACTGTTTTCCCAGGCTATAGTCCCCAGTAAGACAATGAATAAAGCATTTACTAACCAACCTACTTTGAGGATGGTTTTCTTTCAGCTGACAGTAGGGTGCCCAAGGGAACAGTGAACATAAAGCAAAGGAGTTTTAATATTATCTGGGGGGAGGCGTCTGGGTGGCTCAGTGGGTTAAAGCCTCTGCTTTAAAAAACATTATCTGGGAAGTAGTGTTGAAGGGTTTAACTTACACGGCCTTGTGCAGGCTGTACTGCAGGGGACCAGGCCTAGGGATAGAGAGGCCAATCAGGAGACCGGGTAATGGTCAGACACACCTGTAATCAGAAGATCTAGGTTTGAATCAGTGTTCCAGCTCCCACACCTATTCACAGTGTGACTTTGGGCAAGCCACCTAAACTCTCTAAAAACTCAGTGTCTTCCTCTGTAAAATGGAAATGATGATAGCTACATATTTCATAAGATTGCTCTGAGAATTAAGTGAGATAACTATTTGCTTACAATTACTATTACCGCAGTAAGTCAGATGTGAGATTCTCAAATCTATGACAGGAAAAGAGGATCAGAGGGGATAATATTTAGCAAAAGCCTAACAACCAAAAATAAGTCTCTTCTCTCCTCCCTCCAAGTTCCCTTTTCAAGAAGGGCAACATCATTTGAGGATGCAAAGGATACTTATAATCTTCCTCTTTAAAGAAACACTCATTCAGAACCTCCCTCATGTCACGCTAGAATATAAGGAAGCCCAAGTTTGTGAAACAAAATTCATTTGTCTGTTTGACAACCTTACAGCATACTTGAAATAAATCCAGGATATGATCAGCATTTTATGTACCAGATTTCCAGTTTTCCCTGCCTTCTGCTTTCTTCCCTATTCATTTTCCCTTCCTTTATCTCTCAATCCTCTTGCTGTCCCAAATGAATGTCTTTTTTTCCTTTTACCCTTCCCAACCAGGGCACAGTCCATATTCTAATCTCAGTTCCCTCATTTATTAGCTGCATGCTAGTGGAGGGGCTTATCCTCTCTGGGCCTCAATTTCCTCTGTAAAATGGGATTAATAAGTGCCTATCTTACAGCGTTGTCAAAATTACAACAAAGAACACGTCATATGTCTATCACAGTGCCTGGTCTACAGTGAGAACTCAACTTGTTCGCTTTCTTTTCATCCGTAATTTTACCTCTATTCCCCAACTGGTCAACACAAGAGCCCAGCAGGAAAAGCCGTGGGAAAAAAACACCTCTAGGCTAAAGAGGAAACGCTGGAGCTGGGGGCGGGGACTGCGAAGTAACCACTGCGCAGGCGCATCCGCTAGGTCAGGTTCTGGCTTCCAGCTCGGGGGGGGGGGGTGGGGTCGGGGGGGGGGGGGACGAGGGCTTCGATTGTCCTGGCTGCCCCCTTCCGGCCCAGGGAAGTGGCGGGACCTTGGCTGCGCCCCGGGACGGCTCAGCACTACTCGAGGACGCCAGGGCCCGAAGAGTAAGTTCGAAAATGGCGGAATGGAAGAAGGAGGGGCCTTGCAGGGCGGGAGGCTGTCCCCCGGGCGGGGGCGGTAAAAAGGAGCCTGCGGGGGGGGCGGGGGGTACCCGTGGCGCGGCCAGGGCTGTGAGACTGACCGACTGTGGCCGGTGTCTGTTTGAGGCCCTGCGGTGGACGCACCTCGGGTTCCCCGACTCCGGGTTCCTCCGGGTGATGGGCGGGCTGGTGGGTGCGCCTGCAGGAGACGAAGGGACTTCCGTTTCCTTCTAGGCTGGGGCCCGGCCGCAGAGTGGAGTTGGCATTTCCAGATTGGGGCTCGGGCCGCCCCTCCTCCAGGACCCTCCCCTCCGGACCGCGCAGGGCGCCGCGGGCGATCCGGGCTGGCTCTCCTGGCGCGGTGGGTACTGCCTATACGGGCTTCCTCCTCCTCACCCCCCCCCTCCCCGCGGGCCCCGCGCTGCGGGGGAGGGCGGGAAGGCCGCCCCTGTTCGGCGCGGGTGGCCCAGGCGCGGCTGCTTGCCCAGGTTCCTGGGAGCGCCGAAGGAAGGCGTGGGTGGGTGGGTGGCTTCGGGCGGCCGGGTGCCTTCTTAAACCCCGTGACCCCTAAGGTAAATCGAGTCAAAGAACTTTTTTTTTTAATGATCAGAGGGACCGCCCCCTCCCCACCCCCCAATCTGCTGCGTGTGGCAGGTATGGAGCTGGGTGGAGTGTGCCTGGCAAGGGCTTGTGAAGCAGAAAGAATAGGAGCCAAAGAGCTTCCGGAAGAGGAAATTAGCTAGTAATTCTTTCCAATCTTTGCTGCCCTAGTCACCTCCCCAGCATATTCTGTGAGTAAAACAAAATTCAGTCTAACTTTCAGTTTCATTATTTTAACTCCATAATACACTTGTTTTCGGGAGGAGGGGTTTGGTTATTGCTGAAACTAAGCAATAGTCCCCTCCGCCTCCAAAAAAAGAAAAATGTCAATCAGAGCTTTGTAAAATCCTATCCAATTTTAATAATCTACTACTTTGCTTTCAAATATGATTATGTCACTAAGTCTGTCACACTATACCTTGATAATCAATGACGCATAGAAATGTACTCTTGTAAGACTAGAGGTTGCTATGGTGTTTCTTTCTTCTCTTTTTTTACTTCGGATTTTTTACAGCCAGTTCAAGAGAACACAGTTACAGACGGCCATCTTAGAACTATAACATTTTAGAGTTGGAAGGCATCTTAGTCCAATCCTCTTATTTTACAAAAGCGGAAACTAAGGCACAGGAAGATTTCATGGCTTGCCTGAGGCTACTCAACTACTTAGATTAGAACCCAGCTTGTCTGGCTCCTTGCTCACCGCTCTTTCTGAGCAACTGCTGCACATAGCCTCCAAGCAAGAAAGTTAAACATTCAACCCACCGCACACTGCGGAAGCGTCTACCACTTTGTACTATACAGTTGTGCTACTACTTTCGATGTATTTAATGTGTTTATGAAGCCAATGCTTGAGATATTTTCCCCATCATTCAAGAAGTGGCAGCAGTAGGTTAAGATTTATACACACACGCACATATGCATATTTGAATATGCTCAGATAATTCCTTGAAGTTTACACAAGGAAAATGTGAACAGTGGCTACTTAATGGAGGGGTGGAGAGGGGTGGGATGTTTTTTAATTTGTGCTTCACATGTGGCCTAATGTACTGTTTGAATTTCTTAACATAAACAAGTATTGATTTTATAATTAGAAACAATTTTTAAAATTCACACACCTATATGTATATCAACATAAGTATTTATCAGTGGTATGTAAAGACATATATGCATTTATGTATCAGTGGTCTGTATTGTAAAATCCAGTATGGTTCCTGTCAGCCCACCAGGCAAAGCAGGCCTGATTATCAGATGTTCACATTTCTTGTGTTCTCTTATTGTCCCTAATATAAAATGGTAGAAAGAATATATGTTACTACTAATCTTTATATATTCTTAGAAAATGTGCTAACTTTTCATTATTGAATAATATTGAAAGCTATAACATTCAAGATATCCAATTTGATGCAGTGAAAAAATCTGAATGTAGAATCTTTGTGGATAAGAACCATTTTTAAAAAATTAAGATTGGAAGGGTCTCTGGTGATTAGTATTTCAACTCTTTTCTTTTTATGAATAGGTTAACTAGGACTCAAAAGAGTTGAAAAAGTGAATTGCCCAAGATTATATATCTAATTATTAGCAGAGCTTGGACTAAGGTCTAGGTCCTAGTCCAGTACCCCTTGTACTACCTTTGTGACTTTATTGCTTTGTAGTGCATTCAGTGACTCCCAACTAGGCAGGAAAAGTAATGCTGGCTAAAGGTTAGGCCCATTTCAGTAGATAAGAATTATTGTAATTAACGTGCCAATTAATTTGTATAGTGCTTGAAATATTTTACTAACCTAAATGTTCCCTTTACATTTGGTTGTAAACATTAATTTGTTTGATAAATTCTTTGTTTCTATTGTAAGCACTTACAGACCCCCAATATGAAATGATATTATTACTGGGTTTTTTTTGTTCTAATATTTAAAACTCTGGTAGTTAGTGCTAATGTGAGGGGGAAAAAAAGTTATACTTTATAAAGTAAACATTTATTAGCACCTACTATATGCCAGGGATTGTACTATGTGGTGTAGGGTTCAAAAGACAAATGTGGCAAAATAGATGTCCTTGTTCTCTTGAGGCTGGGAGATTATCATGAGCTGTCAGTTCTCAAACTTCATCTCTGTGTTCTAATCTGGTAATAGTATTATAAAATGTAACCTGTATCACTGTTTAAGGTCATCGTGAGTAGATTTGAGGAGACAAAAACAGTAGTGGTAAAAGAAATTGATGTTGAACAAATACTTTTATTTTTTTTTTTACTTAAGGCAAAAAAGGTATTTATTGCTAACAAAATTTAAAAGTCCGAAGCTTCCAGTTCTTCACCAGTTCTTCCTGTGCAATTCCCGGTGAACAGTTACTATTTTCGTGTCTTGGAGGTCATGTGGTACAGGGAGAAGAGCCCTGGATTTGCTGCCTGGGTTGTCTTGGCTTTGTTTCTGTTTAGTTGTGAGATTGTGAGCAAGTCACTAAGCCCCTCAGTGCCTACATATTTCTATTTTCTTCATAACTTTTTATGAATTAAACATCCCATTTAAAACATAGAATATTTTGAATATTTTAAATTATAAAATAAATATGTTTATTATGGAAATTTTATGAAATTCAGAATAGTATAAAGAGAATAAGCATAATCCTATTCTTTTATAAATACTTTTACCGTTTTGGCTCATATTGTATGTAGATTGCAGTAATCCTTTTTTCTTATTCAACATTCTATTTTGAAGATTTCCTATGTCATGAAAAGTCTTTTAAAATGTAGTTTTTATTTATCCTCCATATTCTTCTTTTAAGATTGATTTATTTATTTGAAACAGAAAGCACGAGCAGGGGGAGGGACAGAGGGAGAGAGAGAGACAAGCAGACTCCCTGCTGAGTGATGACCTGTTGTGGGGGCTCAATCCCAGGACCCCTGAGATCATGACCAGAGCTGAAGTCAGACGCTTAACCAACTGAGCCACCCAGGCACCATGGGAGAGAGAGTCTTTTTTTTTTTTTTTTAACAAAAATACAAGAGAACAAATCTACACCTTTATTTATTTACTTTTCATTAAATTTAAATCCTTGAGGGGTACAGCATCACACGGATTCTGTGTCCAGTGGCTTTAGCAGGAAGGTTGCTTCGGAATTTGGCTTGAACCATGCCACTGTTTCCATGAGCACGAGTTATTTTTCCCCAGATTACTCTGGTTCTGTTTGGTTTGCCACCAGGAGTCACTGTGGTGTTCTTTGCTTTGTACATGTAAGCACATCTCTTACCTAGATAGAATTCCATTTCATCTCAAGCATATACACCTTCGATTTTAAGAAGAGCTGTGTGCTCCCTCTGGTTCCGGCGACCCCGCGTATAGCCAGCAAAAATGGCCTTCGACCACAGCCTTCCAGACATTATTTGTCGTTTTAAGAGTCCTGTTCCCAGCAGGGCTCCACAGGCTCCAAGATGGTGGAAAAAGAAAGGCGGGAGAGAATCTTAAGCAGATTCCATGCTGAGTGTGGAGCCTGATGTGGGGCTGATCTCACAACCCTGAGATCACAACTCGGTTGGAAACCAAGAGTTGGATGTTTAACAATTGTGTCACCCAGGTGCCCCATATCGTACTTCTTATTCTATGCTCTGGTTCCTTCATTTTATAAAGTAACAGGTTTGGGCTAGTTGATTCCAAAGATTCAAAATCCGTTATAATAGTTTTTTTTTTTAACTGATTATCTCAGATTTCATCAAGGAAAAAAAATCCCACATAACAATTCAAAATCTTTTTGGAATAAATATCTCAAATAAAATGATAAGACATTAAGAATAAGGTGGAGATATAAACCTTAATAATTTGTGATTATTCTTTCATTTATTTTTTCTGCCTTTATGATTTGAATTTTAAAAAATTTCACGTGCTAAATACTTGAATTTTAATTTTTTGGAGATGTGAATGATATCTGTATCATTACTGTGCTAAGGGCTGGCCTGTTTTATCTTGTAGGGTGGGTATAGAATAAGTTGAAGAGGGAAAAACGGCTTCTGGGATTATCATAGTACAGAGGAGAGAAAATTTGTGGAAGCTCAGAAGGGTTCAATAACTTGCTTAAGGTCCAAATAGCTATTAAGTTGCAGAGGTAGGATTTGAATCCAGATTTCTCTGATTCTGGTAGTCATGCTTTTCTTCCATTGCATGCTATGTTTCAGAAGATCTCTTAGACACATTTTTTGATGGTATTGCTTTGATCAAAATTGACTAACTTGGTATCTTTGAATAAATTGAGCTAAAGTGAAAAACAGTGAGATAGCCCTTAGGAATATGGTTTTCAGCTTGAGACAACCCAACCAACACACCTTGAGCACCTTTTGCTTTGAGCCAAGTTCTAACATTACTGTATTAACAGTGACTGGCATGTAGTAAGTAAGTGCCTGGCAAAAAATTGTTGACTGAGGGGCGCCTGGGTGGCGCAGTTGGTTGAGCCTCCGATTCTTGGTTTTGGCTAGGGTTGAGATCTCAGGGTTGTGGGATTGAGCCCCAAATTGGGCTTCATGCTTTGCGTGGAGTCTGCTTAAGTTTCTCTCTCCTTCAGAGCTGCATTTCTTTTGTTTGTATTTTTATAAGGCCTAATACTGCTATAGCTTTCCCAGTGAGAAGTGAATAAATCTGGGATGTCTGCCTTTCATTTTGGTGCTGAAAGAAGGAAAGCACAACTCTTGTCAAGTTAAAGGAAGAGTTTTATCAGGTATAGGTCAACACTAAGACCTCAAGCTAAAAAATACTGCTTAAGCATTTGTAAGAGGCGTGCTGGGTGCTTTTTGATTAGTTTTGATGTTGGCATTTAAAAAATTTGCTTATTGCTGATTGAGCTCTTTTGAAGGCAGAAATATCTGAATTCTTGTCTTTGCCTTGTTAGTTTAAATACACCATTTACCAAAAAAAAAAAAAAGTTTCTCTCTCCCTCTCCCTGTGCCTCCCCACCATCTCTCTCTCAAATAAATAAATCTTTTTTAAAAATTGTTGACTGAGGGGCATCTGGGTGGCTCAGTTGGTTGGGCCTCGACTTTCACCTCAGGTCATGATTCCTGGCATTGGGCCCCAAGTTGGGCTCCCTGCTAAGTGGGGAGTCTGCTTCTCCCTCTCCCTCTCTCTCAAATAAGTGGAGTCTTTAAAAAAAAAAATCTTGACTGAATGCCTATGCTTGTTGTAAAGAAATGTATTAGATAAGAAAGGAAAAACTAAAACTTCTAAGGCCTTCCAGATAATTCAAAATAAAGGACTTTCTATGCTCTGAGAAATTAACCAAAGCAGCTGTTGATTAGTTACTGTATCTACCAAAAGAATTTGAGGCCAAACTTAGGAGTTATATGTTTTATGTGCTCTGATTATACTTAATAGTAGATTGTCCTTTGTGTGATAAAAGCATATTTTATGTAATTTTGTAGGACTTGGCATGGACTTTTATTATTTTTAATTATGGTATTATTGTAGCTCTGCTATTTGATACATTTTGGAATTCGGTTTTGGTATGATGGGTCTCCAATCTTGGTTAAGGATACATGTTCACTTATCATGATCTGCTTTTTTTTTTTTTTTAGGATTTTATTTATTTGTTCTAGACAGAGACTGGGAACATGAGTGGGGAGGAGGGGCAGAGGGAGGGGGAGGAGAAGCAGACCCCCCACTGAGCAGGGAGCCTGTGGGGCTTGATCAGAGGACTCAGATCATGACCTGAGCCACCTAGGTGCCCCCTTGATCCGCTTTTATAATGTGTTTTCAAGGATATGGGTCATGGTGAAAACTGAGGTATACCTGTACAGGCTGGGAATAGCTTGAACTCAGATGATCAGACAGAGGTTGAACTGCGTGAATTAAGGCTGATTTCCTAAACTGGGGAAAGCTGGTACTACTGTGCATCCCCTGGAATCTATAAATACTTACATGTGGTTTGAACTTTTATACATCCTCTTGTGATAATTTTGTTGGCCTCACAATACAGGCCTCTCCTATATATAATTACATATTGCAATGTGCTTTACCTTTCAGTGGCTCCTGCTAATTTTTCAAGCCTTTGAAAGGGCAAGGAACTGACATTTTCTGCTACCTCACCAGACTAATCCTTCTGCCAGTAATTCTTGGAGTAATTTCTTTAGACCTATATTGGTCATAATCACCAGGTTTGACTTTTGACTGTCATTTACTGTGTGATCTTTGATAAGTAACAATCAGAAAACCACAGTTTCCCCATATTTCAAATGGGGGCTATGACATGTTGCTTAGGTTAAATTAGATACCACATATGAAAACCTTCTAATTGTAATTCACATACATATTTTAGTTATTATCAGAGGTGACATGGTGAAAAAAAGAGGATGGGCCATGGACTCACGCAAGCTCTATGTTGAGTTTTTGACCTTCTGTTTTAGGATGACATTTTTCAGTTTCAATTCAGCATGTTGTAGTAGGTTAGAATATTTACGTGTAGCTAACATGATTGTACGGAGGGAAATGAAAGTGAGTTTGTAGACAGTTTAGAACACGTGGGCACTCATTAACTATGTGATACTGTTTTAATTTGGCTTGTAGTCACTTACTGTGGCAGTTTCCTTTACTTGGTGTCCTTTTAATTCAAACCCAGACAGAAGACAAACCTAAATGTTTGTGTATAGGCAGCAGGGTGGCTTTCAGATAGAACTAAATATTTTTACTGGAGAAAAGGAAAAGATGTTGGCTTTTATCAAGAACTTGTTTTAGCACTTGCTTGAGATCTCAACATGGTCATGAAAGAGTACTTAATTCTGAGAAATATTTAGGGTAGGTGTTACCCATTCACCAAGTCATCTATTATAGAACCTTGGTGTGGCACGTGTGGAACCATCTAATTTTTTTTTTTTTTGGAACCATCTAATTTTTTAAGTCCTGCATTCTAATCACTCTGTCAGGATGTTATCTGGATAATTATCAAATAGAGTAAGTTCCAGTTCTATGTCACGAATCAGTTTTATGGCCTCAGTCAAATCATTTAACTTCCTTATGCTTCAGAATGAAAGAGTGATTTCTGTTATCCTGTCAGCACAAATACAGTCAGCTTTGGTGAACAAGTTTTGCTTGTGGGTGTCTACAAATTATGATTTTACTTTATAGTGTACTTGATTCAGAACTTCCCTTTTGTAAAAATTAGGGGAATTTTTTTGGGAAAGATTACAGGGAACTCTTCTTACCAGGCCCCAAATTAATTGAAGATTTTTATAAGGCAGTGAATGAATAATTCAGAACTCCAGCTATAGACATCACTCAAACGTTTTCAACAAAGTCCTTTCATTTTCTTTTTCTTTTTTTTTTTCTTTTTTTTATTGACATATAATGTGTTATTTGTTTCAGGGGTACAGGCCTGTGATTAGTCCTTTCATTTTCAACTCAAGTTAACAATAAGTAGCAATCAGGTATTACCTGTGTTTCTCAGTCCTCTCTGCTGGTGATTTACTGCCACCAAGCAGGGCACCAAAAGACATTTGTTCATGGCCGACCGCTGTGGACATGACCTGATTACTGCTTTTACTTCTGGGAGTTGACCTGTATCTCTCTCTTTTTCTTTTTTAACCTGATGATTGACAGTGTTGACATCAATTTACAATTTCTTCTTTCTCATTAGTTCCACCAGCAAGAGTGCCTGTTATCACATACCTTTCCCACTGTTAGATTTTTATTGTTGGCAGTGATGGCTATCACTGTCCTGCCAAACAGGACAAAAATGGCGGTATCTTTTAAAATGTTTATTTTTGGGGCACCTGGGTGGCTCAGTATATTCATAGACCATCTCTGGATAAATACACAAATTGGTAAGAGTGATTGCTACTGGGAATGTGTTGGGGGGAATTATTTTTATACCTTTCTAGGTTCTTTGGCTGGTAAACTGGTATAAGACAGATTAATAGAAAAAAAATTTGATTACATACATATGGGAGCCCTATAAGAACACGAGACCTACAGGCAGTCAGACAGTTGAGGTTTATATGCCATCCTAAGCTAGGAAGAAAAGAGGGTAGGGGTCTGAGACTTCAAAGGGGAGGAAGACAGTTTACAGGAAGATGGGAAGAGCAAACGTTTTATAAATGTTTGCCAGGCCATACAGAGACAATGGAACACAGAGGAATTTGATCTCCAGGTCCTACAGAGCTTCCCCCAGCTTACCACACCTAGCTCATATTCTTTGCAGTTATCTCTGGTGATAGTTCTCTTCCTGGACCAAGCCCTCTATCTAAATTCCTTTAGGCAGTTAAGGAGGAGGTAAAAGCTTTTCCTGAATCTTTGGAGCTTGACTCACTTTCGCCTAAAGTAATCCACATGCCCCCGGCACCGGGCTGGCTCAGTGGGTAGAACAGGCAACTTTTGATCTCTGGGTCTTGAGTTCAAGCCCCACATTGAGGGTAGAGTTTACTTAAAAAAATAAGGGACACCTGACTGGCTCATTGAGAAGAGCATGCAACTTGATCTTGGGGTTGTGAGTTGGAGCCTCCAGTTGGGTATAGAGATTATAATCAATAATAATAGTAATAAAATAAATTTTTAAAAAGTAATCCTCATACCAAAGTGGCACACTTTGGGAAGGCTTGTCTGAAACCCTTTAGTCCAGCCTTTGAAGCTTGCCCATGAAGTTTCACATCCCAGAAGTTGAGTTGGTATGTTGCTCCATCTCATTGAACTGGTCTCTTAGTCCTGAGAATAGTCATTTCATTTAAATAGTTGTGTCTCATTTCAGGAGATGGTGATGCACTGGGGCTCCCAAAGTTAGGGCTGTGGTGCAAACAGTCTGGTATTTAATAAGAGAAATTTCTATGAAAACGAAAGAGAAAGGTTAATAGAGCAGATGAAAGTTCCAGTTTCTGAGTTCTGAAGGCAGCCAGGTGAGAGGATTTCTAGATATTCAGCTTGAACCATCTTCAGATAGAGTAGGGGCAGCAGTGGCATTCTGAAAGATTTTCCTGATTTGTATTTTGAATGTCTCTGGTGATCTTTCTGAGTGGTCCACATAGCAATAGGCATGAAGATTATGTATATGTGAGCTGTCGTGGTGATTTTTCTGAAGCTTATATCAAGTTGTCCGACTTTAGCTCTCATGGCTTTGGGAAAGGGGCAATTTTAGTTCTCTGATTCCAACTCAGAAGGGTGGGATAAATTTGGAAATGTTGGTTTGGAGAGTTATAGCCAAATATTGGGGGAAACTTCTGAATTCAGAATCCAGTCCAGTTTATAGATAGAACCTCAAAGACAATAGCACTAGAATTTGAGACTTTTTAAAAAAAGATTTAGTTATTTAGAGAGAGAAAGAGCATAAGTGGGGGAAGGGGCAGAGGGAGAGAATCTCCAAGCAGACTCGCGGCTAAGCCCAGAGCCCAACGTGGGGCTCAGTCTCACAACCCATGAGATCATAACCTGAGATGAAACCAAAAGTTGGACACTTAACCAACTGAGTCACCCAGGCAACCCCCCACTTTTCTTAAGAGGCTTCATGTGGAGCCAAATGTGGGACTTGAGCTCACAACCCTGAAATCAAGACCTGAGCTGAAATCAAGAGTCAGACGCTTAACCAGACTGAGCCACCCAGGTGCCCCAGTAGAACTAGATTTTGATATTCATAATGGTGTATTACTGAAACATAATTTTTCTCTGTCAGATCACCCCCATTTTTATCAAAGATAATCACAGACCAATCTATTTGCAAATTCAATCTAGTTTCAATAAACTTGGCCTATTTACATAAATGTAACAAGAATAGTGATTTATCATATAGGCTCTTTTAATCTGCTTTGTTGGAACTTTTTTTTAATTTTTTTTTAAAGATTTTATTTATTTATTTGACAGAGAGAGATCACAAGTAGGCAGAGAGAGAGGAGGAAGCAGGCTTGTTGCTGAGCAGAGAGCCCAATGCAGGGCTCGATCCCAGGACCCTGAGATCATGACCTGAGCCGAAGGCAGAGGTTTTAATCCACTGAGCCACCCAGACGCCCCTGTTGGAACTTTTCATAAGGAATCTGATTGGACTTTTTAAAAGCCCCTTGATGCTAAAAGCCAAGCCAAAGACTTGCCATCAGACTTAACCTGTAATACTTAGAGATTTGGGTTAATTTCTCTTTTCAAGGTTCCCAGGTTTTCCTAAGGTTCCTATAGGTATACCTGCCAGAAGGTGACCTTCCTTACTTACCTGGTAAGGCTACTGGAACCCTGTAAGCAAGGTACCAGGCTGATTTTTCCAAGGGGCTTTATTGGCTCCATGAAGACAGCCTTAGCTTCTTAAAGCTGTCTAGTGGTATCTGAGTCTGTGCATGTCTCTCTCAAACATAGCATTCCAGTCAAAGCCTTGGTACTATAACCAGTGTTTCCAGTTGTGGCCTGTTATAAGGAGAACAGATTCTTATAGAACCTATGCAAATAACTATATTGCCATGAAAATAAGAATACTCACTAAGTTTCCAAATTCTGGATGGATCAGGTAAAAAATGTATGTTTCAATTCTACTCACAAAGGTATCATTTACCAAATTGCTTATGGTCCTAGTTAGCTTAAGAAGAAAGGTTTCCTGGGGCGCCTGGGTGGCTTAGTCGGTTAAGCATCCAACTCTTGGTTTCAGCTCAGGTCATGATCTGGGGGTTGTGAGATCAAGCCCCACGTTGGGCTCTGTGCTCAGCTCAGAGTCCACTTGAGATTCTTTCCCTCTCCCTCTCCCAGTTTGAGTCCACGCACTCTCTCTCTCTCTCAAATAAATTTATTTGAAATTTATTTATTTGAAAGAGACTGAACACAAGCAGGGAGAGCGGCAGAGGGAGAGGGAGAAGCAGGCCCCCCACTGAGCAGGGAGCCCGACAGCCTGGGGCCTGATCCCAGGACCCCTGGATCATGACTCAAACCGAAGGCAGATGCTTAACCAACTGAGCCACCCAGGTGCCCCAATAAATAAAATACATATATTTTTTTAAAGAAAACTTTCCTTATATCTGGAAAATAAAAGATGAAAGAACTAGTGATATTATAAACAAGTCATAAAGAATTCTAATCATTCTCTTCAGTTCTTTACAGTACTGTGTAATTAATACTTGTTCTGCTTAAATCCAGCTTTTACATTCGTTCTGAAAATTCTTACCCAGTTCAGTTTTATGATATTAAAGTTATCGGAAACCCATATTCTAGAGTACCTGTCAAGAGTCCTTTCTATAGGGCTCCACTCAGGGCATGGAGCCTACTTAAGAAGAAAAAGCAAAAAGAGTCCTTCCCATGAATTTCTCTGAAGATGAAACACTTTTGCTGAAACATTTGCAAAAGCATCAGAGTAAATAATGTAAATGGCAAAAGACTTTAAA
The DNA here is from genome assembly GCA_028534135.1 of Potos flavus. Lineage (NCBI taxonomy): Eukaryota > Metazoa > Chordata > Mammalia > Carnivora > Procyonidae > Potos > Potos flavus. The sequence continues at coordinate 22,529,840 of CM052901.1, read as the reverse complement.
ATGGCAATGGTTAAAGATCTGAGGAGACTGTTATAATGCAGTTGACAAGGAAATTTGGTTGTTTTTGTGAGATACATTTTAAGATGGCAAACATACCAGGATGTAACAGATTTTTAGAATTTAAAATTTTTTAGAATTTTTTTCTTAAGGTTTTATTTGTTTTTTTCTTAAGGTTTTATTTTTAAGTAATCTTTGCACCCAACTTGGGGCTCAAACCTACAACCCTGAAATCAAGCGTTTGCACACTCCACTAACTGAGCCAACCAGGCACCCCCAGATTTTTAGAAATTTCATATGAGGGGTGCCTAGGTGGCTCAGTTGTTAAGTGTCTGCCTTCGGCTCGGGTCATGATCCCAGGGTCCTGGGATTGAGCCCAACATCGGGCTCCCTGCTGGCAGGAAACCTGCTTTCCCCTCTCCCACTCCCCCTACTTGTGTTCCCTCTCTCACTGTATCTCTCTCTGTCAAATAAATAAATAAAATCTTTTTTAAAAATGTCATATGATTTCTGGAACCCTTAGGTTTAAGAAGGTTATTGTGAGTTATTTGACAATGCTTCTCATGTAATTTAACATGCCAAATGAGCCTAATTAGTTAATAACTCACTTTTTATAAGGAGAGAGCAAATCTTTTGAGAGGTTCAAGGGGGCCCTTTGGAAAAATCCCCAAACTAGTTTGAGGTCAAAAAGACTTTATTTATAATTTGATTTTTGGGAACTTTGTCAAAAATACCAAAATAAAACATTTGACTAAATAGGATCAGAGATCATTATGAAGCATTATCTATATCTATTTAACCAGAGTGACAAAAGATTTTAAGGGCAAATACAAAAGGTTACATAGTTGTGAGCAAAACCAATCGAAGAGCTGATAAAGCACAGAAAATTATTTTAATAAAATACAAAATCTTTGCTTTCTAGGAAGATTACTTAAAAGGTAAAGAAAAACCTTTCAAAATCTCTTAAATTAGCAGACTGATAGTCCAAGAAAACATTTCCTTTTAGGAAATGAAAAATAAAGTTTTAATTTTACATAAGTATACTACCGATATTACAGCTTATTTTAAAAACCCTTGTGGGGTGCCTGGGTGGCTCAGTCGGTTAAGCATCTGCCTTCAGCTCAGGTCATGATCTCCAGGTCCTGGGATTGGCCCTGTGTCTGGCTCCCTGCTCAGCCAGGAAGTCGTCTTCTCCCTCTGCCCCTGCTTCTGCTCCTCCCAAGTAGCGTACTCTCTCACTCAAATAAATAAAATCTTTTTAAAAAAATTAATTTAATTTAACAAAAATCCTTGTAATAACAGTTCAGTTTTTTTTTAAGATTTTACTTATTTGAGAGAGAGGCAGAGAGCCTGAGAGACAGTGAGCATGAGGGTGGGGGGGGGAGGGCAGAGGGAGAAGGATAGCCTGCTTAGCAGGGAGCCTGATTGGGGGCTTGATCCAGGATCCCAGGATCATGACCTAAGCCAAAGGCAGATGCTTAACCAACTGAACCACCCAGGTGCCCCAACAATTCAATTTTAGCCAGCTCGATTACACGAGGTAGGATTTTCTCTTTCTCTCTGTGTTCCCAACTTTCTGTTTGTCCTTTCTTTTCACCTTTCTGATTTTGAAATAACCAGTTTTACTTCAGGACAAATTACTTTCTTTTCCTGTAACGCAAATGTATCTCCATACCTCATGCACTTTCTTAGCCAAAAACACAACCTGCTTTTTTTTTTTCTAGTTAAAACTAAGTAGTAAGGAATTGTGAACTGTCTGTTACATTAGTATTCTTTTAGATTGGCAAATTTATGAGTACATTTCATAATTCCTAGAAGCTTATGCTTCTTCATTTTAGTCTTTTAGTGTGGCGTAAAATGTGTTTACTAATAGACCCATATTTATCTTTAGTCTATGTGTAATAGGAAACCAAAACTAGATAAAAACCCGTGTTCAGTAATCAATGTTTCATTATTTTATCTTACTCGGAAATTAGATATTCAATAAACTTCCATCATTTAACTTAGCAAAACTCTAAACTTTAAAGTTACCAAAAAGGGGGCACCTGGGTGGCTCGGTCAGTGAAGCATCTGCCTTCAGCTCAGGTCATGATCCCAGGGTGCCAGGCTCAAGCCCCGCATCAGGCTACCTGCTAGGTGGGAGCCTGGTTCTCCCTCTCCCTCTGCCTGCTTCTTTCCCTGCTTGTGCTCTCTCTCTGTCAAATAAATAAATAAAATCTTTTAAAAAATAAATAGTTACCAAAAAGATACTAGAAGCTATTTTTAAGTACACATATTGTAAAATATAGTTACTGCTCAAAAGTTCAACCAAAAACTCTTAGCCCACTTACATCTCAGATCTATCTAAATCACTTGCTCCCAACAGTTATGTTTAGATTACTGAGAGAAACTTCATGAAACATTAGACAGCTGTCACCCCAAGCTATTTTTGCTGACAAATTTTGTAAGAGCTATAACATGAACTTACTTGACTAGTAAACCTAGGCAGAATAGAAGTTGAATGTCTGCATTATAATCAGTGTTGATAACTCTAAAGACATGCCTATTTTATTTTTAATTTTTTAAATATTTAGGGGGAGGCAGAGGGAGAGGAAGAATCTCAAGGAGACTCCTATCTTAAACTAATGAACTTCAGTTGGCTTCAGTACTGAATATTTTTCCAGATCACATGAACCTGAGAAGCATTTGAGTTAATTTCTGTTATATTTCTGAGAACTTTAGGGATACTTAATTTATAAGCATTTAATTTTAAGCCAATTAAATAGAGCTTTTTTACAAATTAACTTTAGTAATACCATCTGGAGATAGAAAATGCTACCCATCTACAACATATAGATAAATGCAGGTAGAGACCTTGTAGTTTTTGTTTTAAAATTTTAACCATGAGAAGGGTGCCTTGCTGCCTCAGTTGCTAGAGCACGCAGACTCTTGATTTTGGGGTCGTGAGTTCAAGCCCCACATTGGGCATTTTAGCCATGAGATGGGTATGATAATGCAAAACTCACTAGTTTATAAAAGAACAGTTGGGGGGCACCTGGGTGGCTATCTACTTTTTTGTTTCAGCTCAGGTCGAGATCTCAGGGTTACGAATCAAGCCCCATGCCAGGCTCTGTGCTCAGGGCAGAGTCCACTTGATATTCTTTCCCCTCCTCCTTCTCCCCCTCTGTTCCTCCCCCTGCTCATGTTTGCATGCACACACGCTCTCTCTCTCTCTTAAAAAAATAAATAAATAAAATCTTAAAAAAGAACGGTCAGAATAAGTTTAGATTACCTGAATAGAAGCTTTTTTGCTCATATTTATGGAGAAAACTTATAAGATTTGTATTTGTCCTTGACAAGTAATATTTAAGGAGGCTGTAGTCTAGAGTTTGGGCACAAAAGCCTTTTTAACAGTTTGTATTAGCAATAATCATGCCTCAGATAAACTTCATTGGCTGCCACTGTGCAAAGCTAGCAGTTTGTATTTTAAAAAGGTCTCGGCTCCCCCCCTCCTTTCCCACGCACTCTTAGGAATTTGGGATAGTCTCGGTAAGAGTTTACACTTACATCTCAAAGGCACAGGGAAAGCGTGCAAGTTCCTCCAAGAAAGATTTTTGGCTTCTTAAGGCCAATATTTACAAGCCTTGTGAGATAAATAGAGGTTTGGGGAATGGTAAAAAGGAATAGGTGAACTTTGAATTGCCTCTAGAGTTGCATTTCTAGTTTTGCAAAGATTTGTAAGATAAGGACAGGTGCTCTCAGTTGCTCGAAGAATTGGGTTGCAACTTAAATGGCCTCATAGATTGATCCACCCATAAATCCTTTCCCAAGGGCTTTAGAAGATTTTTTTTCTTTCTCTCTGTTTTATTTTAGTTTTTATTTTAGTTTTATTTTAACTTAGGGGAGGAGGCCAAAAAAATTCCTGTCAGACTCTGAGTATTAGCTTTCAATCTGGCCAGTCTCCTACTACAGAACTACGTAAGCTGTAAGCTTTATGCCATCATGGGGCTTGAACTCATGACCCTGAGATCAAGAATCACATACTCTACCAACTGAACCAGCCAGGCACCCCTGAAAAAATATTTTAGATATCTTGTCAGTTTTTAGCCAGACAGACAGCAAGCATTTTCCGAGTTTAATGCAGTATGCCTTTGTAAAGTCTGTATAAAGCATTTTAATAAAGGCCTTCTTTCTTAGTGTACAATTCAACCTTGAATTCACCTTAAGGGGAAAATCGTCCCTATCACCCCCAAACATCACCTTCAGTTAATATTTGTAGGAGGGCCTAGGAGAAATTCCAGGCAGGGGGAGGTTTTCAGGAGGTGGTCAGGCTTGTCTGATAACTGCAGCATAATCATGGGTGGAAAGAATACCACTTAGCAGCCCAGCAGGATCCAGCCGAGTGGGGTTGTAAATGGCCATTAATTATTTGAATTCCTCTTTAAATTTGATAGGCTCCTGAAAGTAGAGGTAAAAGGGCTTTATAATTTAAAAGATCTGCTGCTGTCCAGGGGACATGAATTCTTTAGGACATTGCCTAGGAGGAAGCTGGAGGTGCCTGATTGTAGAACCAGCAAAATAAGCCTTATGTCTGAGCCTTCTTTCCATCCGAGGTGCTTCTGTTAAATTTATTTTCTGACTTTTAGTATGTACATGAGTAACCTGTCTACCTTGGGCTTAGAGATCATGCTGGAGTGCTCCCTGTAAATCTTGTAGGGAAAAGGGAAGCTGAAACAAGCAGCTAAGTGTTTTAAGGGATTTTCTGAGGAAGATGAAGGAGCTCTGGGGACTAAAGGAATTTGCTGAAGAGATGGACCAGATTTTAAGAAGGGGAATTCATATTGGGGACTTCAATTTTTATTCTAATCTCTATTCTTAGATCTTGTTAAGGGAGTCTCTAAGGCTAGCTCTTCTGTGTCTTTGTGTCTACTTTTTAATTTGGTCTTCCCATAGGCACCATTAAGACAATTGTTTAGGATGAGAGCTCTCTAAAAAATTTTTTTCAAATATAGAACTTTTTCATTTCAGAAGACCCATCATCTGGCCATTGAGAAATAGAATCTATGTTTTTTTTAAGATTTATTTATTTGAGAGAGAGTACACCCGTGTGAAGCGGGCGGGGGGTTGAGGGAGAGGAGAGAGAATCTCAAGCAGACTCTCCACTGATCACAGAGCCTGACACGGGGCTTGATCTCATGACCCTAAGATCATGACCTGAACCAAAATCAAGAGCCAGATGCTTAACTGACTGAACTACCCAGGTGCCCCAACAAGTAGCACCTATTAATGTCAGTAGCGGTTCAAATCAAGAATCCTTTTTCTGGCTTAACCAAGGATGCAAGAGGTATCCCACAAGAGAGTGCAAAAGATGCAGTCCTTACAAGATCCTGAAAGTTCTCTCCCAAAGATAGTCTGAGAAAGTAAAGCCCTTTGTTACTACAGGCTGTAAGAATGGTGTGAAAACCATGTCTCTGTTTTCCCACAAGAACACCTCCAGTCCCAGACCCACTAATCTGACACCAGGCATTATTAGAATGGGTTTTTTCCAACACTAGGAAAACAACGAAGGTTGACATAACAAAAGCCCCTTATGGACTGGGATCCCTTCCAACAGACTCCTCTGAGAGCTGGGACAGTTAGATGAAAAGAGTGCTGTTTGTGATTTCATGTCTCAGAACCCCAGTCTCTTTGGCCATCAAGATGCACACTGGTATGTGCATCTTCTGGCTGGCGGAGACAAGAGACAATATTCTCAATGGTCATACAGCCACACTCTCTAGACATAGAACAAGACAAAAGGAAAACCTCATCCAGCTTTTTGTATATGTGTGTTAACAGCTTTAGCTAGGCCTTGGGTCTCTCGGAGCCAAACTAATACCTAAGAAGAATGTGCCACTGGTTTGGGGATCATGTGGTGGTTTACAGAGTAACTTGCGTGGAAATTTTTTTGAGTTAGACAGGTGACCTAATATAAATCTAACCTGTTCTGTTCCAACTTACTCTAATACAGGAGTCTTTGGATTAGGTGGCCAGTGCTGTAATAGCTCTTAAATACTTGACCCATGCCCTCCAATCTTGTGGCTTTGGCTTCCAAGATGTTTCTTAGCAACAGCCTTTACCTCATGTGTTCATTAACCCACAGCAAAGTTTGTCTAAACAGACACCGGTCTGGTGAGAACCATGAATTCACCAATCAGTGAGGCCACCTTGAACAGCAGACTTATAGGGCCTGTGCCTGTGTTCTCTACCCTATGGTCTTCCTTCTTATGACAAACAATACAACAGAGACAAAGAAAAACAGTGACTGTCTCTGGGAGGAAAAGGATCAATAAAAATCAAAAGTACTCAAAAAAATCAAGAGTACTCATAACAGATCTTTACCAGAGTTGCTATACCCAAGGAACTAGTTTCATAAATATTTTTTCCTTCTAACCTAAATTTAGAAAAGGAAAAAATGGACTCGCGCCACTCTCATTTCCACTGGACCCTTCAGGCAGAGATCCAGAAGACTGACATTGTAAGAATTCTTACCTTCTGCCACACCTATCAGAGATGCCAGTATTTCTCAGCCGCCATGGCCCTGGAGCAAGCAGTGATCGGTAAAGTTGCTCCTGCCTGGCTCACCAACTGTTGGGGAGAAAAGTTTTTTCCTCTACTATTTCAGGATCTTTGGCTGGTAAATTGATATAAAACAGACTAACAGGCGAAAAGCAAATTTAAGTACATACAGAAGCTACATAAGAATATGAGAGGCACAGGCAGTCAGGTGGTTGAGGCTTATTTGCCATCCTGAACTAAGGAGAAGGGGGGTAGGGCTCTGAGACATCAAAGGGGAGAAAGACAGTTTACAAGAAGGTGAGAAGAGCAAATGTTTGATAAACAAATGTTTGCCAGACCATACCGAGAGGGTGGGACCAGAGAGGAATTTGATCTCCAGGCAGAGCTTCTCCTAGCTTAAGCATACCTAGCCCAAATTCTTTGTAGTTATCTCTGATGTTCTCTTCCTGGACCAGGTCCTTTATCTAAATTCCTTTAGGCAGTTAAGGGGAAGGTAAAAGCTTTTCCTGAGTCTTTGGGCCTTGATTGACTTCAGCTTAAAGTAATCCACATGCCAAAGTGGCATATTTTGGGAAAGTTTCTTCTGAAACCCTTCAAGGGAAAACAGAGGGTTTAAAGTACAGGGTAGGTAGCATGAATGAGGTGACTTCTTGAATTGTTTGATCATGTGTGTATTGTCTCTTTTTAAAAATACACATCTAAAATTAGTGTTCAGAAATATGATTTGATGAGGTCATGATACACTTGTATAGTCATGTACTAGTCATCCATTTAAAATAATGTTCTAATCCAGATAAAGATTGATATGGAAAGATGCTTATGATATATGATTAAATGGAAAAAAAGCAAGGGCTCCTGGGTGGCTCAATCGGTTAAGTATCTGCCTTCCACTCAGGTCATGATCCTGGAGTCCCAGGATCAAGCCCCGCATTTGGGGGGTGGGGGGCATGGTCCCTGCTGAGCAGGGAGTCTGCTTCTCACTCTGCCCCTCACCTCGCTCTCGTACTCGCTTGCTCTCTCAAATAAATAAAATCTTTAAAAAAAAAGAAAGGTAAAAAGCAAGTTATAAAATACCATGTATAATAAATCCCCTCTAAAATATTTATAGTGCGCATGTGAACATGCACACAGAAAAGGTTTTGAAAGGATAAATATACTAAAGGTCACAGCCTGGGTAGTAAGATTGTTTTTTAATTCCTGTCTTTTAAAAAGGAAAACATTAGGGGTGCCTAGGCCCAGCTGATGAGGTGTCTGCCTTTAGCTCAGGTCATGATCTTGGGGTCCTAGGATCAGCAGCTTCGGGTTCCACACCCAGCGGGGAGTCTGCTTCTCCCTCTGCCCCCCTCCCCGCTCCTGTTCTCCCCCCCACAAATAAATAAATAAAATCTTTAAAAATCTTAAAAAAATAAAAAGGAAAACATGTGTTTGTATTAAAGATTGAGTTAATGTCCATCTTGAGATTCTTTTTTCTGCCTGTTCTGATTTTAGCAAAGGTTTTGATCTGGGCTCTGAATAAGCATAAATAGTATTATGTCATGGATCTAAAGTTTGGACTGTAGATGGTTTGTTTTTTAATCAAAGGCAACTGATTAGTGAGCACTGTAAATTGCTTAAGTTTTGAACAGTTTCCAATGAAATGAAAGAGGGAGTAATAGTAATAGTGATCGTGAGCCTTTTTATGATCTTCAATGAATTATTGAGCCCCAAACCTGTGTATTCCTCATGCAAAACATTGTTTTGGGGAACACAGTTGCATAATTTGTTAAAAGAGGAGGGAATATAAAAAAAAAAGATCAGGGAATATCTTACTGAGTGTCCATTCTGAGCAACTATACCTGTGGAGTTAATTATTATAAATAATTAGGCAAAGACTGGAGGTTTGTGCTCAAAATTTAAATATTACTCTGACTCTACAAATCACTCTATAGAACATGTAATTGATATTCTCTTTATTGATTCTCAATATGCCCTTGCAGGTGTTTATAGAAGTAGGTTTCATGATCAAGTACATATTGTATATAGCACTATTCATAAGTTTAGGTTATTGACTGAGCTTATGAGCTAAGTGCTCATTAATGTCATTTAGTTATTTGAATGTCTCTAGTGCTTAATTTTAGGGAATGAACTTTTGATTTGACTGAATGTGATTAATCTCAAAAATGTTTTGTTGACCATTTAATTTAAAGTGAAGAGGGGTGCCTAGCTGGCTCAGTTGGAAGAGCATGCAACTGACTCTTGATCTCAGGGTTGTGAGTTTGAGCCCCACGTTGGGTGTAGAGATTACTTAGAATAAAATAAAAGAAAGTTAAAAGGCATTTAATATGCTTCATCGTTCGAAAAACCCTACTAGTATAAACAAACAATTTGACTAAAATTTGAATTTTTATGTAAATATGGCATAAAGGTTGAACTTTAAAAATGATACATCCTTTTTGTTCAGGGCATATCATTTTTAAAAGTTCAGCTTCTTAATATGATAAATTTACATAGGTAGTACAACTTTGTAAATCCAAATGCTATTTCTAAACAGGGAACTAACTGGCTAATACTTTAACGTAATTAAAAGAGAGATTGACCTCCTTTGGGTCAATGAGAATGTTCCTTTTTTTTTTTTTTTCTTTTTTTTAAGGATTTATTTATTTATTTGACAGAGAGAGAGAGATTACAAAGGCAGAGAGGCAGGTGAGAGAGTGGGGGAAGCAGGCTCCCTGCCGAGCAGAGAGCTCGACGTGGGGCTCGATCCCAGGACCCTGGGATCTGGGATCATGACCTGAGCCGAAGGCAGAGGCTTTAACCCACTGAGCCACCCAGGTGCCCCGAGAATGTTCCTTATTTTAAAAGATCTCTGTGCTGGATCTTCTGTAGGGGGAAAAGGCAATTAATGAGAAAAACTTGTAATATTTCTGCATGTAATGAGAGAGAATCTTAAGATAAATTTGAAATTACGATGGTGTTTTATGGTGAACACATAAAATTTTGATTGTTACTATGAAAAATTTTATGAATCCTATATTTTTGAAATGTGATTTTTAAAAAGTTTTTATTTAAGTAATCTCTGTACCCAAAGTAGGGCTCGAACTCATGACCAAGATTCAAATGCTTCTCCTACTGAGCCAGCCAGGTGCCCCTAAAATGTGATTTTAGTATAGGTTTGTATCACTGAAGAATTAATACTGTTTGCATGTACTTCCTATTTTGTTCACATTTCCTAGGCATATATTAACAATTTTTAATGCTCACAGTAATCTCAAGTGTCCAGGGGAGATGTTGGGTGGGATGTGGCGTAATAACAGCAGTAACCTATTAGAGGTGGTTCAGCATTTGTTCATTTTGTTCTTTTATTAAGCACTACCGTATGTTGATTTCCTTAGGAATTGGGAATACAGGTGTGATAAGACAATCCTTGCCAAAAAGGACCTTCATTCTAACAATGTACTGCATATATACACACATACAGACATGCATGCAGAAATTATTACCTCTTGTTCTAGTAAAACTTGGGTCATCAGCAAATTGTATAGAAGATATAGTAGGGGCACAAAGAGTAATCATTCTGGGGTTTTGAGTGGAAGAATCAGCAAAGATGTAAATGAGATTCTAAAAACATACATTTTCTGAGTTTTAAACAGATGCCTTTATTTAATTACATAATGTATTTAAGCATAATAGTGCTGCAGTGGGAGCTAATAGGGATATATTGCTTACATAATTCCTGTCATATTTTTAACATCATTGTATTAGTTTTTTTAGGGCTGCCATAACAAGGTACCACAAAGGGAGTGGTTTAAATAAGCAGAAATTTATTTTCTCACGGTTCTGGAGGCTAGAAATTGGAAATGAAGGTGTTGGCAGGGCCACAATCTCTGTGAAGGTTCTGGGGACAATCTGTTCCATGCGGTTCTTGTAGCTTCTGGAGTTGCCACTGATCCTTGGTGTTCCTTGGCTTATCGATGATGCTTTATCACTCCAGTCTCTGCCTCCACCTTCATATGGCCATCTTCCCTATGTGCCTCTGTGTCTGTGTTTCTTCTCTTCTTATAAGGACTTCAGTCATATTGGATGAGCACCCATCCTAATGACCTCATCTTAACTTGATTACATCTGCAAAGACCCTATTGGCAAATAAGTTCACATTCCTAACCAGTGGTTAGGACTTCAACGTACCTTTTGTGGGGGCACAATTTAACCTGCAACAATCATTTAGTTCCCTTTGTACTGTGCTGTATCAATATAATTACTTAAGAAATGCTTTTTCATGATAAGAGGTTAACAAAGCCCCTGGTTGCAGGAATAATGTTAAGAATTTGTAGTTCAGGGGCACCTGGGTGGCTCAGTTGACTGAGTGGCTGCCTTGGGCTCTGGTCGTGATCCTGGGGTCCTGGGATGGAGCTAAACAGGGAGCCTGCTTCTTCCTCTCTCTCTCTCCCGCTCCCCCTGCTTATGCTCTCTCTCAGGTACTCTCTCTCTAAAATAAATAAATAAAATCTTTAAAAAAAAAAAAAGAAAGAATTTGTAGTTAACATTAAGTGAGCCTGTAGTGATTGGATAAATTTCTTCCGGAGACCAGAAGAGTGAAGCATACACAGATTGTAGAGATCTATGAGCTTGATAGAAAAAAAAAAAACGCTAAAGGTTTTGCTACTTATATGTTAAGAATGGTGATTTATGGGGCGCCTGGGTGGCTCAGTTGGTTAGGTGGTTGCCTTCGTCTCAGGTCATGATCCCAGGGTCCTGGGATTGAGCCCCGCATCAGGCTTCCTGCTGAGCAGGGAGCCTGCTCCTCCCTCTCCCTCTGCCTGCTGCTCTGCCTACTTATGCTCTCTATCTCTCTGTCTAATAAATAAATAAAATCTTTAAAAAAAAAAAAGAATGGTGACTTATTATTCAGGTGCTATTTTGACTTAAAAAGTTTTAATAGGCATTTATAGTAGTTAATTTTCAGTCATCAGAGACAGTTTCCTAGTTAGCCATCTTAAATAAATTTGTATTAATTTGCAGACTTTTCATCACTGTCTGGTACACTGCTTAGTTATATTTTCGAAGGTGCTGTGATAACTGAAACTCATGATGTTATGGAGTACATTGCTTTTTAAAATTGCCTAAGCCAGTAATAATTGACTGCCAAACAACTTTTTAAAAAAATTGTTAATCTTTGTTTCAAGTAAGGCAGGTATTTATTAAAAAGCTTAATACATTTCTGAATAGTGTTCTTTTATTAAATCTAACAAAAAATACTTCTCTCTGCATGGGATTTTTTTCTATTGCTTTAACACTAGAGGTTTTTTTTTTTCTCAATCAGGATTTTCTTTTTACCATTTAGAGAATATGCCCTTCAGAATGTAGTCATTTGGTTCTTCCACTGTTTTAATAGCACACAACTGTTTCTAAAGGCATGCATGGGACGCCTGGGTTGCGCAGTCAGTTAAACGGGTCATAATCTTAGGGTTGTGAGATCAAGCCTGGCATGGAGGCTGCATGGGGCTCTGCACTCAGCGCAGAATCTGCTTAAGACTCTCTCTGCCCTGCCCCTCTCCCCCAAATAAATAAATCTTTTAAAAAATAAATAAATAAAGGTGCCCATAGCAGACCTACCATAAAATTAATTAATTAGGATGCCCAGCTGGCTCAGTAGAGCATGTGACTCTTGATCTTGGGGTCCTAAGTTTGAGCCCCACATTGTGCATAGAGATTACTTAATAAAAATAAAATAATAAAATAAATTACTAAATAGCTTTGGGGGCAATTACCCATAAACTGTAGGGAACTTATGTACTTCTTGATATTCTTAATTTCTGTATATATGCATACTATAGTGCTTGTGCACACTGTACAATGATAAATACCAAAGAAGTCAGGCAAAGAATGGAAGTTGGCAGCCTTACTCTTATTCGTTCTAAGTGGATATGCGAGAAATAAATAGCCTAATGAAAATAATATGGATGACAAACTCTACCTGTCAATAATAAATACCTCAACTTTCTCCTAAAGTGTAGTCAGTGACCCTAGAATAATCCCACTGAAGAAGATCTAAAATCTTTGTATAAAAAAGTGCACAAATCTGTCCTGTGTGTAAAAATCTTTCAATCTATGTCTATTTTGTATTCAGAACAATTCACACTACTTGAATACATTAAAAGGGTTCAGAAGCACGCTAACATATATGTGTGGCCACACAGCAAAAGGAATGCTTTGCAATGAGAGAAGGAATGAAGATAAGAATTAAAGGAGTCGCCTGTATTACCAGAGTCAGTGCCATTAACTGCACTTAGTAACAAATTATACCTGTTTGAAACTAGTTTATAAAAACATAAGCTGTAAGATGAACAGAGCAAATGTTAAAAACACAGAATTTCATAATTCAGGAACATAGCTTCAGTGCTTCATAATGTGGAAAGAAGCTCCTAAAAACAGCCAATTGGTTTGCTTTCTTAGAAGTTAGAAAAAAAATGCATTTGAGAAAATGATTCGTAACAATTAAGGAAGAGAAGAACATTAAGAAATAAAATATTGAGAACATAAGAACTGAGATCCTCAGAGTAGAAAAAGAGATAAGAATTAGACTTTAGGGGCGCCTGGGTGGCTCAGTGGGTTGGGCCTCTGCCTTCGGCTCGGGTCATGGTCTCAAGGTCCTGGGATCAAGCCCCGCATCGGGCTCTCTGCTCAGCAGGGAGCCTGCTTCCTGAACCCTCTCCCTCTGCCTGCCTTTTTGCCTACTTGTGATCTCTCTCTCTGTCAAATAAATAAATATTAAAAAAAAAAAAAGAATTAGACTTCAGGGACGCCTGGGTGGCTCAGTTGGTTAAGCAGCTGCCTTTAGCTCAGGTCATGATCCCAGGGTCCTGGGATCGAGTCTCGCATCGGGCTCCTTGCTTGGCGGGGAACCTGCTTCTCCCTCTGCCTCTGCCTGCCACTCTGCCTGTGTGTACTCTTTGACAAATAAATAAATAAAATCTTTAAAAAATAATAATAATAATTAGACTTCATATTAGAATTTAAAGAATGTAGTTGAAAGAAAAATTAACTAGGATCTTTGTAACAGGTTAAATATTTAACCACCTCAGATAGAAATGATTTTGTCCTCTCACCTACTTCTGAAAATGTATAGTAACATCTAGTTTTCCATATAAAAAGCATATAATTTCATTAGCAGAGGTCCCTTTGTTTTAGCCTTAAAATCACATTTGATCCAGGGCTCTTGACTGGCACAGTTGGTGAAACGTGTGACTCTTGATCTCAGAGTTGTGAGTTCAAGCCCCATGTTTGGCGTAGCATTTACTTAAAAAAATTTTTTTAATTAAAAATCACCTCTGACCTACCAGTTTATACTAACAGTTGCCAAACTAGCATTTAAACAGCTTTATCAAGATATATCTCACCTACAGTAAAATTAATTTTAAAGTGTACAGTTCTGTTGCTTTTAGCATATTCACTGTTGTGCAACCATCAGTACAGTCTATGTTAGAATATTTTCATTACTCTGAAAAGAAAACCAATAACCATTGGCAGTCACTCCCTCCTAGTCCCCTCCTGCCCCAGCTGGGCACAATCACTAATCTACTTTCTGTTTCTATTTATTTATTTTTATTAACATATAATGTATTATTTGCCCCAGGGGTACAGGTCTGTGAATCATCAGGCTTACACATTTCACAGCACATACCCTCCCCAGTGTCCATAATGTTTCTATTTATTTTAATAACATTTTAAACTTGCAACACTATTCTCATACCTATTCCAGGTCATTGACTCAGAGGTTTAAAAGTTCTTCAACTAGCCATATTTACAAGTCCTGTGACATCTTCATTCAGAAAACATTCAAATGATGACTTCATAATATGATTGTTCCATATTCTAAGAGTTTTTGATCTGGTACGTGTGTTTCAAATTCTGTTCGTGCCACTTGCTAGGGATGTTAGTTAGAAGGAATAAAACCATTTTGTCCGGACTCAAAACAAAGTTTATTCTATGTGTGTTAACCATTCCAGGCTTTCTGTTAGGGAGAACAGCTTTAGGAATCTTCTATAGCATACCATTATCTTCAGTAATAATGTCATCTTCATCACTGTCTTCATCCTTTGGTCAAAGTTTGGTTTAATTTGCTGTGGATAGCCAAGAAGGCTATTATCAGTAGATTTGCTAGAGCTGCTGGAAGTCCTACTGTTTGTAACGTTATTCTGGTTTACTTGTCTGGCTGTTATGATGAGATTGCAACTGTTTACGATCATCCTGTCTATTACTTGATCAAAACTCTTTTCTGAAACTTCTGAAACTTTTCTGAAACTTCTATGCCATATTCAGTAACCCTGTGCTGTGAACCAGAAAGATCCATGGGTCTTATCAAAGCCATGTGGTGTCTCCCTTGGGCTTTCTGAAAGAAATGTCCTGGAGAATGTTCAGTGCTGTGTTTGTAAAGATAAACTAACCCTATGATGTTTTTCTGGGAGAATATTCATGTGTGTAATAGAAGATGCAAGTCTAAGGGCTTGGGGCATACCAATGACTGGATGTGGCTTTTTAATGTGGTTGATGGAACACAATGCGCTGAGTAAACGTTTTCCTTCTTTGTTAGCATTTCTATACCTTAGGCACTTTTATCTGCCTCTTCCTTCTATTGTATAAAAATCCTAAGCAGTGGGTTGTCTGTTGAAACACCTTTGTGATAATTATCATTATTTAGAGGTAGTAAGTCTCCCTGGAAGTCTGCATAGCCTAATAAATTGTCAACATTAGATATCTTATGAACATGTTGTAGTAATCCATAAAACTCCTCAAAATGTCCCAGTTTTGCTCTTTCTAGCAAAAAACCAACGAAATTCATTGCCAGACCTGCTCTTCACCTCCAGGATGCCCTTGCAGCCGCAGTCCTGGTGAGTGCCGGGCTGCCTCTCTGTGGAGTGCCAGTTGGGCGCGCGCACACACTCACTTGCAGCCCAGGAATCCACAGCTCACCAAATGCACCTATAGAGGTGGCTTGAATCTCCGTGCTCAGCTCCACTGAGCTCCACAGGGCTTCACAGGGCAGCAAGGAGCGGTCTGGCAGTGCAGCCCGTAGAGGCACAATTGCCTCCTCCTCTCTGCAGGGCTCCAGTGGAGGAGGTTGAAGGGGTGGTTAGCCCATCCACCTCCTTGCTTTCATCCACCTCCCCCATGACTGGGCTCCTGACCTGGGCCTGGGCTCCTGATCGGGCCAACAGTGCCAACCTGAGAGACTGTAAGTGAAAATATTATTAAAGACATTTGGGAGGCGGGGGAGACATTCTGGAGAAAAGGATCACCTGTACTCCTGTCACCCTAACATAATTTACCCACTTAATAAAAGTTAGCTTATGATAAAAGAAAGGGAGGTGCCTGGCTGGCACAGTTGGTGGAACATGCAACTCATGAGTTCAAGTCCCATGTTTGGGGTAGAGTTTACTTTTAAAAAATTACCTTACAAGTCTTATCCATGAGTGTATGTTGTCATGCAGTGGCAGTCTAATGTACATCTTACTTTATGTCCTTTTTCCCATTAAAATAACCTTTTTTCTATATATTTGACAACTTTAGTAATAAAAGCCTGGGGGGAATAGAAACTTTTGGGGGCTCCTGGGTGGCTCAGTCATTAAGCATCTGCCTTCAGCTCAGGTCATGATGTGCCAGGGTCCTGGGATCAAGTCCTGTGTCGGCTCCCTGCTTGGCGGGGAGTCTGATTCTGCTTCTCCCTCTCCCTGCTGTTCTGCCTGCTTGTGCTTGCGATCTCTCTCTCTTTCTCTCTCTCTGGCAAATAAATAAATAAATTTTTTAAAAAAGAAAAAAACTTTTATGTGCAGATACCAGTAGGTGGGTTTTATGTGTATGTTTTTCTCTTACCTCTGACCCCCCACATTACCACATTTTTGATAGATTAGCAATCAATCGCTCCTCAGCACCTGCTCATGGCTATCTTTCCCCAGTTGACTAGGCTAAATATATATGTGTGCTGTGTATGTATGTATATGTACATGTATGTGTATTTTTTTGGTATGTGTATGTTTTAAACAACATCTCACTATCTTGAAATCTTCCATGTCCCTCATAAACATGTAGCACTGCTTGCTGATTCTTTCTGTGCCACTGCTGGCTTCCATAATACCTTTTTTCCCAACCACCGTTCAATTCAAGATTACTGACTGCCTAGCCCCTTTAATGTCAGAGCTTTCTTTGACATCTTTCTCTGTGTGCTACTTACCTTTCTGCTTACCCAGTATAAAGCCCGAGTGTGCTTTTACAAAGAAGCCTTAAATGATCTCAGCATACCTTATTACACTTAGACCTTTTCACATCTAAAGCTTTTTATCACCCTTCTCCAACATCTGTACCCCATTTTCTTCTCTGTCCACAATTCCTGTGCTCCATGTATACTTATTTTTTAAATATCATCTCTCCCACCTTCATTTCACTTAAATCCTTTATAAAAAAAAATCCTCTCTCTCATCCCTTTCCTTTGGTGCCTTCCGCCAATCCCAAGGTTTCTATTGTTGTCAGTCATTTTTCTCCCTTTCACCCCTAACCTCTCTGGTAATTCTTCTTTCACTCCCTTCAACAAAAGCTCACACTCTGATAATGTATGTGTAGTGTTCAATTGGGTGCTTCTGAATAAATACCTGCTTTTCAAAACAGTGAAATCTAAACTATTAGCATGGAAATAACCCCTGGGAAGATGAGGTCTTCACTTGAAAGCTTCAAAAAGAGATTCTCCTGCTATTATTGAATGATGGAGTTTTATGTAATAATATCTGAAATGGGGTGACTACTTGAACCATACAAAATGTCCACTATTGCAAAATGAGAATAGATCCTTGATTTTATACTTCTATTTTGATTGACCTGAGAAATAAAACTTAGCACTTCAGAGAAGATAATTTTCATATGTTTTGGATTATATTGAACATTAATGCGTCAGGGTCATTATAGACTTAGAAATGTTTTGTCCTGCCTCCTAGTCTGTGCCCAAGTGCCTTCTCATGATGGGCGCAATCTATAAGGCGCCCCAATCCATTCTGCACAGCTGTCGATTGTTTTAACTGTTTGTCCTGGTATTGGGTTAAAATCTACTGGCTAGAATTATATTCATTGACTCAACTTCTGCCCTCAGGCTACACTGAATTTGATCCCTTTCCTATATAACAGCCCTTTAGATAGCTAACTGTAATTATTCTGTCCTCTACAGCCCTCTCCCTACATTTTTTTTCCCTTTGAGAGAAACGCTCTCAGCTCTTCTACCTGTTCCTCATTGGACACCATTTTCATCATCCCGATTGCTCTCTACAGACATTACACTTTGTTAATGTTCCTTCTGAAGTGTTTTCAGTACTGAAAATAATATTCAGTGTGTAGCTGAATTGGATCCAGGCCTTGTACATCTGGACATTAATGCAGCCTGGAGTTGCTTTAAGTTTCTTTTTTAGTAGCCATGTAATATTGGCTCATAATGAATTTGTTTAAAAAAATAAGCTCTATACCCAACATGGGGCTTGAACACACGACCCCAAGATCAAGAGTCTCATGCTCTACCAACTGAGCCAGCCAGGCACCCCTCATAATGGAATTTTTAATTAACGAAAATCCCAAGATTTTAATCTAGAGGTTTGCCTTCACATGACTTCTTTCCAAACCAAGTTTCCATTTTCCTTTAGTAGTACAACAGATTTCTAAAGTCAGAATGTAATGTTTAATATCCCTGTTAAATTTCATCTCAGCCTGTCAGCCAGCCTTGGTTTCTTTGAATCTTGGTTTTTGTCATATGCTGATTGAACAAGGGGTCTTGAAGCTAGTGTCAAAATGTTTTCAGACATCTGGGAAATAATAATGAAGAGTCATGGAGTCTATCTTCCAAAAATTGTTGTATGCAGATATATCTCAGCTCTTGCGGTTTTTATGAATTACTACCGTTGTAAATTGATAAGGCCAGGAAAGGCTAAAGTTTATTGCCAGCCTGCAAGACAGAAGCCTTGTGTTGAACATTACTCTGAGATGATGTTCTAAGACATAATGTGCCAACATAATGCCAGGGCAGCTAATTCTTCCCGAGAAATCAATTAATGCACATACGAAGTAGAGACAGAATTATTGTGACCATTTTTTTTGTTTGTTTTTTGCTTTATTTTTTTGCCAAGCATATACTGAGCACAGTGTTAGGAACAGTATGAGATTCTGGAGAATCAGGTTTGCCTGAGGCAACTCTGATTTACGTCTGTTGTCCTAGTGTAATTATTAGTAGCATCATTTTTCACTTTCCAAAGTGTCCAGGTTTGGAGGATAAATTATCTGGCCACCCTTCTCATAACCTAGGTAGTTCCTTTTAGTATTTTGTCTGGGTTAAAGGTTACACAGCTGTAATTCAGCAGCTTTAATGAGGCTGCAGTAGTACTTCTCTTTCATTTGAGCAGATTGTTTCTTGACCATGGGAAGTCGATAGCAAAAGTAACTGCAATTAAGGTCTACACATACTTAGCATTTTTCCTGAGCTACCCTCTAGAGGGCAGTAATATATACATCTGAAATAACCCGATTCCAATAAAAAATGGACTACAAGAGTCCTGTTTTCGTATGCATGAAAATCAGAAACATTTGATGCTCTTAAAGGACATATTGGAACCAATGTTTTGAGTAAAACTCAAATACCTTTTGCTAAGCAGAAAAGTAAAGAAATATCAAAAATTAATTCATTAACATTCTGAACATACTTATTTAAATTGTAAAAACTGAACTTTGATGCCTTGAATATATAATGATCCATTATAACAATTATGCATAGTTTAAGAATCTGCATATTTTATGCTTTTGTTTTTCCTAATTAATAATTTTACATGGTTAATAATTTTAATATATTCTATATCACATAGTTTCCATGTTTATGTGAAATAAGCAATTAAAAATGAAGTTCTATTCCACCTGCTTAAATACTACTTTCCTCTAAATAGTGAAAATGCTAGGTTTTACTTTATAACTTGAATCTTGTAATGTAGAGCTCTAGTATTTAGAATTAGAGTGTTTCTTAGAGATTGTGTAATTAATATTATGTCATCAGTAGGTAATTTGTTAGCTCCTAATATCAAAATTATATTGCCTGTGTTTCACATTTTGGATTTCCTAATGTAATGTTCTCTTTTTAGAAAAGGTGGACAAGTCCTATTTTCAAGAGAAGATGACTTTTAACAGTTTTGAAGGATCTAAAACTTGTGTACCTGCAGACATCGATAAGGATGAAGAATTTGTAGAAGAGTTTAATAGATTAAAAACTTTTGCTAATTTTCCAAGTAGTAGTCCCGTTTCCGCATCAACACTAGCACGAGCTGGTTTCCTGTATACTGGTGAAGGAGACATCGTGCGGTGCTTTAGTTGTCATGCAGCAGTAGATAGATGGCAATATGGAGACTCAGCAGTTGGAAGACACAGGAAAGTATCCCCAAATTGCAGATTTATCAATGGCTTTTACTTTGAAAATACTGCTGCACAACCTACAAATCCGGGTATCCAAAATGGTCAGTATAAAGCAGAAGGCTACCTGGGAAACAGAAATCATTTTGTTTTAGACAGGCCATCCGAGACTCATGCAGACTATCTTTTGAGAACTGGGCAGGTCGTAGATATATCGGACACCATATACCCGAGGAACCCTGCCATGTGTAGTGAAGAAGCTAGATTAAAGTCATTTCAGAACTGGCCAGACTATGCTCACTTGACCCCAAGAGAGTTAGCTAGTGCTGGACTCTACTACACAGGTATTGATGATCAAGTGCAGTGCTTTTGTTGTGGTGGAAAACTGAAAAATTGGGAACCTTGTGATCGTGCATGGTCAGAACACAGGCGACACTTTCCCAACTGCTTCTTTGTTCTGGGCCGGAATGTTAACATTCGAAGTGAATCTGATGTGAGTTCTGATAGGAATTTCCTAAATTCAACAAATGTTCCAAGAAATCCAGCCATGGCAGATTATGAAGCACGGATCATAACTTTTGGGACGTGGATATACTCAGTTAACAAGGAGCAGCTTGCAAGAGCTGGATTTTATGCTTTAGGTAAACTTTATTATAAAACCAGGCTAATAACTAACTTTCCAACTATTCCAGTGCTCTTAAAAAGTAGATTCCTTTAGGCCTTTGAACTGGTAAACATTTAGGTGTAGGCTGGCATGATTATTTATATCAGTATTAATCTTCAAACCCATATGTTGAGCCTGCAATGTAACCACTACATTTATGGGAGAAAGACTACCATACTGTGACTTATGTTTACCTTTATGTGATTGTTTTTTGGAGAAGGATGACATGCAAAAGATGATAGATCTCCCTGAGAGAATGGGTCTGACAGTAATATTAACTCTAATTTACTGAGGACCTACTATGTGTGCTCAGTACATGTATTACATGCATTCTTTCTACATCTCATAAAAAGAGTTAACATTAGAGAGTTTAGTTTGGCTGATAAAATTGATATCTGCCTTTTTTACAGAGAGTATATATTTGAAAGCTGCCCTGTGATCCCTTCTTACTTCAAATAAGCACTTCTCAAATGGACTGCTGTAAACTTGTTGGGAAGGGCCATTAGTGTGATGGCTTCCAGGAGTATTCAGAAAAGTGATACCATTATATATCTGACCCATTTATTTTAGGATTGAGTTGTGCCAAAATACAAAATATTAGTTATTTCAATATTTTATTTACATAGTCTCCTATAGCAATCTTGAAGGCTTGTTTAGTGTCGTGTAGCTGTAACCTTAGAGAAACTTACTTTGTATTTTGTTAAGCTGAACTTTACTGTTAAAGTTTCACAGTTTGAAAAAGTGTAGTATTGGTGGCCCCAAATGACACATTAGAAAGAAGGTAACAATTGTAATTTTTCACATAAAAATTGGGCAGTTTTATTTTCGCCTTCTGTAAAATACCTCAAATTGAATCAATGAGTTTACTGTGTATTTCCTCCTCAAACAAACATGTCTATTACTTAGATGTGAATTTGAATGTCTTCTTTGAAGCTATACGATTTTCATGTAATTTAGAAATGATCAATTTCATGGTGTGAAAGGGGGTATTTTTGTGTAAGCTTCTAATTGCACAAATACATGTATTTTTACTTGTGTCTTTTCTTAGGGGAAGGTGATAAAGTAAAATGCTTTCACTGTGGAGGAGGGCTAACTGATTGGAAGCCCAGTGAAGACCCTTGGGAACAACATGCTAAGTGGTATCCAGGGTAAGGTATTTAAATGTTTATTCAGGAACAGGCAAGTTAGACACTTTGCAATGGGAAAATCTTGAATAACTTTTCACCTCAACTATTTTTGCTTTCACCATGGCTTGCAATTCACACCAGGTTTATAAAAATGGGGTCACCTACTTTATAGGAAAAAAAAAATCCCTAAGCCTTCTTTGGTGACCAAAGCATTCGTTGCTTATGTGTTGTATATATGACTTCAGATGATTCTATTTCTAAACACCAAATTAGGAATATATAGTTTTGTTGTTGTTGGAAGTAGGTTCTTTTCACGGTGGGCACAAGAGAGCCCTTGTTGCCTTAGGATTTTCCCTAAGAACCCATCACATCCCCTAGCAAATAGTGCTGTGTCTCACTGATTATAAGACATACGGTTGTTCACATTTTCAAATTTTTGAAATGAGGACACATCTGGTGGTGGGTCATAATTTAATTGGCATTGGTGGTACATAAAATAATCATGCTTCTTACAATCAATGGCATCTTAGAATGATAATGACATACTCTAAATGTCTCTTTGTCATCTTTAAAAATAAAGTATACATATATGTAGGTGGTGTAGAATTTTTGGCCTGCAAAATAGTATAACTTAAAACTTCAGAGCAATTGTTTGAAAATAAACCTTAACCTTAAAAAAGCCTTAAAAGAAAAGGTTGAAAGCCCAAAGAATTCCTTCAAAATGTACAGTTGGTTAATCCTTGAAATAAAATTTAAGATTAACTATTTGAAAAAAAATTTTAAATCTTAAGGCGATAATTTAATAACTTGCTTAAAAGTTGAAAGTTCTCAAGTTGGTATTTTTTTCCTCACTAAGATTAGCAAAGTAGCATAACAAAGGGAACCTTTTTTTTAACTTTAAAAATGACAGTTAATAGGGAACTGGATAACATTTCATTTTGCAGCTTCTTAGAAATGCCAAAAAGCAAGTTAATGGAATTAAGATCATGAAGATTATATCTTTACCTTTACTTTACTAATTTATCAGCTACCAAAGTTTAACCTTCTTTTAACTGTTTAGGTGTAAATATCTGTTAGAGGAGAAAGGACAAGAATATGTAAGCAATATTCATTTAACCCATTCACTTGAGGACTCTATGGTAAGTCACGTATTGTAGAATACATATTTTTAAATATTATTTAATTTCTTTTGCAATGATTCCTTGGTGTAAAATTCACAGTATAGTATCTTAAATTAATAATGTATGGTGAGCCTTAAAGAGATTTTTTTTTTTAAAGATTTTATTTATTTATTTGACAGATCACAAGTAGGCAGAGAGGCAGGCAGAGAGGGGGGGGGAAGCAGGCTCCCTGCTGAACAGAGAGCCCGATGTAGGGCTCGATCCCAGGACCCTGAGATCATGACCTGAGCTGAAGCCAGAGGCTTTAACCCACTGAGCCATCTAGGCGCCCCTAAAGAGGAGATTTTGAAGAATGCTTGTTCTTCACCTGAAGCAGATTTGTGAAAAGGGAACCACCATGAGCTGATTGATTTAGCTATCAGTGTAAACAAAAATGGGCTTGAAGAACTAAAATACTTAATCCCTCAGCTTCTGAAATTAGACTTTTGTGTAATGTGTTTTATACTCATAAATAGTTGTAAACTTTTCATAGACAGTATTTTAAATCTCAAAAACGTGTCTAAATTGACGGTGCAGCCCAGGGTGGCCAAGGTATTGGTACAATGGGGGAAGAGCCATGGATTAGAATGGGAGGCCAGAGTTGCCATTATGGCTTTACCATGAACTCTCTTGTCTCGGTTAAGTGTTTTATCTCCCTGAGCCTCAGTGTCTTGTCTGTAAAGGGAATGGATTGGGTTAGATGATCTTTTAAATTCCTTCTAGCTTCATCATGTTATGCCTCTTGAGAACCTTCATATGTTGAATTGGAATAAAGCCAATTTATAAATTCATGATTAGTGTAACTTTTCAAATTGAGGTAATCGCCTTCTACCAAAAAGAATCCTAACTTATAATCCATATTTCTATTTTAGGTAAGAACTGCTGAAAAAACACCATCATTAACTAAAAGAATTGGTAAATATGTTTATTAAAATAAATATACTTTTAATTTCATTGCCAATTTATTACAGTTGTTTATAGGGTGGAGACATAAGCCTATTCTTTGAAGGTAATCAAGGTATATTTATTTGAGATGAGATTGCTGTAAATCTAAGAATTAATGAAACGCTTATAAATTTAAGCCAGATATTTATATATTAAGAACATTCATATGACTAAGGTAACACTGTACATTAATTGTACTGGAAAATTTTTAAGATTTTTTATTTATTTATTTGACAGACAGAGATCACAAGTAGGCAGAGAGGCAGGCGGCGGTGGGGTTGGGGGGGAAGCAGGCTCCCTGCTAAACAGAGAGCCCAATGAGGGGCTTGATCCCAGGACACTGAGAACATGACCTGAGCCGAAGGCAGAGGCTTAACCCACTGAGATACCCAGGCGCCCCTGTAGTGGAAAATTTTTAAATTACACTAAATCATATTAAATTATAAGTTACATAATTACATATAATATAAAATTATATTAATTATACTTAAAAATAATAAATACAATTTTAAGAAAGAACATTCCTGTGGAGGTTGGGCAGTTAGCTTTTCTAAGTTCAGGAGCAGCAGCTGTAGGCTGTCCATTGCCATTTCTGTTAAAATCACAAAAGGAATAGTTAAGTGTATTTTTGTCCCAGGTTTTTTTGTGTATTTAAGTGTAAGTTAAGTGTATTTTTGTTCCAGCTTCTTGAGTTAGCCAGGATCGTGAATCCAATGATCTTCTAATATGCCATCACCATGATCAGCCCTACCTGCTTCCTCATCCCGTGCCATCTTCGTGCCTCCCCCGGTTTTTTCACAGACGGGCATGGTTCAGTTTATCTCCTATTAGCTTATAGAGAGGTAGAGGTTTTTATCCCGAAAATTATTTACGCATCATAAACATCTTTTTTTTTTTTTTAAGATTTTATTTATTTATTTGACAGAGAGAGAGAGAGATCACAAGTAGGCAGAGGCAGGCAGAGAGAGGGGGAAGCAGGCTCCCCGCTGAGCAGAGAGCCCAATGCGGGGCTCCATCCCAGGAACCTGAGATCATGACCTCAGCCGAACGCGGAGGCTTTAACCCACTGAGGCACCCAGGTGCCCCCATAAACATCTTTAAAAACCAGAAAGATATTGGGGCACCTGGGTGGCTCAGTCGTTAAGCGTCTGTCTTCGGCTCAGGTCATGATCCCAGGGTCCTGGGATCGAGCCCCACATCAGGCTCCCTGCTCGGCAGGAAGCCTGCTTCTCCTTCTCCTGCTCCCCCTGCTTGCGTTCCCTCCCTCGCTGTGTTTCTCTCTGTCAAATAAATAAAAAAAATCTTTAAAAAAAATAAAATAAAAACCGGAAAGATACTATGTTAAACAGAGATGATACCGTTATCCCCACAGTTCAAATGAAGAAATAGAGTCAAGGAGGTTAAGTGACCTGCCCACAGTTACATTACAAATCATTAGTGGAACTAGGGCTGTAAATAGGGTCTTCTGAAACCTACATCACACTGTAGATCTTGTTCTCAACTTAGGCATCATGTTTCAAAAATAGTAAAAAGTTTAATTTAGAGTATGTCCGCTGATTCCCCACTCCTTATAGCATCATCTGTTTAGTGTCTTAAGGGTTACAAGACAAGAGAAAACTATATATATGCATAAATATGCTTAAGAAGGAGAGCCACTTTGATAATGTTTGATACAGGTTTTGTAATGGGCATAAGTAATAAAGTTTAAGAAATCATTTATTCCAGCCTATATTTTTGAAATTATCCACAAATGAAGATTCTGTAACATTTCTTGGGGCGCCTGGGTGGCTCAGTCGTTAAGTGTCTGCCTTCGGCTCTGGTCGTGATTCCTGGGATCGAGCCCCACATTGGGCTCCCTGCTCGGCAGGAAACCTGCTTCTCCCTCTCCCACTCCCCTTGCTTGTGTTCCCTCTCTCGCTGTCTCTCTCTGTCAAATAAATAAAATCTTAAAAAAAAAAAGATTCTATAACATTTCTTGATAGTAATCACCCTAACAATGTATACTGTAGGGGCGCCTGGGTGGCTCAGTGGGTTAAAGCCTCTGCCTTCGGCTCAGGTCATGATCTCAGGGTTCTGCTCAGGTCATGATCTCAGGGTTCTGGGATCGAGCCCCGCATCAGGCTCTCTGCTCAACAGGGAGCCTGCTTTCCCCTCTCTCTCTGCCTGCCTCTCTGCCTACTTGTGATCTCTTTCTCTGTCAAATAAATAAATAAATAATCTTTAAAAAAAAAAACAACAACATATACTGTACTTTTTATGACTGAGACTCTTGCTGTAGTTCAAGATTGTTTTATTTTTTATTTTTTTATAAAGATTTTATTTATTTGACAGAGAGATAGAGATCACAAGTAGGCAGAGCAGCAGGCAGAGGGAGAGGGAGAAGCAGGCTCTCCACTGAGCAGGGAGCCCGGTGCAGGACTCGATCCCAGGACCCTGGGATCATGACCTGAGCCGAAGGCAGCCTCTTAACTGACTGAGCCACCCAGGTGCCCTAAGATTAATGTTTTAAAATTGAGATGTAATTCATATAGCAAAAATTTCACCCTTATAAACTGTACACTTTGGTGGTTTTTAGTTATATTCACAGGTTTGTGGAACCATCACTGGTATTTAATTGCAGAACATTATCATAATCCCTAAAAGAAACCCTATACCCATTAGCAGTCACTCCCCATTCCTGCCCCTTCACCCTCAAGTCCAGCCAGACAACTACCAATCTACTTCTGTCTCTCTAGATTTACCTATTCTGGACATTTCATATAAATGGAATCATAATATGTGTCTTCGAAGCTCATCCATGTTGTGGTATTCATATGAGTACTTCATTCTTTTTTATGGAGGAAAAATTTTCCTTTGTATGGATAATACCACATTCTCTATATCCATTCATCATTTAGTTGATAGACATTTGGGTTTCCACTTTTTGGCTCTTATGAATGATGCCGATGCTGCTACGAACATTTGTGTCCAAATTTTTGTGTGGACATAGGTTTTTAATTCTCTTGAGTATATATTTCGGCATGGAATTGCTAGATTATGTAGTAACTCTACCTTTAACCTTTTGATAAATGGCCGGTTTTCCAACATGGCTGCACCATTTTATATTCCCACTAGCAGTGTAGAAGGGTTCTAGTTTGTGTCTCCACATTCTTGTTAACCCTTGTTATTGTATGTCTTTTTATAATGGCCATCCTAGTGGATGTGAACTGGTATCTTATTGTGATTTTGATTTGCATTTCCCTGATGGCTAATGATGTCAGGCATCCTTTCATGTGCTTATTGGCCATTTGTATGTCTTCTTTGGAGAAATGTCTATCGCCTTTGCCTTTTTTTTAGTTGGGTTATTTATCTTTTTGTTATTGAGTTATAAGAGTTCTTTGTATATTCTAGTTTTTTACATATAAGTCCCTGTCAGATATATGATTTGCAAATATTTTCACTCGTTCTTTTCACTTTCTTGCTGGTGTACTTTGAAGTATATAAATTTTTAATTTTGATGAAAACCAATTTATCTTCTTTTTTGTTGCTTATGCTTTTAGTGTTATATCTAGGAAACCATTGCCTAATCCAAGGTCATTTATGTTTTCTTCTAAGAGTTTTATGGTTTTATCTCATATTCAGGTCTTTGATCCATTTTTGAGTTAATTTTTATATATGTGTAAGGTGGGGGCCCTTTTAATTATTTTTCATGTGGATATCCTGTTGTCCCTGCTTTTGATTTTTAGCAGGATAACCTTGAGATACCTACAAGATATCCAAGTAGGTGGGTCTTAAAACCTGGAACTCACATAAATAAGGGTAAAATTGTGGTAATGGGGGGAGTATGCAGAGAGATTGTTAAAAAGGGAGGATCAGTGAGGGAATGGAAGGGAACCACCAGTGTCTAATCAGGTGAGCAG
The DNA here is from genome assembly GCA_028534135.1 of Potos flavus. Lineage (NCBI taxonomy): Eukaryota > Metazoa > Chordata > Mammalia > Carnivora > Procyonidae > Potos > Potos flavus. The sequence continues at coordinate 22,502,113 of CM052901.1, read as the reverse complement.
AAGGAGCCAGAAAAACAACTGGAAAAAAAACCAGATAGTAGAACCTGGAAAGAGTGGTGTCCAGCGGACCTCTGGACATCTCCACCTAGAAATGTCAAAAAGCAGCTCGAATTCAGCATTTCTAAAAGTCACTCAGACTGAATCCAGTCCTGTTCTTTTCCCTCCAAGTTGGTTAATTGTTCTGCAGTTCACAAAGTCGCTCAGTAATTTGAGTCATTTTAAGCTCTTTGCTTTCCTTAATCCCTCTACATTTAATTAGCCACCAGGTCTGATGAATTCAACCTTTTTAATATTGTCTAAAATCCACTGGTTCTGCCCTAGTTTCTGCCCTTATTTCTCATTCAGTTGCTCTAGTAGTCTCATAAAGGGTCTTTTATCTGCATTATAACCTCCCAGCATATCAAACAGAAATCTTAAGTTACTTTCCTACTTCTCTTATTACTTACCATGTAATATTTCTTATAATCAAATTCCTTTCCAACTCCTTTTTTTAAAAAACATTTATTGAAGTATAATACACATACAATAAAATGCTTAAAATAGGCTCATCTTAAGTATTTAAGTCAATGAATTTTAACACGCATTTATCTGTGTAGTCATCAGCCAAACCAAAATATAGAACAGGGGCACCTGTGTGACTCAGTTAAGCATCTGCCTTTGGCTCAGGTCATGATCTCGGGGTCCTGGGATTGAGCCCCGCATCAGGCTCCCTGCTCAGCAGGGAGTCTGCTTCTCCCCTCCTGCCCACCCACCCCCCCGCCCACCTGCTAGTGCTTGCGGGCTCTCTCTCAAATAAATAAATGAAATCTTAAAAAAAAGATAATAGAACATTTCCACCATACCAGAAACTCCTTCAGGCCCCTTTCCCAATCAACATCTACCCCAAGTTATGTTCTGACTTTTATTACCATATATTAGATTTATTTTTTTTAAAGATTTTATTTATTTAGCTATGGTAATTGCTGTGAAATGTGTGAGCCTGATGATTCACAGACATGTACCGTGGGGCAAATAATACATTATGTGTTAATTAAAAAAATAAAAATTAAAAAAAATTTAAAAAAAAAAGTCACAACCCCCCCAAAAAAATAGATTTTATTTATTTATTTGACAGAGACATAGCAAGAGAGGGAACACAAGCAGGGGTAGTGGGAGAGGGAGAAGCAGGCTTCCTGCCAAGCAGGGAGCCCAATGCGGGGCTTGATTCCAGGACCCTGGGATCATGACCTGAGCCGAAGACAGACAGACAATGACTGAGCCACCCAGGCGCCCCACCATAGATTAGTTTTGAATATCTTATAAATGTAATCATACGGTATCTTCTTTTGTCTCTGGTTCATCATTATGATGACGTCTTGTTCATCAGATCTGTGAGATTCATTATGTTGTCTGTGGCAGTAGTTCATTTTTCTTGTGCTGTGTAGTGTTCGAATATACCACAGTTTACTTATCCATTCACCTGGTGATAGATGTTCAAGTTGTTTCCAGTTTGAGGCTCTTACAAATGACACTGCTATGAATATTTTTGTTCATGTCTTTGGTGGATCTTTTTTTTTTTTTTTTTTTGTGGACCTCTGTACTTACTTTTAATACTCAAGTAGAACTGATGAATCAGAGGGTGTAAGTCTCCTCTTTTAGCAGTTCCCTACATAACCTGTATTTCTACTTTGAGTACCATTACAGTAAATTTCTGTTCATTTTGTTTTCCTTATCTAGTTCACTCCTCTCTGCTGCAGAAACTAAGTCTCATAGACAGGAGACTCACGCATTCAAGGTCACAGACTGCAAATTCCCCCTATTTCCCATGATTTTTCCGAAGTAATTGCTAGTGACTTGGGAAAGACATCTACTCTTTAAGTACTTAGGTTAGCTGTTAATGAGTACAGCTGATTTGAAAGAAAGCTCTGATTTTCGAAGCACTTAACTTTTTCTTCTCGGTTTTACCTAATCTTGCACTATTTCTTTAGTCTTTAAAGCATCTAATCTCAATTCATAGTGCTACAAAATAATACTGTATTGTCAATGATTATAAGATTCTGATTCTTCAGTGCTTAAATATTTTAAAATCTTCTACCTAGAGTAGCTTTGATTTTTTGTTTTCTTGCTGCTTACCTTTTCCTTTTTAACTGTACTTTGCTGTTGAGTTGTGTTAATGAAAATAATTGTTTAAACTCTGTGTTCTTTTTCCTCACCAATTTTTATTTCAGATGATGCCATCTTCCAAAATCCTATGTTACAAGAGGCTCTACGAATGGGATTCAATTTCAAGGACATTAAGAAAATAATGGAGGAAAAAATTCAGACATCTGGGAGCAACTATAAATCACTTGAGATTCTGGTTTCAGATCTAGTGAGTGCTCAGAAAGACAATACACAAGATGAATCAAGCCAAACTTCATTGCAAAAAGGTATGCATGGCTGTTTTTAAAAAGCAAGAAACATCTAACAGTACTTCATTATGGATAGTATCTTATATGACTGTGGCCATTCATTTTTTTCCTTCTTACATCCCCCTTAGGATAAACATTTTTTTTTAAACTTTCTGTTAGGGGCACCTGGGTGGCTCAGTCAGTTGTGCTTCTGCCTCTGGCTCAGGTCATGATCCCAGGGTCCTGGTATCAAGCCCCACATTGGGCTCTCTGCTCAGCGGGGAACCTGGTTCTCCTCCCACTCTGTCTCCAGCCCTGCGTACTTGTGCTCACTCTATCAAATAAATAAATAAAATCTTTAAAAAAAAAACTTTCTGCCAAAAAAAAATTCAAAAATCCTCAAAATTGGGGCGCCTGGGTGGCTCAGTGGGTTAAAGCCTCTGCCTTCGGCTCTGGTCATGATCTCAGGGTCCTGGGATCGAGCCCCGCATCGGGCTCTCTGCTCAGCAGGCAGCCTGCTTCCCCCTCTCTCTGCCTGCCTCTCTGCCTACTCGTGATCTCTCCCTCTCTCTCTGTCAAATAAATAAATAATCTTTAAAAAAAACAATAAATCAGGTGCTATTATTATTAAAAAAAAATCCTCAAAATTGGAGAAAACAGTACAGTGAACCCTCACGTACCCATAAACCAGATTCAGTAATTATCAGCAATTTTCCAATCTTGTTTCATTTCTTCCCCCAACTTTTTTTGTTATGGTCTTTCAAAGAAAATTCCAGGCATCCCGTATATCATTTACCTATAAATACTTTAATATATACCTAACAGATAAGGATTTTTTTAACTTAACGCTGTTGTGTTAAGCAGTAACTTAAACTATGCTCAGACTGCTCTAAAAGAATACCATAGACTTAAAACAACAGACATTTATTTTTCACATTTCTGGGGGCCGGGAAGTCCAGGATCAAGGTGCTAGCAGATTTGGTTCCTGATGAGGACTCTCTTCCAGGCTTGCAGATGGCTTTCTCTCTGTAAAGGCAGAGTGAGCACTCTGGTCTCTTTTCCTCCTCTTATAAATACACTGATTCCACGGGACATCTGGCTGGCTTAGTGGAGCATGAGACTCTTGATCTTGGGATTGTGAGTTTGAGCTCCACATTAGGTATAGAGATTACTTAAAAATAAAATCTTTAAAATAAATAAAAATAAAAATACATACATATGTACATACATACATACATAATAAAGGGAAAGAAAGAAATGAAAGAAAAAAGATACTGATTCCATAATGAGCAGGTCCCACCCTTATGACCTCATCTAAATTTAATTACCTACCTCCCAGAGGGCCTGTCTGTGAGTCCCATCACATTGGGTGTTTAGGGCTTCAACATATGAATTTTGGGGAAGATACATTTATTCCATAACATACTGTTGCCACACTTAACAAAATTCCCAGTAATTCTGTAATACCATTTGAAAATCGGTTAGTTTTAATTTTTTCCATTGTCTTGAAACATCGTAACAATTGATTTGTCCTAATTGGTATCTAAGTAAGATCCACTGGTTTAGTAATTTAATTTTATTTTTGTAATTATTTATTTATTTTAGAGATAGTGCAGGGGGAAGGGACAGAGAGAGGGAAAAAGAGAATCTCAAGCAGATTCCCCACTGAGCATGGAACCCTTTGCAGGGCTTGATCCAATGACCCTGAGATCATGACTTGAGCTAAAATCAAGGGTTGGATGCTGGGGCACCTGGGTGGCTCAGTTGGTTAAGCATCCAACTCTTTGTTTAAGCTCAGATCATGATCTCATGGGTTGTGGGATCAGGCTCCTCGTTGGGTGGGGAGTCCACTTGAGGATTCTCTCCCTCTGCCTCTCCCCTTTCTGTCTCTCTCTAGAATAAATAAATCTTTTTTAAAAAGAAAAAAAAAAGTCGGACACTTAACTGACTGAGCCACGTAGGCACCCCTGATTTATTTAAGTGTGGGTTTGTGTTTTAGTTTAGATAAAGAACAGTGAAGGCTTTTATGATTATGTGTGGAATCTGTAAGTTTTGTAGTTGAAATGGATTTAGAGTGTTCTGCAACTTTTCATGTGATGTAAACCTGTAAAAGCACCATATTACTAAATAGAGCTTGAATGAGTGGCACCCTGGTACTGTAAATCATATATAGAAAATGTATTAAACTTTTTTTTTAAGTAGGCTCCACGCCCAAGCCAGGGCTTGGACTCAGAACCCTGAGATCAAGAGTCGAATGGTCTATTGACTGAGCCAGCCAGGCGTCCCTAAAAAGTGTATTAAATAATGTGTAAGGGAAGCATATAAACTCCTTTTAGGAGAAAAAAGATAAAAAATACAAGTTCCTTCTTTAAGGATGAAAGCAACTCTAGTGTTTGATGGCAACATCGAAGGTTAAAGAAAAGGTTTCAAACCGTGAGTACATTTTGGGTACTGAGTGAGGTGTTATAATCATTGTTCTCTGAGCTCTTGACTCTTTTCCCAAAGGTTGAAAATTCTCCCAGTGCTAATAAATCTAATAGTTTACTATTTTTTTTACATTAAAGACCGTTTTGGGGTGCCTGGCTGGCCCAGTCAGAAGAGCGGGTGACTCTTAGATCTCGGGGTTGTGAGTTCAAGCTCCACATTGAGTGTAGAGCTTACTTAAAAAAAAATAAAAATTAAAATATGAATACACTCTTTTGATCTTTAAGTTATTTCAAATGCTTCTAAAACATTATTCAGATAATTACATCAGTCACAAAACAGTGTAACAATAATTTTTTTAAATTACATCAGTTGATGTAAAACATTCAGCAGAAAACTTACTGCTCTTTTCCTAAGTAGGGATTTATTTAAAACCTGTAATAGCTTCACTTGTCCTGGTAATGGTAAAATGAACCACTGACTTGGTCATCTTTCTACTGCAATAGAAATACAAGTGATCGTATCATTTTTCCCTGCATCTTAACCACAACTCAACTTTGACAATAAGGTGTTAGTTTTTATACCTGAAGGTATTGTCAGCAACAGGATGATTTAGTGGATTGCAATAGGAAGAGAACAAGGGACAGAGTGCTTTAGGGAGTGTCTGTTTTTTATCCAACAGGAGTCGATGGGGATTCTTATTATCACAGAGACTACAAGCTAGGATGGTGTGGGAAGAAAGGCCTAAGCAAATGGCAGCTCTCAGAAGCAGGAGTTGGAATTCATCAGTTGACCTCTCCTTGGTCTCATTAAATTGAGAGGGAGGTTAACTGAAACAGGCTATCTTCTCACACTAGGGCTACTGCCTATTCCTCTTCCCAAGGGCTGATGAGTAAAGACTGGCACTAAGACTCTTCTTAATTCTATACAGAATAGAAGGCAGGCCTAACTGAGGTAACATGGGTAGAAGTTATTAGAAAAACTACACTGTTATTGTTGCTTATTGAGAAATCCTAGATTCAGTACTAGCTTTATCCCAATGGCTATGTGACAGAGAATAACCCAGTGAATGGTCTTCTAAAAATAGTACCAAATAGTATATTTATTTCTTTTTAAAGGTTACGTAGTGTGCTGGGGCACCTGGGTGGCTCAGTCGGTTAAGCATCCGACTCTTGATTTCAGCTCAAGGTCAATCTCAGGGTTGTGGGATTGAGCCCCGCGGCAGGCTCTATGCTCAGTGGGGAGTCTGCTTGAGATTCTCTCTCCCTCTCCCTTTACCCTCCCCCCACTTATGTGCTCTCTCTCAAATAAATAATTTTTTTTAAAAAGTTGGGGATACCTAGGTGGCTCAGATGGTTAAGCATCTGCCTTCAGCTCAGGTTATGATCTCCGGGTCATAGGATCTAATCCCACATTGGGCTCCTAGCTTAGCAGGGAGGCTGCCTCTCCCCCCCCCCCCCATGCTCTCTCTCTGTCTCTCAAATGAATAAATAAAATCTTAAAAAAAAAATGGGGTGCCTGAGTGGCACAGTTGGTTAGGCATCTGACTTTTTTTTTAATTTCATTTATTTATTTGACACAGAGAGATCACAAGTAGGCAGAGAGTGGGGGATGCAGGCTCCCTGCTGAGCAGAGAGCCCGATGCGGGGCTCGATCCCAGGACCCTGAGATCATGACCTGAGCCGAAGGCAGAGGCTTTAACCCACTGAGCCACCCAGGCGCCCTGCATCTGACTCTTGATTTCGGGTCTCAGGGTCGTGAGATTGAGCCCCATGTCAGACTCTGTGCTCAGCGCAGAGTCTGCTTGTCCCTCTCCCTCTGTTCCTCCACCTGCTTGCGTACTCTCTCTCTCTTTCTCAAATAAATAAATTAATTAAATACTTTAAAAAAAGGAAGTGTAAGGGGAAAGGTGCCATAGTAAAGGACGTAGAATCCAATAGTTACCCTAAGACTTGAGTGAAATAAAATTGTCAGAGGTAAACTATTGGTCTCAGGAGGTAAAATCTATGCCCAGAGCCTCACCATGTCAGGTAAGTTGCTGTACATAAGGCTAAAATAAGGTAGAAAACGTTGATAACAGTGTTTGGTAAGCCTGACATTTCATTCCACTGTGGTCTGTAAAATGAAATCACAAACCATCAGAACCAAAATGAACCTGAAAGATCATATAAAAACTTTCATTACTTCAGTAAGAAAACTGAAGTATAGATGTGCTGTTGGCACTCAGCTAGTTGGGAATAAAAATCAGGTTTCCTGACGTGTGGTCCAGTGTTCCCCTTAAAAAAAAATGTTTTAAGTGTACAGTTCAGTAGTGTTAAGTACATTCACAGTTGTGCAACCAGTCTCCACAACTCTTTTTATCTTCACAGCTGAAACTCTCCCCATGAAACAACACGTCCTCATTCCCCCTCCCCCAGCCCAACAATCACCATTCTGCTTTCTGTCTCTATAAACTTGACTCTTCTAGGTCCAGTGTTCATTTTTACTCATTGGAGCGTCACATCCAAAAGTCATGTGTAAATTTCTTAATTGTTTTCCTCCTTTTTGGAGGGCATGAGTATGTACTTGATTCTTTCTTGGTTAAATGCTTTCATATAATACAAATCAGTGTAGAGTGCCATCTCTTTAATTCCGTTGTTACCTCTGCCCCAGCTGCCTTTTCCTTGTCTGTGTACCTGGTCTTGTTCCCCACTCCACCCCCAGTCCCCTAAATCCATCTTGTGAACTCATCCTTCAAGGCTCCACTTAGAGGTCATTCTTTGAAGCTTTCCCCAGTACCCACAGCAGAGTCTGGAGCTTCCCTCTTCTCTACTTGCAGCTGCTAAGAGAGCATTTGTAACATTGTTTTAGAATGGTTTTCTTTTCTGTCCTGTATCTCACACCAAGCTCCTTGAGGACAGGTGCTTTATCTTATCTCTGATGCAGTCCATGTTTGAGCTTATAGTTTTGATTATGCCCATGAGGTTGCTTTTTAAGAAGAAAGAGATTAAATAATACTTTCTCTCCACACTGGTAAGGCATACCTCTCCAAAGCACAAATCTCCTATCTCTCTCCAGGTTAATACCCTTTACTGGCCCCCAGGGCCCTTAGGATCAAGTCCAAATTCCTTTACGTGGATTGCCAAATCTTCCCTGACGGGGCCCCTGCTGACCTTCTGTAGCCTCATGTCATGCTGTGTCCCTCCCCAAGGCTTACCCGTGCACTCAAAGTCCTGGTTCTGTCTCTCCCCTCGGAGCCTGCCTATACCGTTTCCTCTGCCTGGAACACTCTTCTCCCACTGCCTCTGTCCCCTGGGGTCCCCTCTCCATCTTTCCTAGTTAACTCCTCCTCCTCCTCCTCTAGGACCTAGTTTAAGTATAATTTCCTCCAGCAGGCCTTCTGTTTATGTGTGCATGCACACTTACACCTTTCCTGTGTTCTTTATAACACATTGTAATTTTTTTATAACACATTGTAATTACCTTTATCATTACATTCTATTATAATTTCCTGTCTACTTGTGTTTCTCACTTGTTTATGAACGATTAGGGGCTTAGGGCCTATGTATTTGCTAATTGTTGTATCTCTAGTTCCTAGAACCTAGTTAAGTGTTCAGTAAATATTTGTTGAACAAAACCACTGTTTCCCAAACTTGTTTTCAAAACAGTGTTCCCCAGGATGTGAAAAGGGAGCAAAAAAAAGAAAAAGAGAAAGGAACTTTGTAATTAAATAGAGCCATGCGTTGTGACTTTCTAAGAGGGGATATACACTGTACTGCACTGACCTGTACTTCATAGCAGTGGTTCCCAAGCCAGTGTGTGCAAATTGTTGTTGGTGGCGTTGTATAAAACTGTATCTTATTTTGCATATTTTAATTTCAGAACAAAATTAAAAAAACAGAAATTTTAGATTTAGTGAATGGGGCCTAACAATCTATCATTAAAAAAATGCCCCAGGTGCACCCGAGTTGCTCAGTTAAGCATCCAACTCTTGGTTTTGACTCAGGTCATGATCTCATGGGTCCTGCGATGGAGCCCCAGAGGGGCTCCCCACTCAGTGGGGAGTCTGAAGATTCTCTCTTGCTGCCCCTCTGCCACTCTCGGAAATAGATAAATAAATCTTTTTTAAAAATGCCCCAAGCGATTCCCACGTGAGGCCACATTTGGAATCCACTGGTCTACAAACATTACAGAGATTGTTAAAATATGTAATGCCTTTAGAATAGTGCCTGGCACGTAGTAATAAGTGCTGTGTTACTGTTAACTGCTGCCGTTGTTGATGTTGTCATTATAGTTCTCTTTTTTTTTTTTTTTTTTTTAAGTAGGCTCCACACACAGCATGGAGCCCAGCACAGGGTTTAAACGCACAACCATGAGATCGAGACCTGAGCTGAGATCAAGAGTGGGACGCTTATCTGACTGAGCCACCCAGGCGCCCCTGTCATTATTGTTTTGTTTGACCATGAAACACATTTTTGTGACGTATTTGTTAACACCTCTCAAAACCTAGTTTGGGAAAGGCTGAATTAAACAAGTACTTTAGTGCCACCTATATGCTGATGTCACCCAAATCTCTGTTTCTAGCCCTAACTTCTCCTGACCTCAAGACGTGACTGTCCAATGACATTTATATACAGATGCCCTGCAGACACCTCAAAAACAACTTGAAAAATGCCAAACCAGTAACCTCCTCCTGTATTTCCTTTTGGCATCACCATCCCCTTGTAGCCACACTAGAAATCTTAAAATCAATTCTGTTTCCTCTTTGTCCTTATCCCTCACGTGTAGTCAGTCACCAAATCCTAGTAGTCCCACTTCACAAGTGTCCCTCAGATCCATCCCTCCATTTCTGGAGTAAGTCATGCCCTTTCCATATGGCACTTCATTTTACCTAACCCTGGCTTCTCTGCCTGGCAAGTTGCTGGCCATGTTTAAATGTCACTCCACCACTTCCCCCGTTCCCCCACCCTGCAGCTGCCAACCTGAGAAGCTTTTCCCAGCTCATCTGAACAGAAGAACTTGTTCTCTCATCTTATCCCCGAGCACTTTGTACATAGCTTTATTATAGCACTTATCCCTTTGTACTTTGTGCTTCCCTCCATAGCCTCAGCTCACGTCCTTCTCTTCTTTAGCCTGCGAGCTGCATGAGAGCACATGTCATGTGTGAGTCATCCTGTCTCCTGGCCCTTAACTAGCGCCTGGCACATAGTAGGGGTTCACGTTGTTTTAGTACATTTCAACAACTAAGAAAGTAAAAAATTAACACATTTCTTTTCTCTTTGTGCAGAGATTAGTGCCGAAGAGCAGCTAAGGCTCCTGCAAGAGGAGAAGCTTTGCAAAATCTGTATGGATAGAAATATTGCTGTGGTTTTCATTCCTTGTGGACATCTGGTCACTTGTAAACAATGTGCTGAAGCAGTTGACAAATGTCCCATGTGCTACACAGTCATTACTTTCAAGCAAAAAATTTTTATGTCTTAATCTAACTCTACAGTTAGGCGCATTATGTTCTTCTCATTACCCTGATTGAGTGTGTGATGTGAACTGACTTTAAGTAAATCAGCATTGAATGCCATTAGCATTTGCTACCAAGTAGACAAAATGTAAACTACAATGTTCTAGTTCGTAATCTAAAATTTGAATTTCTGGATTTTGGGGGATATTAGCTATGTTGTATATCTTTTTTTTTTACTGTTATTTAATTGAAATATAGACTAAGAAGCATCATACTATAACTGATCACAATGTGTATTTGTAGTACACTAACTTAGTTTCTAAGTGTAAGTGAATTAATCAACTGAATTTTTCATTCTTTTCATAGAGGCTTAACAAATGGAGCATTCTGTGTAAACGTGGAGATTAGAGTTAATCTCCCCAATCACATAATTTGTTTTGTGTGAAAAGAAATGAACTGTTCCACACTGGTGGAAAGATAGAGATTATTTTTAGGTGTTTGTCTTTGTGTTTTAGGATTTTGTCCATTTTCTTTTAAAATTATACACACGTGCTTGGGTAGGTAATTGTAAAAAATGATTTTGCCATTGTTAAAAGGGTATTTAAGGATAGAATACCATCTACCCAACATGTACTGACATGGAAAGATGTCAAAGTTATATTAAGTGTAAGCTGAAGTGGCAAAACACTGTGTATAGAATGAGTCAGATGAAGGTGTGTGTGTTTTGTACATGTATAAAACAAAAGATTTGGACGGATAAAGCACCAAACTGTTCAATGTGGTTTCTCTTGGGGGGGGAGGGGAGGGCCCAGAGGGGGGTTGCAGGGGCCTTTCACTTTCTACTTTTTTCATTTTGTTCTGTTTGGATTTTTTGTAAGTATGTATTACTTTTGTAATCAGAATTTTTAGAAAGTATTTTACTGATTTAAAGGCTTAGGCATGTTCAAACGCCTGCAAAACTACTTATTGCTCAGCTTTAGTTTTTTTAATCCAAGAAGGCAGAGCAGTTAACCTTTTTGGTGCCAATGTGAAATTTAAATGTTTTTTTGTTTTTCCTGCTTTGTGGTTGAAAAATATTTCTGAGTGGTAGTTTTCTGACAGGTAGACCATGTCTTCTTCTCTTGTTTCAAAATAAATATTCCTGATTTTGTAAAATGAAATATAAAATATGTCTCAGATCTTCCAATTAATTAGTAAGGATTCATCCTTAATCCTTGCTAGTTTAAGCCTGCCTAAGTCACTTTACTAAAAGATCTTTGTTAACCCAGTATTTTAAACATCTGTCAGCTTATGTAGGAAAAAGTAGAAGCATGTTTGTACACTGCTTGTAGTTATAGTGACAGCTTTCCATGTTGAGATTCTCATATCATCTTGTATCTTAGAGTTTCATGTGCGTTTTTACTGTTTGGATAATTAAGATGTATATAGGACAAAATGTCAAGTCTTTACCTAAATTGTTTTGTTTCCTTGACTAGTAATAGTAGTAGGTACTTCTGAAATAAATGTTCTCTCAAGATCCTTAAAATCTCTTGGAAATTACAAAATATTGACAAGAAAATGAGAATACTTGTTTAAATATTAAAAAGAAAATAAAACTTGAATAAAAGTCAATAGAGATAAAAAATAGAAGTTTAAAAGTGCTTCATACAACAGCCAGGGTTTGCTTAAAAGATTCTTAAACCGACCTGTCAATAGAGGTGACTGAGGCATTTTACTGCAGAGAAACATTTGAGAATGAAACTTAGAAATTCTATTTTCATCGTATTTTCTAAGAGAAAGAATATTGACATGTTCTCCTCACCTCTGTGGTTGACTATATTAAGTGACAGTCATTTAAAGGATTGCGAATTTAAATGAGAACTTTTTAAATTAAATAATGACCGCCCTGGGGGGGGTCTTGTTTTATCGTGTAAACTTTCAGTTCTTTACCTTTGCACTTCCACTTAGGTTTCGTTAAATGTTCCTTAAGTTACTTTTACTTACATAGTCTATGCTTTGAATTTAAATTACAAGGGGAGAAAAGTGTTAAAGATTCTTTAAATGTGTTTTCCGGAACATGTCAGTTCCAAGTCAGGTAGTTAGTTCAATCTAGTTGTTGGCTAAGGACTGAATTGTTTTAACATAAGGCTTTTCCTGTTCTGAGAGCCTCAGTTCATTAAAACTCTTCTTTTAAAACTTGTATGTTTAGAGTTAAGAAAGACCTTTTTTCTCCCCATGAGTTGTGAAATGTAATGCATGAAGCTGATGTGGCTAACAAGTTTATTTTAAGAATTGTTTAGAAATGCTGTTGCTTCAGGTTCTGAAATCACTCAGCGCTCCAACTTCTAATCACATTTTTTTTAAAGACTTACCAATGTTTGTCTGTGTTCTCACTATAAAAAGCACTGGATCCTTTCCATCTAGTTGTGCAAAAAATGATTACTCACAAGGTCAAAAATATAACCAGATCCAAATCTGCGCCTCCCCCTTTCCCAAAATAGTGCTTCGTATCTACACGTAGACATTCCTTTTCTGTTAGAAAGTTCACTCTAAAGATTTTGAAGTCACCACCTATTTTACTACATTTTCGTCATGCGAAGAATCAGGTTGTTTGGTAATAAGTAGTTCTCTTTATTCATAATAATTTGGTGTGCTGATCAAAAGCCTTGTTTTAATTTTTGAAAAATAGGTTTCATGTTTATAAAGTAAACTCCAGTTTATTAATTAATGGCTTTGTATTGCCTTTCCTGCTAGGTTTGGGTTTCTTAGTTTTTTTTTTTTCTCCCTTTGGTTAAGGGCTAAGATGGGGAGAGTGGGTGTGATGGGTGTATATAATGTGATTTGGCCCTAACTATGATCTTTTGTTTTTGTGGTTACATTATTTAAATTTTGGTAGGTTTTTTTTTTCCCCCTGTTTTCATCTGAGTGGATAAAACAGGTATTTTGAACTCTCTGAATGGAGACTAGCACTGCAGCATTAGGTGCGTGTATTGTACTCGTTAGGCCCAAATCATTGTTTTATTTCCCGATTCCCCAGGGGTTGAATATGAGGGCAAAGGGTGGAGGAGTGGGAAAAATGGGGTAGGTTTTTCATTTCCATTAGAGAAATAAGAAAACAGGAGGGGAGAGTTGACAGATGTAGTTATTTTTAGCCAAGTCTGCTTTAAAAAAGAGAGAGCTCTATCTTCATCTCTGAAATAAGAATAATACCTATCTTACCAAATCAGCAGAGTTCAGGAAGACCCTGGATGTCAGATACTTGCTACAAATGTTCATTCCCTTCCCAGCACACTCTCTCACCCTTCAGGGGTTTGCCTTGACTCTGGAAATTTGGGCTAAAACTTAGATGATAACTCATTCAGTGACTCTTACTCATCTTTTTTGGCAGTTCTTGTAGTTAAGATGTAAATTATAAATAGGTCAGGTCCTTAAAAATATTTAAGTTCTTTTTTAAAAAATCTGAAAAAAATTTTTTTTTATCGAATTCAGTGAGCTTTCCTAATAGAAACAATTGGCTTATTCCTACTTTCATCATCAGTGTCAATTTGACTCTTACTCACTTAGCACAATGTGAATTTCACTAGCGGCATACTAGAATCCTAGAGTGTCAGAGCTAGAAGTGACCTTAGAGAGTATCTGATTCTTCCCCCTTGTTTTACAGGTGAGATAACTGAGGCTCAAAGGTGAAGTGATTTATTTAAAGCTATCTAGCTTAATTAGTGGCAGCCCAGACTGGGACATGGTTTGAAGGTGAAAAACTTCAAGTTACCTCTCCTGGGAGGTCTCAAATGTTTATTTTTTCAACTATTCTTTCTTTTATACCATAACTTTCACTACATATTAAATGACACTTTATGACTAATACAATAGGACAATCTTAAATACATATATCTTCAAATTGTACAATACTACGTTAATGTTTTGGGTGGTAAGATTCTATTTTGAAGACTAAAGTTTGCAGATATGCATAGAGATTTTTTTTTTTAGCATTTCCTACATTCTTATTGTGTACCATTAATGCAACATTTAAAATTACTATATAAGTATATTTTGTCATTTTCTCTATATTTAGTAACAAATATGCTTTTTCGATTTGATGTAATAAAGCCTTTAATGTAATTTTGGTTAGAAGATTTTGCATTTTTTTCATTACCGTTACATTTAATCTGACAGAATGACGGATTCTTATGTCATTGTATTAGTGCTGTGAATAATCATGTGAAATGTTTTCAGATAGAGTGCTATATTTGTGAATATAATTTTGTGACTTTTTTCATTTAGTAGAAACCTTTCCATCAATATGGAAAACAAAGAAAATTGCTTTCCACTGTATAATCTGGCAGTCATCATAGATTAAAGCTTATTTTTCTGTGACTAAAACTTATTCAATAAAGTACTATTCTTTAAAATGATATCTTACTCCTTTGTATTTCTTTTACTTTCTCAGAAAAAATAAAATAGCCCTCTTAAAAATACTAAAATGAAACCAAAATATATTTTCTGCCATTGGGCCAGCCATTAAGGTACTCATCAAGTCATGTCCTGTTAAAAGAAAAAAGACATCTGTTTTCTTTTTTTTTTAAGATTTTATTTATTTATTTATTTGACACAAAGAGAGAGAGATCACAAGTAGGCAGAGAGGCAGGGAGAGAGAGGGGGAAGCAGGCTCCCCGCTGAGCAGAGAGCCCGATGCAGAGCTGGATCCCAGGACCCTGAGATCATGACCTGAGCCAAAGGCAGAGGCTTTAACCCACTGAACCACCCAGGCACCCCAGGACGTCTGTTTTCATATTAATTTATAGAATTCTGTAAGTACATGAAAAGCCTGTTTTTAAAATACATAAAAATATGAACTATAATACCCTCTCCCCACAAAGATTGGCCTATTTCTCCCCAAGAGATAATATAGTCACCATAACAAATCATGAGCGAGAAATTTAAATGCAGTCTACCTTTCTTCTTACATGTCAACTACACTTTCAATGAATATTGATAAAGATGTGAATTTTCAAACTTGAAGTTCAAGCCCCAGAGAGGGCACCAAAAAAATTTTTTTTTTAAAAGCTTTCTCTTACGGAAATTTTCAAACTTACACAAAAGTAGAAAGGAAATTATAGCTAACCCCATGGTATTCCTCATTCAGGTTCGATAAAAAACATTTTGGGGGCACCTGGGTGGCTCAGTCGGTTAAGCGTCTGCCTTGAGCCCTGCAGGAGCCTGCTTCTCCTTCTCCCTTTGCCCGCCACTCCCCCTGCTTGTGCTCACTGTCTTTCTCTATCAAATAAATAAAAAAATCTTTAATAGATAACATTTTGCCCATCTCGTTTCATCTGGGATTTCCCCCCTTCCCTCCCCTTTTTCGCTTGCATATTTTAGAACAAATCGTAGGCATCATGTCATTTCTTCTGTAAATACCTTGTTATGTACCTATACCAGATTAGAATATTTTTTTTACAAAAATTACATTTTAAACTCCCTACTGTTGCTGAATTTTAATGGACATCTGAATGAGAAAGTCAACTTTATTCCTCCTTTCCCCTATTTGAAGATTAGGGTAAATAAACCCCCTCAGAACTGATATTTAAGGGGCGCCTGGGTGGCTCAGTCGTTCAGTGGCTGCCTTCGGCTCAGGTCATGATCCCACGTCCTGCTTCTCCCCTCTCCCACTCCCCCTGCTTCTGTTACCTCTGTTGCTGTGTCTCCCTCTGTCAAATAAACAAATAAAATCTTAAAAAAAAAAAAAACCTGATATTTAAAAAATACTTTCAGGGGCACCTGGGTGACTCAGTTGTTAAGCCTCTGTCTTCGGCTCAGGTCATGATCACAGGGTCCTGGGATTGAGTCCCACATTGGGCTCCTTGCTTGGTGGGGAGTCTGCTTCTCCCTCTGCCCCTCCCCATGCTAGTGCGTGTGTGTGCGCACGCATGCACTCTCTCTCTCTCTGTCAAATATATAAATAAAATCTTTAAAAATAATAAGAACTCTTCCAAACTATGTTCTTGGGGTGCTTTGGCTGGCTCAGTAGAGCATGTGACTCTTGATCTCGGGGTTGTGAGTTCGAGCCCCACATTGGGTGTAGAGATTACTTAAAATCTTAAAAAAAAACAACTATGTTCTCACTATGTCATTTGTAGTTTGTTTATATATTACAGAATAAATGTGATACTTGTTAGAAGCTAGTAGGTTAGGGGCACCTCGCTGAGTTAGTCGGTAGAGCATGTGACTCTTGATCTTGACGTCGTGAATTCAAGCCTCACACTGGGCATAGAGTTTACTTAATTTAAAAAAGGGGGCACCTGGGTGGCTCAGTCAGTTAAGCCTCTTTGGCTCAGGTCATGATCTCATAGTCCTGGGATCCAGCCTCACTTAGGGCTCTGCACTCAGCGGGGAGTCTGCTTCCTCTCCCTTTGTCCCTCCTCTTCACTCATTCTCTCTCTAAAATAAATAAAATCTAAAATATATAGATGAGGGCGCCTGGGTGGCTCAGTCGTTAAGCGTCTGCCTTCGGCTCAGGTCATGATCCCAGGGTCCTAGGATCAAGCCCCGAATCGGGCTCCCTGCTCTGAGGGAAGCCTGCTTCTCCCTCTCCCACTCCCCCTGCTTGTGTTCCCTTTCTCACTGTCTCTCTCTCCCTGTCAAATAAATAAAATCTTTTTTAAAATTTTTTAAAAATAAAATAAAATATATAGATGAGTAAGCTAACTGCATGGTGAATGGATACCTTGTTCTCAAAGTGTGGTCCTGGGACCAGCAGCATCTGCATCAGCTAGGAACTTGTTAGAAGCAAATTATTGGGCCCCATCTCAAACCTACTGAATCAGAAACTCTGGGGCTTGACCCAGCAATCTGTTTTAACAGGCCCTCTAAGTGGTTCTGATGCATGCTAAAGTTTGAAAACACCTGGCATATGGTACGAGGTCTGAATCCAGAAAGAACTAAATGGCTGAAACCTATAAATTAATTGATACAGCTCTCTGCAAAATGACTGTCATCCTCACTGTTCTTTTCCTTATAATTTATTGCTGATCCAGTCCTATATTTTCTCCTGTTATCAAAACACGAAGACATAAAATACAACATCCTGAAAGCCCCTTCTGATTCTACTTTTCAACAAAACTTTATTGCATAGAGTACTCGAATTTAATAATGAGTATAAATCTTCAGCCCTTTCACTGCTAAATGCATAATTGCCCCACATTGCCCATGCCGTTAAACTATTCTCCAATCAAGCAATGAAAGAGTTAAATATTTGAAGCCTCACTCACAAGCGCTAGTGGGACAGGAATCAGTTGAAATTGTACACAACAGACCTGCACTTCTAGAAAGAGCCAAAGCTTCAGTGGAATGTGAGGAGTTAATCTACAATGATAGAATGTAAGAGTTGGAAGCCTCTCTAATTCATAATAAATAGCAGTTCTGAATTCTTTTTTTCCTGTAGTGGTGTCAGCTCTCTAAAGGCCTTCAGAGGGGCGCCTGGGTGGCTCAGTGGGTTAAGCCTCTGCCTTTGGCTCAGGTCATGATCTCAGGATCCTGGGATCGAGTCCCAAATCGGGCTCTCTGCCCAGCAGGGAGCCTGCTTCCCTCTTTCTCTTTCTCTCTCTCTGCCTGCCTCTCTGCCTATTTATGATCTCTCTCTCTGTCAAATACATAAAATCTTAAAAAATAAATTAAATAAAGGCCTTCAGAGTTGCATAAATCCACACTTATCGGTCACTATAGGTCTCTAACTGTAACCAAAATTAAAATTTTTTTTTCTTATAATAAGATCATTAGACCTTACTACAATTTTTTTAAAGATTTTATTTATTTATTTGACAGAGAGAGAGAGAGCACAAGCAGGGAGTGTGGAAGAGGGAGAAGCAGGCTCCCCACTGAGCAGGGAGCCCGATGCAAGGCTCAATCCCAGGACCCTGGGATCATGACCTGAGCTGAAGGCAGTCACTTAACCAACTGAGACACCCAGGTACCCCAAATTAAAATAAAGCTAGATAAAAGTCGATGATTTTCTTTCTGTTCTATTCCTGCAAACCACTAATTTGCTTATAACCAAAACTTACATAAACTGGCCATTTGGCTTTGAATAGATTTGGTCCGCTCAGAGGTTTTTTTTCCCCCAATCTTATTCTGTTTAATTTGAGATTTCCAAGACCCTATATTCACCATAATTAATGACAACAGCATAAAAAATATTTTGTATGGGCCAATACTTGTCAACTTTAGTTTATGAGTAAGTATTGGAAGGATACTGGTTCAAAACGAATAAGAAATAAAAATCCAAGAGAAACCAAACTTTGATCGTTATTTTCCCCTGTCAGTTTCCCAGAGGAATTTAAATTTGAAAAAAGAAACACAGTTAGAATATAATTAATTGAGATAATGGTATTGAAGCAATGATCCTGCTATCCTGCTTCAAAGCCTAATTTTTGTTTCAGGGGCGCCTGGGTGGCTCAGTCATTAAGTGTCTACCTTGGCTTGGGTCATGATCCCAGAGTCCTGGGATAGAGCACTAAGCACACTGAGCAGGGAGCTTCTCCCTCTCCCTCTGCCCCTGCTTGTGTTCCATCTCTCACTGTATCTCTCTCTGTCAAATAAATAAAATCTTTAAAAAATAATTTTTGTTTCAATAAACTTTACTAAAGATACATTTTACAGGGGCGCCTGGCTGGTTCAGTCAGAAGGACATGTGACTCTTGATTTCGGGGTCATGAATTTGAGCCCTACGTTGGGTGTAGAGGTCACTTAAATAAACAAAAAGATATATTTGGGGGGGTCGCCTGGGTGGCTCAGTCAGTGAAGTATCTGCCTTTGGCTCAGGTCATAATCCCGGGGTCCTGGGATTGAGTCCTGCATCAGGCTCCTTGCTCAGTGGGGAGTCTGCTTCTCCCTCTCCCTCTGCCTGCCACTCCGCTCTCTCTCCGTCAAATAAAATCTTTTTTTTAAAGATATATGTATATATTTTTAAAAGGTTTATTTTACAGTAGTCTCCCCTTATCTAGTTCCCTTTCCATGGTTTCAGTTACCTGTGGCCAACTGTGGTCCAGAAACAGATGATTCTCTTTCTGATGATCATCAGAAGGTCAGTAGTAGCCTAACCCTGCGTCACCAGCCTACATCATATTCCCCTCACTTCATCTCATCACATAAACATGCTATCATCTCACATCACAAGAAGGGTGAGTACAGTACAATAAGATATTTTGAGGGAGACTACATTCACATAACTTTCCTTACAGTATGTTATAATGTTCTACTTTATTTTTATTTTTTTAAGATTTTATTTATTTATTTGACACAGAGAGAGAGGCAGTGAGAGAGGGAACAGAAGCAGAGGGAGTGGGAGAGGGAGAAACAGACTCTCCACTGAGCAGGGAGCCTGATGAGGGAATCAGTCTCAGGACCCTGGGATCATGACCTGAGCCGAAGGCAGACGCTTAACGACTGAGCCACCCAGGCACCCCAGTGTTCTACTTTATTATTGTTAATCTCTTATGGTGCCTAGATTATAAATGAAACTTTATCATAGGTAGGCAGCTGTAGGAAAAAACAGTCTATATAGGGTTTGGTACTATCCACAGTTTCAAGCATCCACTGGGGGTCTTGAAATGTATCCCAAGCAGGTAAGGGGTGACTGCTCTACATACAAAATTATAGATGTCCATTTGTTACATAAACTTTTGAGGGTTATTTTTCTTTAAGTCCATGCATTATACTTCTTTAATTTTATTCCATTATCAGGTACTAGGGATTTCTTTTTAATTCCATTAGCTTATGCAAGGGGCTTTGCATTTTTGGCTAAAGCATCAAAAACGTATTTTCTCATTAAATACTGGAATTTTGTTTGGCAATGATTAGGCTCTGCTTCTGCCAGATTACTGACAACCGTATTGAGGAAAACAGAACACATTGAGTATGTTCATGAACATGTACTGATGTTTCAGAGGAACTTATTTCCCCCCCACCAGATGAACTTATATTAAAAACAAAAATATCCCAATTCTCCTCCATTAAATTAATCTGAAATGGAGAAAAACTTACTAAACATCATTTTATTTTTTGTTAAATAAACATTGTGCATAGATTTCCTAGTAGAAATTTAACAAAGGCCCATGTTAATCATTAAGAGAAAGACCTGGGGCTCCTGGGTGGCTCAGTTGGTTGGGCGACTGCCTTCGGCTCAGGTCATGGTCCCGGAGTCCTGGGATCGAGTCCCACATCGGGCTCCCGGCTTCGCGGGGAGTCTGCTTCTCTCTCTGACCTTCTCTCCTCTCATGTGCTCTCTCACTCTCTCTCTCAAATGAATAAATAAAATCTTAAAAAAAAAATAAAAAAAAATAAAAAAATAAAAAAAAAAGAGAGAATGACCTAACTTGTCTAGAAAAACCTGTTTTTCTTTCAACTAGGTTTTTGTTTGTTTGTTTGTTTGTCATTTAATTATTTACAAGAATGTACTCTACTTATACCTTTCTTGGTTTCCCACTATAAACTTTTTGTATATATTATATTCTTATGTGATATGTAAGAATTAAGTAAAAAGACCTATGCTAAGTACGAGGTCTAAAGCAAGATTTGGTTAATTATACAAAATAAAATGTAACAAAAATATTCCTACATGGGGATAATAATCCCTACTCCACCCACCTCAGAGGATTGTTGCAAGGATCATATGAGTAAATGTACATGAAAGAGCTTCAAAAAGTATAAGCCCTCTATATAAGCCCAAGGAATCATTCCTCTAATTAGAGTTTACTGCACTAATTATGGGTTAGTTTTACACAAAATGAAACAGTTCTGGACCAGCATCTGATTAATCGGGGATATACGGTGATGAAATTCATTTATATAGTCTCTTGGCCATTTCTATGACTCTCAAAACCCTTCATATACATTGTCTCTATGTCTTCCACTCTCTATGTGGTTACTCCCTGTGTTTACATCAGAAGTACATGGGTAATAGCCCAGAGATAATGGGAGAAATTGTTGCCGTGTACGATCATGGAAATCATATTCATAAACCCTGCCATTCGAGGGGCTCTCAAATAGATTTGCTTGGGCAGTCAGGTCAGCTCTATTTTCTAACATGTGAAAATAGGAATACATAAACCAGATTAAATTTAGGAACAATAAAATAATTGGTCTGGTATTCTTGCACTCTGCCATTGTGTCTCTCATTCATTATATTCCTAGCATCTCTGTAATTTACAGCTGAGGCACCCCAGACATAAAGGTTATGTGACTCACCTAAATCATATGGTGAATCACCAGTCAAGCTGTTCTTATAGGCAGTGAGAATGTTTTTAGCTAATTTTTGGCATGAATTAGCTAGACTGGCTGCCTCACTGTCTGAACTTAGAGTATATATGTCCAAATCCAGGCTCTATTTTGGATGCTAAGACCTGGCTGGCCATATGATACCAAACCACAAGTCCAAATAGAAGCAATAAATAGGTGTATGGCGTCCTTAGCATGTCTACTCAACTAGAATTACAAAATTAATTCTGAAAAACCCAAAGTTACGTTTCTTTTTTTCTAATTTTTCTTTTAAAGTAAGCTCTAACCCCAGTGTGGGGCTTGAACTCATGAGCCTGAGATCAGGAGTCACATGCTCTACAGACTGAACCAGCCAGACGCCTCCAAAATTTATGGTTCTGATCTCAAGAATTTGGAAGTGGGAAAGAGAACTTGTCACTACATTGCCAAGGCAAACCTCGGAGGTCAGGAACCGGGGCTTCCAAATCACTGTGTTTGCAATGACTACCATGCTGTCTAGTCCATTAATAAGCACAGAGTTCATTTTTTCAGTACATAGATGTATGAGTGAAGGAATGAAGAAATTAATAAATGAATGGAGTGGGAAATAAAGGAAATAAATAAATGAATGAATGAATGAATGAATGAATGAATGAATGAAAAGATACTCATTTACCAGGCAGCCATCACCTGCAACCATTGCTGCCTTTGCTGGGGTTGGATGGAATATATGAGTTTCACATAGGCACCTTTTTATTTGAAATATATATTGAAATTACTCCACCTTGTTTAATGAGTTAACTGAAACCTTGTTTCACTTCATTGCTGGCCTCCACCAACGTCTTTTAATCCTGTTAAGTCATGCCAACAGTGTGTATTGAGGGCTTGCAGAAATTCTGGGAGGTAGTGATAGGAGAAAATAAGACCCAGGCTTGGCCCTCCTGGAGTTTACAGTCTTGTTGGCAAAAGGGGATTTACATTCATCTTTCACAAGATATTCCCCCATTCCAAACATAATACATAGGTCTTTGGTAACCACTGTGTTGTTTAACTCAAAATATCAAAGGAGCAAAAGAATGTAAATACAGTGTGATACAGTGCTAGATTGTGTGTTGTAGACTATCATTATTGTAGGCACACAGAAGGACAAATGAGGGTGTTAACCAATAATTAGAGTAGGTTTCATGAAATTGGTGTGACCAAAGCTAAAGGATCTGAGCTTGTTGAAGGTCGTTCCAGTTACTAAAACTTTATGATCGTATATGACACCTTTGTTGTTTTGTTTTGTTTTGTATGCAACTTTAATGATGGAGGACAAAAGGACCGACTTGGGCTGTTATGCTATATGGGCTTATCTGTGGTTTCTGGCATGTGTCTTGAATAATATTTTAATATGTTTCCACACATTCCATTAAATAATAACCCTTTGAACAGCATTCTATCTTAAAAAGAATTCAGCCTCCCTTGCATCTAAACAAACAAGGAAGCCAAAATTTGGATGCCTGGGTGGCTCAGTCAGTTAAGCATCTGCCTTGGGCTCAGGTCATGATCCCAGGGTCCTGGGATTGGGCTCCTTGCTCAGTGGGGAGCCTGCTTCTTCCTCTGCCTTCCGCTCTCCCTGCTTGTGCTCACTCTCTGACAAATAAATAAATAAAACCTTTTTTTAAAAAAAGCCAGAATTCACTCAGAGCACTGCTCAAGTGTTCCCTCTTCATTTGGAAGTGGTCAATTAATTCAAATGACAACTCTGAAATAGGAGCAACTCAGCAGGTGATTCATTGTGTGATTGAAGGGGCCTGGTAACCTTTCTGACTCAGTTTCTTCCTCTGTCTGTAGGAAATAATGGTCTCACAGAGGTGTTAGGAAAAATAATTGAAGTTGGTAATGTGCTTTGAGATCCATGGATGAACCTTGCTTTCAAAGTGCATAATTACACCCTGCAGTGAGTCTCTCGGACTGGCTCCTTCTACTCATTCTTTAATAGGTATTCAAAATGACATAGCTCGGGTAGATTTTTCCTTGTTCTCAAGTTACTACTACATTATTTAGCCCTGATACCAGTTGCCTTTAAAATCCAATGCAGCGCACAGCAGTAGTAAGGACCACTAATCCTTTGGCTTTAGGATTCTTAAAGTCTTTCCTTCTGGGGAGTTTAGTTTTCCAGATCACTCTCTACCTACGTTTCTCAATTTTCCCATTTCAATTGACTCACTCATCTCCTCTCTGATAATAATCCCCAAAGATTGTAAAAGATCAGCTCAATGGCTTCACTGAAACCTAACGGGAGGTCCTTCTTTGCTTTGCTTAATACTTGGTAATTTCTTCTTTGCTGTTCTTATTCCTATTCTTTCCCTCCTCCCCTCTTCCCCATTTTAATTGGCCTGTTGCAAACACAGCAGGTGAAATTCTTTAGATGACTCCACAGCAGGAGAAGAAAAGAGATGCTAAAATCCAAATGTTGAGTTGTTGAGTTGGGGGGTGGGAAGGGGGGCTGGGATTGGCCAAGCAGAAAACTAGAGGGGAGATGCGAGCAAGATGTTTTGACAACATCCAAGTCTATCTGGGTAGTAAGGGGAAACCTAGAAAAACAAAGCCAATTGAGAACACAGGAAAAAAGAACCATTGACCCCTAACACGGGCCGCCTTCCACAAACTCCTTTTGCCATTTCACCATTTGACAGAAGGAAGTGAGAGAATGTGGTATCTCTCCCTGTCACAGGAAAAGCGCGTCAAGCTTATTTAGCCTAATGACCTTGGATCCATAGTGACATCTTTATTCAAAGAAAAGTACACTTTTTCCTGAACATTTGGTTCTAAGATGGAATATGAAATGGAATATGAGTATAAATCAAACCTTTTTCTTAAGCTCAGCTTGAATTCTGTCAATATGTGTGACAGTTTCTTTTTTTTTTAACTTTTTATTTTGAAGTAATTTTAGAATTACAGAAGACCTGCAAGAACAATACTGGATTTTCATATTTATCTTCCACTCAGCTTTCCCTAATAGTAACAACTCAAGGAATTAGAACAATGGTGAAAACCAGGAAATTAGCCTTGGTAAATACACAAGAGTAATACCTAACAGTAAACAACTGACCTTACTTAAATTTCACCAGTTTTACCCCTCGTGTTCATTTTCTGTTCCTGGGTCTAGTCCAGCATCCCACATTGCATATCGTTGTGTGTCTCATTAATTTCCTTCTATCTGTGGCATTTCCCCATTTTAAAGAAGAAAATAAAATCTGTTGGTAGTGATAATGTTGAAATTCAAGATAAATGTAAGGACATACAAATGATCTGCTCCTTCTTCTTTTTTTCCTTCCAAGCAAAACTAAAAATTAGCTTTATTTTTATTTGCTATAACTGAAGTAAAGACTAAGTTATGGTTTTTATTTTTAAAATAAGTAAAAAATGCAGTTGGTAGTTTTAAAGGCTTTAAAGGCATCAAACATATTTCACAATAGTCAAATACATTTCTTTAAATATAAAATTGTGTATTATAATTGTATGATTGTAATAGTCTTGCAGTTGATTTCACTGTGTAGTAAAGAATTTAACCTTGCCCCAAAAGAGGTCTGATCTTTGTTCTTGGCTTCTGAGAGGTGGTCTCTAAGCCTTTGGAATGTCATGCTTGATAGGAGTATCTTCATCCACCTAAGCAATATGTGCGACAATTTCTACATGAATCTCAGGCAAAAGCTTTCTTTCATTCTCTCCAACCTTAGTTCTGTCTGCACTACCTACGGGAACAGAGCTTCCTTTCATAGAAACCACTACTCAAAGAAGTGTCCATTGCCGAATGGCTTCAGTTACCATCACAAAACTAGAACTTAAACAGACAAGATATCCAGAGAGTGGGTCAATTTTACTTTTACTTTGCTGGTAGGAAATATTTTCCTTCGATTGGAGTAAAAAACACCAGGAGGGCTTGGCTTTTACCCTTCTCGAAATACTATAGCACTGCATATGTTTCTCACTCTAAGTGCAGAAAACTTTTGAAAAGTATCTATTTATATAACAATTTTGAAATGACAAAATTGAAGAAATGGAGGACGGCTTCGTGGTTGCCAAGGGTTGGGGAGGAGAGGGCAGAGGGAGCTGGGCGTGGTTACAAAAGAGCGACTGGAGGAATTCTTATGGTGTTGGAACTGTTCTGTATCTTGACTGTGGTGGGGGATACATGAATCTACATGGGTGATTAAAATTGTTTGTAAATTAATCCACACATGCACATGCGTGCACACACACAAATTAGTACAATTAAAATTAAAAGTGGGGAAATCCGAGTAAGATCAGGGAACTGTATCAGTGTCAATATTCTGGTTGTGATATAATATTGTAAGTTCCAAGAGCAGGTTGCCCCACAATGGGCCACTTTGGAATGAAGATTATTTTGAGTTAAAAGCAATCAAGGGGCGCCTGGGTGGCTCAGTGGGTTAAAGCCTCTGCCTTCAGCTCAGGTCATGATCTCAGGGTCCTGGGATGGAGCCCCACATCGGGCTCTCTGCTCAGCAGGGAGCCTGCTTGCCCCTCTCCCTCTGCCTGCCTCTCTGCCTACTTGTGATCTCTCTCTATGTGTCAAATAAATAAATGGAAAAAAAAATTTTTTTTTAAAAATAAAAGCAATCAAAACCCAACAGATTCAGGAAAAACTCTTTACTTCCCCCTCAAGTGCCTACTACCTGTACCAGGAAGAGAGCTATTAACAGAGATTCCTCTTTACCTAAGAAACTTATATGTGTAACAGGGCAATCCTCTCACTTTTCCTGCTGTCTTCTTCTCCTTTGTGTCCCCAGATCCTACCCCTCTTCTTAGCTCAGTATGTCATTTATGCCTCATGTTGCCTGCCTTTGAGATTTCATGTCTGCGTGGACTCCCCATATATACGAAACTAAATTTAATTTTCCCATTCATCTGTCTCATGTCAGTGTGATTCTTAGTCCAGCTAGAAGGACCTTGAAAGGGGCGCCTGGGTGGCTCAGATAGTTAAGTGTCTGCCTTCAGCTTGGGTCATGATCCTGGGGTCCTTGGATCAGGTCCCATCTCCGCTGAGCAGGGAACCTGTTCTCCCTCTGCCTCTGCCTCTCTCTCTTTCTCTCTCTGTCTCTCATGCATTAAAAAAATAAAATCTTTTTTTTTTTTAAAAAAAGAAGGATCTTGAAAGGAAGAGTAAATTTCTTCCTCCTCAACAATATTTGCAAGATGTGACTGATGAAGCATAGAAGTAGAAAAATGTTCACCTTTAGCCCAGAAGGCTGACCTATAGCCTGCATAGTTCTGATAAGGATCAAATGCTTGCTGGTTGCTACATTGTTAAAGGGTCTCATGACTGCCTGTATATCTCACTGATGGTTGATATCAAAATGAATTATAAGCAAAAGTTATATACTATATATATTATATGAGCAGAATTATAAGAGAAATCTTACAAAAGTAGTTTTAGGAGTAGAAATTTGAAGAAGACATTTATGATGTAATACTCCCTGCACATCCCTTCCCCCTTGAGCACTAAGCATATAACCACCAGCTTCATACGGAAAAGTGCAGCCCTTTATGCCCAACGTCCTGTCCCTGTGCTACTCAAATAAAGTTACTAAGTTGCACCACACAATGTCTCAAGAATTCTTTCTTGATTGTTCACTTGACAACCCCACAACATTACCACTGGGGGAACCTGGGCAAAGTGTACAAGGGATTTCTGTATTATTTTTTACAACTATATGCAAATCTACAATTAGCTCAATAAGAATTTCAATTAAAAAAAGTTAACCAGGACTTTTCTAGGCCCTACTCAAACAGCATAGCCAAGGAAACAAACAACCCATGGCTGAGACAAAAAGAAGAAAGTTTACCCCTGAGAGGTAAGCTGGCCTCTGTGGATGGAGTGATTCAGAACCAAAGTTTGATACATCAGAAAAGCAGAAAATGTTTGTATTTTTTAAATTTTTATTTATTTATTTTAAAGAGAGAGAGGGGCGCCTGGGTGCCTCAGTGGATTCAGCCTCTGCCTTCTGCTCAGGCCATGATCTCAGGGTCCTGGGATCGAGCTCTGCGTTGGGCTCTCTACTCTGTGGGGAGCCTGCTTCCTCCTCTCTCTGCCTACTTGTGATCTGTCTGTCAAATAAATAAATAAAATCTTTAAAAAAAGAGAGAGAGAGAGAGAGAGAGACACAGAGCATGGGGGGAGGGGCAGAGGGAGAGGGAGAGGGAAAGAATCTCAAGCAGATTCTTCACTGAGCACAGAGCCAACAAAGAGTTCCATCCCATGACCCTGAGATCACCACCAGAGCTGAAATCAAGAATCAGATGCTTAACCCACTGAGCCACCCAGGCGCCCCAGAAATGGTTTTTGATTACAACTTAACATTCCATGTAAAGAATTTGGGTTTCAAATTAGAAAAAAAAAAAAAAAAAAGATGCTGAATTGTACAATCTTTGTTTATTTCTTTTAAAAGTTGGTCTAAGATATCAACTTTAAAAAAACAAATTAATGGTACTTCCTAATGTCTATTTATTTTTATTATAGAATTGTGTTTTTATTAATAAGAATGGGTAATCATGCTGATGTTTAGGCAGAAATTTACCTTAACCCAGGTGCCATCACTGCAAAATGACTGTTTCAGATTTCTTTTGAGAGAGGAATAAATCTTATAAAGGTTAAATCTTCATACTAGAGTGTCAAGTACAGCAAAGATTGTAGACACAGGCTTCTTTTTGGAAATGAGGAAATATTAAGGCTAGATTTTGAATATATATTTGAACCTTTTTGGTTCAAGATGAGGAAGACTCTAGCTGACATTCTCCGTGAGGTAATTATTGTCCTGAGGGAATAAAAAGAGAAAAAACTAGCTTAGCCCATCTGTTTAAGTATTAAAACCTCCAATTAAATTATTCTGTGCGAGTCAATAATGAGGTAATTCAAATAGACTCAAACTAACAAATACCTTGATATAGAATTGAAAAGAATTCCGGGTCCAAGCCAAATCTTTGCCTAGTATCCTATGGGTATGATATGTGAGACTAGGTGTGGCTGAATGATAATAAATAATGCATATACTGAAAGTCCAACTACTGTGCAGATATTCCTGGCAAATTACAGCATTCTTTCAAACAACATCCTGAAGGCTCAGCAGGATGATATTTTCCATCCCCAGGAAGACTTGAAGGGTATCATCCAAGCAAGGAGGAAAATAATTTCCTGGAGGCTGAGTTAGGGCTCTCAGTGCCAGCATGGAATAGGAGAGAATTCAGAACTTAGCAGACACAGGATCAAGATTACCATGTTGGGGAAAACATGGGAGAAAGGGAAGCACTGCTCTCCTAGAGGTTTTCAAGGGCACATGGGCAAAAACGGAACTGACAGCTAGGTACACTATAAAAGAATCGAAGGGCTATACAGTAACTTCTAATGAGCCAGAAGAAAGACAGGGTGAAGGGAATTGACAAAAGTATGACTGAAAGCAAAAAGGGGAAAAGAAGCAATGAAAATCTCCAGATGCAGAGGCTGCAAGTATTAGCCCAGAGCTGATTCCAACACTTCCAAATGGCTGAGAAATTATACATGAATGAAAAATGTATAAAACATAGAACTGGTCCTGGGCTGTAAGAAGAAAATGATAGGAAAATAATTAAATAATTTTTTTAAAGATTTTATTTATTTATTTGACAGAGAGAGAGAGAGATCACAAGTAGGCAGAGAGGCAGGCAGAGAGAGGGGGAAGCAGGCTCCCTGCCGGGCAGAGAGCCCAATGTGGGGCTCAATCCCAGGACCCTGAGATCATGACCTGAGCCGAAGGCAGAGGCTTTAACCCACTGAGCCACCCAGGCGCCTCGATAGGAAAATAATTAATAAGAACTTAAAAAATGAGGATTTCAGAAAAGTATTACATAGGAGCTGAAAAAGGAGTCTGGCTATATGCAATTTGGCTTTTTTTTTAAGGTCTTTATTTTAGAGAGTGAGAGAGTGTGAGGGGAGGGGCAGAGGGAAAAGGAGAGAGACTAATCTCAAGCAGACTCCCTGCTGAGTGCAGAACCCTACTCGCGGCTTGATCTCATGACTCGGACGCTTAACCTACTAAGCCACCCAGGCACCCCTAATTTGGGTTTTTTGGAGCAAAGTTTACATTGACATTCAAGTATTCCAGGTGGTCTCTAACCAAAACTGGTGGCTTCACGCTAATCACAGTTTCATGGCCACTTAAAAACTTACAGTCTCATTTCGGAAACAAATAATGGATCTTGATGGTCATTCTTTCTGTAAATACAGTATTGTCTTAGATAATAATTATTATACGGAAACCTCTTCTTCCTTTCTGGGGCTAAGCATGCTGTTTTGTAATTTCCTACTGCCTATCAATTTCTAGAAGGTAAAAACTGTGGCTTACTTTTTCTGAATTCCAAGTGCCTGGCATGTGCTAGGAACTCAATGAATGCTTGCGTCTTTGATAAATGAACAGCAAAGAAAACTTAAGAAAAATGAAAGCGGGAGGTGCCTGACTGGCTCAGTGCTCAGAGCCTGTGACTCTTGATCTTGGGGTCATGAGTTGAGCCCCACATTTGTGAGGAGCCTACTTTAATGAAAAATGAAAGAAAAATGAAAGGCAACATTCACCTACCCACTGGAGAAGCAGCTAAATTCTGACAGTATTTCTTAGTAATCTTTACATCATGGCATTGAAGGAAACTAGATGGTGACCTAATAATTTCCTTGAGGAAGTTTGGGAGAGAACTGTTTACAAAGCAACAAGGAACAATACCAGAAAAACACAATTCCTGTATGACATGCTAAAATGTGATAGAGTCAAAGCTCGCATTAAATTACAACTGGTGGGGCGCCTGGGTGGCTCAGTCGATTAAGCAGCTGCATTCAGCTCAGGTCATGATCCCAGGGTCCTGGGATCGAGTTCCGCATCGGGCTCTCTGCTCAGCGGGGAGCCTGCTTCTCCTTCTCCCTCTGCCTGCCTCTCTGCCTGCTTGTGCTCTCTCTCTCTCTGTTAAATAAGTAAATAAAATCTCAACAAAGAAATAAATTACAACTGGTAACAACACTTTTCCCTTCCAGACTTAAATCCCGCATCCCCTTTGATCAGCTGCTCCCTGCTGTGCACCTTCTGTGTTTTTTGTTTGTTTTGTTTTGTTTTTTTAAAACCACACAAGACCATTTGTCCTTCCTGAGATAGGCTGTGCCCTTTATGTCCTCTGTACCTCTGTCCGTAGCATTCACTCTGGAAATTTCTTTCTTCCATTATCTTCCTAAGAAATTCCTATTCACCTTTCCATTACCAGTTTGTCTAATTTACCTATTGCTGCGTAACAAACTCCCCCCAGACTGAGTGGCTTAAAACATCTTGATTTATTATTCTCCCAAGATTCTGTGGGTTGGCTGGGCAGGGGCGCTGGGCTTGCTGGGCTCCCTCAGCTGGTGGTTCATCTAAGGGCTGGGCTCGGCTGGGACACTGTCACACCTGGTCCTCTCTCCAAGTGGTTTCTCATCCTCCAGGGCCTCTGTCTCCACACAGCCTCTTCACAGCACCATTGCTTAGACTTCTTGCCATGGCAACTGGGTTCCAAGAGCAAAAGCAAGAAACTGCTAGTTATCTTAAGACCTGCCTAGGGTCAGAAATCCCAGAATGTCATTTTTGCGGCATATTATTGGCCAAAGCAAGTTACACGGTCAGCCCAGATTCAAGGGAAAGGGAAATAGACTCCACCTCTTGCTAGGAGGAGTTACAGAATCATTTTGCAAAGGGACGTGAAACACAGGGAAGCATAATTCACTGGGAGCCATTTTTTAACAACTATACAGCTGAAATGTCACCTCTTTGTTCATCACGTGTGGTACAGAGAGAGAGTGAGAGAGGGGGAGGACCATCACATTATCTCATTATCTCATGGACATTATCTTATTCTTCTGTCTACGTCTGTTTCTCCTGTTATAATCCTGACACACTTGAAGGAGGCAGGGGTTTAGGAAAACAGTCTGAAAGAACAACTTTCCATAATCCGATTGGAAAAGCTATACCGACAAGATGCACTTGGAAATAGTTTCAGGCCAGATCATAGAGGACCTTGAATGCCATGGTAAGGAATTTAGATTTTCTCTTGCAAGCACTTAGAACTGAAGCCAAGAACATCTCTCCCCAAACTCTTTCTCTTATATTTCCTATCCTAGTGAATGGCAGAAATAGGGACTCACATCTTCTACCTACCTTGTTCAAATGGCCTCCAAGTGCTACTTACCACAATTCTTAAATATCTCTTGACTGTCCCATCCTCCTGTCTACTCCACCATAGCTTTAGTCCACGGTCTAACTCATCGTCTCTATTCTAACCTAGTGTCACCACCTGTTGGCAAGTTCCCATGATACTAGTCTTGTCCCATTGTCCATCCTCCACACTTCGACCAAACTCGTCTACTGATGTTAGCCCCCTGATCATAAGCCTTCATGGATCTCTATCACTCACAAGAGAGAGTTCAGTCGCTAGCACTGAATACAAGGGCCATCCATGATTTGGCCCCCTACCTAATCTCACTCTACTGCCTCCCTTGCCCTTGCCCTTTACATATCAGCGCCCCGAACTTCTTGTATCTCCTCACTTCATCCGTGCCTCATGTCCCAGTGCCTTTGCCCATGCTAGACTCTGTGTCAAAAACTATTGCCTCCTCCCCTTGGGTAACCCTCAGTTTTCTTTTAAGACTCAATCTCTAGGAATATTTCCCTGACCTATACCCCCTTCATTCTGTATTAGGTGCCCCTCTTCTGTGCCTTGATAGCACCTGGTTCTTACTGCTATCATGATAATAATACTTAGAGCGATCACTCACATGAATAACTCAATTCTCATACCAACTGCGTGAAAGAGATTCTTGCAGTGGCAGCTAGTACACGACAGAGCTGAGATTTGACCTCAAGTGCCTGGCTCAAGGAGCCACTGTTGAGGGATGCCTAGGTGGCTCAGTCGGTTAAGCGGCTGCCTTCAGCTCAGGTCATGATCCCAGGGTCCTGGGATCGAGTCCTGCATCGGGCTCCTTACTCGGTGGGGAGGCTGTTTCTCCCTCTGCCTCTACCTGCCGCTCTGCCCGCTTGTGCTTTCTCTCTCTGACAAATAAATAAAATAAAAATTAAAAAAAAAAAAAAGGAGCCACTATTGAAACCACTATTCTACTTTTCTGCTTATGTAGTACACATATCACATTGTATTGTAAGTGTCATTTTGCCTGTAGGACCCCTTCCCATATACTGTGAGTTTCTTGAGAACAGAAATCATGTCACATTCATCTTTCTATCCTCAGAAACTAACGTAATGCCTGTCACATAATAGATACTCTATAAATGTATGTTGAATGGATGGATGGACGAATGATGGATGAATGAATGAATGATTCTTCTTGCTGTGTTGTTTTAGCCATTTTTTTAAAAGATTTTATTTATTCATTTATTTGACAGAGAGAGAGTGAGAGTGAGAGAGGAAACACAAGCAGGGGGAGTGGGAGAGGGCGAAGCAGGCTCCCCACTGAGCAAGGAGCCTGATATGGGACTCAATCCCAGGACCCTGGGATCATGAGCTGAGCCCAAGGCAGATGCTTAACCGACTGAGCCACCCAGGCACCCCGTTTTAGCTATTTTTTAAAGATAAAAATGGCTACAGAACTAGACACATACTTCGATAAAGACTGAAATTATATTAAGGGAAGGAACAGAGGACTGCTCACAGGTGATACATTTTCTGTTTACTGATGTTCTGTCAGCTGTTTCAAAAATGCAAGCAAAAGGGGCACCTGGGTGGCTCAGTCAGTTGGGCATCTGCCTTCAGTGGGAAGCCTGCTTCTCCCTCTCCCACTCCCCCTGCTTGTGTTCCCTCTCTCTTTTTGTCAAATAAATAAATAAAATCTTTAAAAACAAAGGGATATGAATGGCATGATACCATTTATGTAACATACCACAATATTATGTGTTCTTCTATACTTATTTAGGTAAAAGTATTTATCTGGAAGAATGCTCATCAAACTAAAAAATGTTTCTCTGTGGGAAGCAGGGAGGGGAGCAAATTGGGAAGGTGGCCAAAGGGGAGGTCTGTGATGGTTAGCTTTATATGTTAAATTGACTAGACCAGATTCCCAGATGTTCGGTCAAACTTTATTCTGGATGTGTCTGTGAGAATGTTTTTTATTTTTTTTTTATTTTTTAATTAACGCATAATGTATTATTTGCCCCAGGGTACATGTCTGTGGATCCTCAGGCTTACACATTTCACAGCACTTATCATAGCACATACCCTCCTCAATGTCCATAACCCAGCCACCCTATCCC
>CM052901.1:22287678-22467849 GCA_028534135.1 Potos flavus | reverse complement strand
GATACAAATGTAGTAATCCGAAGGGGCACATGTACCCGAATGTTTATAGCAGCAATGTCTACAATAGCCAAACTATGGAAAGAACCTAGATGTCCATCAACAGATGAATGGATAAAGAAGATGTGGTATATATACACAATGTGGTATATATACACAATGTGAGAATGTTTTTGAATGAGATTAGCCTTTGAATCAGTAGACTGAGTCAAGCAGACTGCCTTCCCTAATGTGCGCGGCCCTCATCAGTTGAAGGCCTGAAGAGAACAGAAAGACTGACCCTTCCTTCTGCTTCCTTGCTTTAGCAGCTCAAACTGAAACATCCGCTCCTCTTGCCTCTCCAGTCTGTCAGCTCTCCCGAATATCCAGCTTGCCAACTGCAGATCTCGGGACTTCTCAGGTTCCATCATTGTGCTGAGCCATTCATCCATCTATTCATTCATTCATTTTTAAGTGATCTCTACACCCAACCTGGGGCTCAAACTCACAACCCTGAGATCAGGAGTCACACGCTCCACCGACTGAGCCAGTCAGGTGCCCTGTGCTGAGCCAATTCTTAATGATAAGTCCAGTTTCTCTCTCTCTTTCTCTCCCTCTCTTTATCTCTCCACACAAAAACATACACACACACATGCATAAGTATTGATATAAATATATAGATATGCTGCAGGTTCTGTTTCTCTGGAGAACCCTAACCAACAGAGATTTTAGCTTTATCCTTTTTAATGGTCTGATTTTTTAAAAGAAGAATGGATTTGTGTATTATGTTTATTAAGCCTATCTTCAAAGAACCAAAGCTTGTCAAGCCTGTCTTATTATTCCCAGTTGACAGATAATGAAACTGGAAAGGTAAGTGATTGCCTCAGTCCTTCTCCTTAGCTCTCACACACGCAATTCGAAGGGAAGTTGCAAAGGCAAATGCAGCATTGCAAAAGAAAAGTACTTAGAGCTCCTTGTTAGGACATAGAAATTAAAGGTATCATATTTTGATTTTTCCTTCTCACCTTCTTTTCGCAGATCTTCCACACCGAAGGGGTGAACTCGCACACATGGAGAAAGAGAGAGGAGGCAACAAATGTCTCATGAACATAGTAATTAACTCCATGTTACTTATTTGAGGATGTGCCAAAAGTTGACCCCTTGAGTGTGGAGTGAATACTGCTTTGGAAATCATGGAGGATCAGTGCTTCAGAAACATAATTTACGGGCGCAATAGCTAGACGGCAACATTTGCAGTGGAAAATTTCTCTCACTCCCAGGTTAAAGGATAGATATAATTCTTCTGGACAGCGAAAATGTGCTTAGAAGTAAGTAAGACGGAGGCAGAAACAAACCGAAAGGTGGGGGAACTATATGAATATTTATATAATCCTGAGCTCTCTTGACGATTTTTTTTTAAAGATTTTATTTATTTGAGAGAAAGTGAGTGAACGAGAGAGAGAGAACACAAGCCAGGATGGAGCAGCAGAGGGAGAGGGGGAAGCAGACTCCCTGGAGAGCAGGGAGCCCGGGCTTGATCCCAAGACTCCGGGATCATGACCTGAACCCAAGGTAGACGCTTAAACAACTGAGCCACCCAGGTGCCCCATCTCTTGACTATTTCTAGGGAAAGATATATTGACATGAAATCTACTTGAGGGATTTTCTGTTTTATTTAAAAGGGGAAAATAGTAATAAAGGTGTTTCTCTTGTCAACAGAAGCTGAAACCCCCAAATGAAGCAAAGGCTACTGCATCTTAGATTTTGGCTGGTCCTCTGCCACATTTCAAATCAATGGTTTGACCTTTAAATTAAAAATGTTGTATTAGTTGTTACATAAATAAATGCCCTATTATCCAAATAGAATCATATATTTTTTCTTTTCTTTCTTTCTTTTTTTGAATCATACACTTTTTTTTCAAACCTATTCATTTATCAGGATACTTCTGAAAGCTGATTTCAGAATTCTTCCTTTCCCTTGATTAACTATAACTTTTTTTTAAACAATGTAACTTGAAAGTATAAAACAATAATATTGCATTTAAGAAATTCCAAATGGTGGAATTTCTGGTTTGAACTCAAATGTGGTTTCTCAAGAGACTGTATATGTGGTACTTATATGAATGTATGCTAGTAATATATTTTTTTAAGATTTTATTTATTTATTTGACACAGAGAGAGAGATCACAAGCAGGCAGAGAGACAGGGGGAAGCAGGATCCCTGCTGAGCAGGGAGTCCGATGTGGGGCCCGATCCCAGGACCCTGAGATCATGACCTGAGCCGAAGGCAGAGGCTTTAACCCACTGAGCCACCCAGGCGCCCCGCTAGTAATATTTTATTGTGAAGTTTTCGTTACTTTTGTTTGTAGAATCTAATATTTTTATTTTTTATTTATTTTTTAAAGATTATTTATTTATTTGAGAGAGAGTGAGAGAGAGAGAGAGCACGAGCAGGGGGAGGGGCAGAGGAAGAGAGGCAGAGCAGGCTCCCCACTGAGTGTGGAGCCTGATGCAGGGCTCCATCTCATGACCCTGAGACCACGACCTGAGCCAAAATCAAGAGTTGGATGATTAACCCACTAAGGCACCCAGGCACCCCTGGTTTTTTTTTTTTTCGTAGGTAATCTCTACACCCAATGTGGAGCTTAAACGCATGACCCCGAGATCAAGAGTCGCATGCCCTTCTGACTGAGCCAGCCAAGTATCCCAAAACTTGTTTTTCAAATTATCAAATGGGGACTCCTGGGTGGCTCAGTTTGTTAAGCGTCTGGCTTTTGATTTCAGCTCAGGTCATGATCTCAGGGTCATGGGATCGAGCCTTGCACTGGGCTCCACACTCAGCGGGAAGTCTGCTTGAAATCCTCTCTTTCCCTCTCCCTCCGCCATTTTCCCCCATGCTCACTCTCTCAAATAAATAAAAAAATAAATCTTTTAAAAAATCATGAAATTTTTTATGTATACAGAAAAATATAGAGGGTAATACTATAAACTCCTATATTCTTATTGCCTAATGCTGTCAAATCTGAAAAGTTTCCTATATTTACTGAAGATCCTTTTTAAAAAAAGAAAGGAAGGAAATATGACTTTACAGATACAGTTGAAATTTCCTGCCTCCATTCATTTCCCATCTCCCTTTCTCAGAAGTAGCCAAAATCATGGATTTGAGGATTTTCATTTCCATGCATGTTTTCTTATTTTTACCACATAGGTTTTTATCCATAAACTGTATAGGACATTGTTGTGCATATTTTAAGTTTTATTAAATGGCATCATACAATCAATAATAGAGGCAGTATAGTGCAACGCAGAACACCAACACTGGAGCTGGAGGTGGTCTGGAATATCTGCTGTACATGTTACTAGCTGTGTGACCTTGGACAAATTACTTCATCTCTCTGTGCCTCATTTTCTCATCTATAAAATGGAAATTCATAAAAATACTTACCTTGTAATGTTGTTTTAAGGATTAAATGAGTTGATACATATAAAGCACTTAGAACATAATAAACTAAGCATAATGTATTAATTATTATTCTGCACCTTGCTTTTTTTACATAACATTTTTGAGATTTATCCATGTCGATACATGTAGCATTAGTTCATTTTCACTACTACATAGCATTCTGTCTTATGAATATACAGCAATATATCTCCTCTTCTGTGATGGACATTTAAATTGTTTCCATTATAAAAAGTACTGTAATGAACATTCTTGTACATTTTTTGGTGCACATCTATATGGGAATTTCTCTAGAGTTCTTCATCTTTAACTTCTTCAAGTTTTTCTTTTTTAATGTTTTTAGTAATCTCTACACCCAATGTGAGGCTTGAACTCATGACCCCAAGAACAAGAATTGCATGCTCTAGGGGTGCCTGGGTGGCTCAGTCAGTTGAGTGTCAGACTCTTGACTTCTGCTCAGGTCATGACCTGAGAAAGCTGAGATCAAGCCCCAAGAGGGGCTCCGCACTCACTGGGGAGTCTGCTTGAGATTCTCTCCCTCTGCCCCTCCCCCTGTGTGTGTGCCCTTTCTCTCTAAAATAAATAAATCTTAAAAAAAAAGAGTCGCATGCTCTTCTGACTGAGTCAGCCAGGCACCCAACATCTTTAACTTTCTAGAAAGGTATGTTTTTAGAAAGTATGGCTTTGATTTCTTTTTCACAGGCAAAGGAACTATGTGTCTCATCCATTTCGAAGTCTTCAAAATCAATAGTCATATTGTACACCTGAAACTAATATAACACTGTATATTAATTATACTTGAATAAAATATATATAAAATATGTTAAGGGATGCCTGGGTGGCTAAGTTGGTTAAGCATCTGCCTTCCGTGCAGGTCATGATCCCAGGGTCCTGGGATGGAGTCCTGCATGGGGCTCCTCGCTTAGCAGGGAGCCTGCTTCTCCCTCTGCTTGCCATGTCCCCTGCTTGTGTGT
This sequence comes from Potos flavus, assembly GCA_028534135.1. Lineage (NCBI taxonomy): Eukaryota > Metazoa > Chordata > Mammalia > Carnivora > Procyonidae > Potos > Potos flavus. The sequence goes on along the minus strand of CM052901.1, from coordinate 22,463,439 downwards.
GCAAGCATACTCTCTGACAAATAAATAAAATCTTAAAAAAATGTATGTTAAAAAACCAGTAGTGTTTTGACTTTCTAAACATTTGCAGCTACCCTCTTGAGCATCAAAATTACAATTTGGTTGAAGTGATGATGTCATGACAGCAAATATTGGTCTTATTAATTAATTATTAATTATTATTATTATTTTATTGCCTTTTAATTTTTACATACTGCTATCTGCAAACTGAAGTATAGACCCTAAGCTCCAATCAAACAGCGTACCAATTCTTATGCTTTGTATAAAATCAGATTTTTTTATACATAGTGATTGATCATTGTACTTGAAAGGTCATTATACTTCAAAGGTTTCTGAGATCTATGTCACAACAGCTGTAACTAATGAATGTCTTTTTAAACTCTATTTTGTTTTTTTTTCTTGGGAAGAGACTGAATTGGTCAAGTGGGTGTCATATTGGTCTTAACTTGCTGAATGGTGGGTTGTAAACCTTAAGAATGTTTCAACAACTCTTAAAGGAATAAAGATCCCAGATGAAATCTCTCTGATGACTGGGATCTCAGACTACTAACCTCATCTGGTAGTCTTTTTGAAAATGTACCCAAATTTTGTCATTTTCTCATCCTGAAGATTGTAGGGAAGTGTCATTTTTTCAAAGTAGGGACAAACAACTTTTTTTTCCACACAATTTCTGATAGCCATTATTTTTTGCATTTTCTTGTGCCAGTAATTGATACACTTTTCTTTTAAGACTATCTAAATGGCTATATTGTTTTGCCTTGTGAAGTGACTTTAAATTGATTCTCAAAGTGTTCTATAAACCATATTTAAATCTGAAAAACTAAAACCTCAGTAGAGATTCCAAAGCTGATCTCATTTTATGATTTGGCACCTAGACATTTGGATGTCCCACCCTGTGTGAAACAAGTCATCTACTTTCATTGTTGGTAGGCAGCTCTTCATTTACAGCTCTAAGAAAATATGTGTCAGGTTTCATGGTTTTGTAAATAAATCTAAAAGCATTTTTGAAAAAAAAAAAGAAGTCTCTACGAAAGGCATTCCAAACTAACGAATATATCAAATGTCTACTGAGCCCCAAGTTTTACTTATCTACTGTGCTGGATAGATGTTCCTATTCTCAAAATGAGTAAGCATACTAAGTTTGGCCAGGAAGCAGAAGACTACAATCCAGTATCTAGATGTGGTCTGGAAAAGTGTGTTCCCTAGTGGTATAGAGAAATAGCTGAGGGCTTGGAGATGAAAGGGCTGTGGTGTTGCTCCTAGCTCTGTCACTGGACATTGTGTTATACTGGGGACATTCATCTCTTGACTCTTCGGCTTCTCCTCTGAAAAATGAAGGGCTTGGTCTGGATGCTCTTCTATGTATCTTCTAGACAATTCTATGAACTGTAAGGAAGGGACCAATGTGGATTGTAATATTCAAGAGAGATGTTAAGGAGAACATGAAGCTTCATAAAGTCCCATGAAGGATTCAGATGCTTGGGAGGCTAGCAGTGTTTGGGCATAACTAAATTGTTTCTTACTGCTAGATATGATTGCTTTTAGTTTATACTGTATAATAAATAACTGCAAAACTAGAATAATGTATAGATTTCCCTACTTTCTTGAAATGTATTATCAGATGATTAGAGGATGGCATATTAAAATGTATTATTATTATTACTACTACTATAATTGTTGAGTATTTAACATCACTAGGTTTTTTTTTTAATGTATCAACTCAGGTTAAAAACAAAAGAGAATTGTATTAAGTTTATCAGTTATAACACAAAAAATTTCATGACTCTGGACATTATCTGATTTTGATCCATGATAAATATGTTTTAACGACTGGCTTTCCATGGGGGGGGAAATAGCCCTAATCTCTTGCATTTACTGGTTTTCATGGTGTAAATGCTCTCACCATGTCTGATTTCAAGATCGCAATGTGAGGTCACTAACTGAAGTTGGGAGGGCATGCACACTCAGCTCCTGTGAGTCAGTGCTAGCAGGCTCTAGCATACCACCATAATATGTACCATGTACATAAGGAATATATTTACCTTTCTTTCTGACCCATCAGAGTATAAGTTGCTGACATAATGCCCCCTTTCCGTTAAATACTTCAGTGTGTATGTCTCAACAATAAAGACATTTGGGGCGCGTGGCTGGCTCAGTCAGGGAGCATGCAACTCTTCATCTTAGGGTCTTGAGTTTGAGCCCCACATTGGTGTAGAGATTACTTAAAAAGAAAAAAAAATGAAGACAACCTCCTGGTAACTACAATATGACTATCAAAATCAGGAAATTAACATTGCCACAATATTCAAATTTTGCCAATTGTCCCAGTAATAGCCTGTATAGCTTAAAAAAGGATTTAGTCCAGAATCTAATCCAGTGTTGTCTATATTTTGGGGATAAAAAATATTTTCTCAGAAGTTTCTTCTTCCATTTTGCAATTCTCCCTTCATCTTTTCTTCACACCTCTTAATCTTCCCACAAGCAGTTCTAGCATTAATTTCTAGGGTCTAACTTTAGAAGTGCTATCAGCATATAACAGTAAACTTGCTACCAATGATAGACATCAAATGCTTACAGCGGTTCAAGTGTTTGAATTTTACTTAATGTTGGTAGTTACTAATACCAAATACACTTAAATTCAAGAAATAGTCTTTATTGTTATTAATGTTAGTGTCCTTCCTAGGCATTAATTAATATGATCTTGGCTTTTTTTAAAAAAAAAAAGATTTATTTGAGAGAGAGGAGGGGAGGGGCAGAGGGAGGAGAGGGAGAGAGAGAGTCCTAAGCAGACTCCACACTCAGTTCAGAGCCCGTTCTGTCTAAAGACCCTGAGACCATGACCTGAGCCGAAACAAAGAGTTGATGCCCAACCTACTGCACCACCCAGGTGCCCCTGATCCTGGCTTTATAAGCTTGCATGAGTGCCAATAAAAGAGAGTCTTAAAAAAAGACAGTCTTGGGCGAGCCTGGTGGTGGGTATTAAGGAGGGCACAGATTGCATGGAGCACTGGGTGCGGTGCATAAACAATGAAACTTAGAACATGAAAAAAATAAAATAAAATTCAGATGTTAAAAAAAAAAGACAGTCTTACTGGAGATCCTGGGCAATGCTAATTTTAACCAAATCACTTTCAGTCATATGGGAAAATAGGTAAAAAATGTTTATTTTGGGGGTGTGTGTGTGTGTCTGTTATTCTGCTAACAACGATCCTTCTGCTTCCAAAACTAGTGCTATTTCTATAAAAAGTAATGCCCACCAAAGAGTTCTACAACAGCAACAAACAAAAAGAAGAATAATGTGATCATAGAATGTGTATAGGTGTAAACTGTCTTTACATAAATGTCTCCTGAACACATTGTAAACTCCTGCATCATAATAGGACGTGTAAAATGGGGTGCCTGGGTGGCTCAGTCTGTTAAGCATCTCCTTTGGCTCAGGTCATGATCCTGGGGTCCTGGGATCGAGCCCCATGTCAGGCTCTCTGCTCAATGGGGAGCCTGCTTCTCCCTCTGCCTCTGCCTGTGGCTACCGCTGCTTGTGCTCTTTCTGTCAGTAAATAAGTAAAATGTTAAAAAATAAAATAATCCATAAGTCTAAGTTGATAGGTCTGCCTGTGCCTTGGTAAGTCTATTTTGTTGTTGTTTATTAAATGTTGGCACTCAAAAAATAATGCAAATGTCATCTGCCTACACAGCAAATCCTACGACATGTTTAACTACTTAATACGAATAACTAGGACCAGTGCCAGCACTGAGTGATGAAAGAATTAGCTACTGATAGGAATGGATTATTTTGGCTAGTATTTCTCAAATGATTTAAGCAGAAGGCAGAAGGTAGTTTTTTCCTTGAAATTTCCAGATATTCATACTAAGTTTCTACTTTGCTTCCATGGAGATCTGGCCAGTGAAAAGCTATGTCTCTATATGAAAAAAAAAAAAAAAAAAAAAAGAAAAGAAAAGAAAAGAAAATTGAATGGATTATCAAATAAGGACAAAACAAAGATGCTCACTGTAATTATCATCTTATTTCAGACCAAAAAGCACATGTACCCTACCTAGACCTTGACTACATTTTTACTTCCACTGTTTAGTACAAGCCCCATCGACCTTGAAAGACGACTTCGACTACCTCCATTTAGACCTTAAACTTTCTAATTGATTAAGTTCCTTTTGAGCTTATCTCTTAACTCAGGCCAAAGTCCCAGTGGGCAAAGCATCCTGGGATGGGAACTGAAACTCCCCCCTCAAGCAATAAGGACTGCCCTGAGCCAGCAAGACCCTGCATGACTGACCCCAAGACAATGGTCAGTCTGACCTTTCCTGCCCACCTGCTTGTACCCACCGACCTTTGTCTCACATTTTCCTTATATGAACCTGGAAGGATTTTCAGCACTGTGGAGACAGTCTCTGAGATGTTAGTCCACTGTTTTCCTGGTGGTGGCCTCTCTGAAACAAATCCCTTTCTTGTTTCACCACCACTCATTTCTCTGCCTTTGGATTTTGTTAGTGGCAAATGGCTGAACCTGATCTGTTTGGGATCCTGCGCCAGGTGATCTTGCACCCTTGTACCCTTGCTACAACTTCTTAGATTGTCTATCCCTTTCCAATCCATCATCCAGAGACATCTTTCTAAAATGTCAAACTGAGGGACGTCTGGGTGGCTCAGTTGGTTAAGCAGCTGCCTTTGGCTCGGGTCATGATCCCAGGGTCCTGGGATCGGGCCCCGCATTGGGCTCCCTGCTCAGTGGAGAGCCTGCTTCTCCCTCTCCCTCTGTCTCCAGGCTTGTGCTCTTACCCTCTCTCTCTGTCAAATAAATAAAAAATAAAAATCCTTAAAAAAAATTAAAAAAAAAAAACACGTCAAACTGAGCATGTTGCTTCCATGGCACCCCATTGTTTATAGGTAGCAAGCTCCTTTCTTAGCATGGGCATTCGGTGGCGGGGGTGCAGGGCCGTGACTGGGATCTTGTGTATATCTCCAGCATCAGTGTCTCCAGCTCTCTTTCTAATAGAGCTCTTTGCCCTCCACTTCCTAGTTGTTAGCCAAACAAACTAATTGTGGTTCCAGGAGGAGAGGGGCTCTCTGTTTTGACTTTCCATGCCTTTGTTCACTCTCCTCCCAGAGCAAAGCTCTTTATCTTTTGTTTGCCTAATGAACACTATGTAATTTCAACTCTTAACTCCCTTATAAAGCCTTTTCTGACTCATGCTTACATTCACCTTTGTACACACAATCTATTTTGTCAATCTTCTATAATAGCATCTATAACACTTGATTGGATTTATTTGATCCTGACTATCTTTTCTTAATAGGTTGCAAGCTCTTTGAGGTCAAGCACCATGAATTATTCATCTTTGTATCACCAGCCCCTAGCCTATTCTGTGTCTGACACCTAGGAGGTACTCAGTAAATACTATTGAATGAAGAACAATTGTTAACTAAAATTGTCTAGAAAGCTACTGTCCAGTGCATAGCCATTAGTCACATGTAGCTATTTACATTTAAGTTCTAATTAATTAAAACTAAAAATGCAGTTCCTTTGGGCGCCTGGGTGGCTTAGTTGTTAAGTGTCTGCCTTTGGCTCAGGTCATGATCCCAGGGCCCTGGGACAGAGCAGCGCATCGGGCTCCCTGCCCAGTGCAAAGCCTGCTTCTCCCTCTCCCACTCCCCCTGCTTGTGTTCCCTCTCTCACTGTCTCTCTGTCAAATAAATAAATAAAATCTTTAAAAAAAATTCAGTTTCTCAGTCACACTATCTACATTTCAAGTGCTCAATAGCTACTTGTGTGTATCATACCGGACAGCACAGATTACAGAAATTTCCATCATCACAAAAAGTTCTAATACATAGTGCTGATCTGGAAAATTCTTTATTTTCCCATTTCAGTGTAATAAACATTGATTTTCTGCTATATGCTAACATTTGTGCTCGGCATGGTGGTTATAGCAAATGAGAACAAAATGAGAATACTATTATGATTATTATTTGAAAAGCATTTGAAATCTGGTAGGAGAAAGCTTATAAAATGAGATTATTTCCATATTGGGACATCAGGGAAGGATTCATGGAGATTTTCTCATTTAAACTGGGCATTTAAAGATGAAGAGAATTTGAATAGGGCCAATCTTGGGAAAGGAGACAAAAGAGTATGAGCAAATGTACAGAGGTGGGAAAGTACTAGGAAAATGAGAAGTGATTTAGTTTGTTCAGAAAGTACGGTATGTGAGCTGGGGGTAGTTGTTTAGTTTATTCCGTCATTCCTTTAATCATTCAACAAATATTTTTGAGCACTTATTCTGTTTCAGGCTCTATTCTAAGTGCTGGAGATAAATAGTGACCTACACAGACATTGCCCAAGCAGAGTTCAGAATTATGAGTGATGAGATTTGGATAAGACCATGGAAGGCACTGAAAACTACCCTAAAGAGTTTGTACTTTGTTCCTCTGGCCCTCACACTGAAAGTGTGGACTTTACACTTGATCTTAGCCAAAAGGCCGAGAAGCGATGAAAGTGTGGACTTTAGACTGGCTGTGTGGGCTGGGCATGACCTGGGAGTTTGTTAGAAATGCGGAATCTCAGGTCCGGCCTGAACCTCAAACCTACTGAATCACAATTTGCACTTTAGCAAGATCTCCAGATCATCTTTTTTTTAATTTATTTTTTTATTATGTTCAGTTAGCCAGCATACAGCACATCATTAGTTTTTGATGTAGTGTTCAATGATTCATCAGTTATGTGTAACACCCAGCGCTCATCACAACACATGCCCCCCCCTTTTTTAAAAGATTTTATTTATTCATTTGAGAGAAAGAGAGAGCACAAACAGGGGGAGAGGCAGAGGGAAAGGGAGAAGCAGACTCCCAGCTGAGTTGGGAACCTGACACAGGGCTCAATCCCAGGACCTGGAGATTATGACCTGAGCTGAAGGCAGATGCTCAACCATCTGAGCCACCCAGGTGCCCCAACATTTGCGCTCCTTAATACCCGTCACCCTGTTACCCCATTCCCCACCCCTTTCCCCTCTGAAACCCTGTTTGTTTCCCAGAGCCCATAGTCTCTCATGGGTTGTCTCCCTCTCTGATTTCTACCCCTTCAGATTTCCCTCCCTTCTCCTATGGTCCTCCATAGGACATAAGCTATTGCTTATGTTCCACATATGAGTGAAACCATATGATAATTGTCTTTCTCTGCTTGACTTACTTCATTTAGCATAATCCCCTCCAGTTCCATCCATATCGATGCAAATGGTGGATATTCATCCTTTCTGATGGCTGAGTAATATTCCATTGTATATATGGATCACATATTCTTTATCCATTCATCTGTTGAAGATTATCCTTAAGCACATTAACATTCGAGGAGCATTGTTGTAGGCCAACTGAGCCAGTAAAAGAGTATGCAAGTGAATGAGTTAAAGTAAGGGAGGAAGAATGGAGCAAGTAAGTAAGCATAACAGTAGGAAGTAAGGTGGTATTCTAATCAGTACTGGGTCAGATGCAAAATTAAAACTGGACATGGGTCTATTACTGTAGCTCAGACAAGAAATGGGAGGGGTTGGATGTGAGGGACAATCAATCTTTTGTATACAGATACAGCTTCAGTTCCATTAACTCATACTGGAAATATTGTATGTTACTCAAAGTGAAAAAATATCAGCAAATTCAATAATATGGTATTTGAGATGCCTTAAGATGCCAGCTATTCATTTTGGACAAGGCCTATTGGTATGTCTACTTCCTGTTGATGCCACAGGTCCAAAGTGTACTCCTGAGTGTCAAAGTATCAGGCCCTTAATCATACAAATTCATACAGGGGTTATGATAAGGATTTCAGAAATTAAATCACTATATCAAAGTTCACAAAAACTAGAAATTCAGTTTATTAATTTATGGTGGATTAATTACCTCTCCACTAACCAGAGATTTTTTCTTTTATTACCAGCATTAATTTTTTTCAAGTTTTTATTTATTTATTCATTTAAGTGATCTCTACACTCAACGTGCGGCTCAAACTCATGACCCTGAGATCAATGGGGGAATGGGAGAGGGAGAAGTAGGCTTCCCGCTGAGCAGGGAGCCCGATGTGGGGCTCGATCCCAGAGCCCTGGGATCATGACCTGAGCAGAAGGCAGATGCCTAACAACTGAGCCACCCAGGCACCCATGACAACTTTTTAATTTTGAAATAGTTCAGGACTCACAAGAAGTTGCAGAAATAATACAGAGAATTCCCATGTACCCTTCATGAAACTTTTCCCAATGATAATAGCTTATATAACCATAGTACATTATCAAGCCCTGGAAACTGACATTGATACAGGACTATTAACTCAAGTACAGACCTTATCCAATTTCACATTTTTTTCATGCACTTGTGTGTGTGTGTCTGTAGTTCTATGAAATTTTATAACACATGTTGATTTAAGTAAACATCACAATCAGGATACACAACTGTTTCACCATTGCAAAGAAAACTCCTCCCATTACCCCTTAATAGTCACACACTTTCCTCATCCCTAGCCTTTGGCAACCACTGATCTCTTCTCCATCACTGTAATTTTGACATTTTGAGACTATCACATAATGGAATCATATGATGTGTAATTCCTTGAGATTGGCTTTTTCCAGTAAGCATAATGCTCTTGAGGTTCATCCAAGATGTCCCATGTATCAGTAATCCTTTTGATGGCGGAGTAATATTCCACTGTTTGACCATATCACAGTTTGTTTAACCATCTGCTGGTTGATGGACATTTGGGTTGTTTCTTGCTTTTGGCTTTCAAAAGTAAATCTGCTATGAGCATTTGTATGCAGGTTTTTGGGTAAACATACATTTTCATTTCTCTAGGATAAATGCTCAGGACTAAGAGACCAAGATTGCTGGGTCATATGGTAAGTATATGTTTAACTTTATAAGAAAGTGCCAAATTGTTTTCCAGAGTAACCAGTATTAGATCTTAAAAATTACATAAGTAATAAAAAAAATTACATAAGTAATATCCACTTACTGTAAAAAAATTCACATAAGCGATGTATAAAGTGAAAGTAAAATGACAAATCCTGGAAGCTTGCACAACCTCTTTCCTGAGAGGTAATTGTCATTAGGTTTTCTATATATTCTTTTCTTAAAAAAGATTTTATTTATCTATTAGTTGAGACAGAAAGAATGAGAGAGAGAGAGCATGGGGGGGGGAGGGTCAGAGGGAGAAGCAGACTCCCTGCAGAGCAGGGAGCCCGATGTGGGACTCGATCCTGTGACTCCAGGATAATTTCTTTTTTTTGGAGGGGGGAACTCCAGGATCATGACCTGAGCCGAAGGCAGTCGCTTAACCAACTGAGCCACCCAGGAGTCCCAAGTTTTTTATATATTCTTTAAGAATGTTTTATGCATATGTAAGCACACATATATGTATATAAATATATATATTCACAAATGGGATCACACTATACAAGCTATTTATAAATTGTTTTTTCACTTAACATATCTTAGACGTATTTGGGTGTCAGTAGATAAACATGCATTTGCTTTTTAAAATTGTTTTTAAGTAGGGTCCACAACCAATGTGGGGCTCGAACTCATGACCTCGAGATCAAGAGTCTCATGCTCTACCAACTGAGCCAGCCAGACGCCCTTGTATTTAATTGCTTAAATGGAAATAGGACCCCATTGTATGGATGTATTATAATTTCTTTGACCAATTCCCTAAACGATGCCATTTCTATTTTCGGTTTCTCTTTATTACAGAGCTATGATGAACGTTTTACTACATAAATCTTTGTGTAATTTGTACAAGCATATCTGTATCACAGATTCCTAGAAATAGAAGTGTTAGGCTAATTTTACATTTGCTTTTTTTTTTTTTTTTTTTAAGATTTTATTTATTTATTTGACACACAGAGAGAGCACAAGCAGGGGGAGTTGCAGGCAGAGGGAGAGGGAGAAGAAAGGCAGAGAGTCCTATGCGCTGGTCGTTCCAGGACCCTGGGATCATGACCTGAGCCCAAGGCAGACGCTAAACCAACTGAGCCACCCAGGCGCCCCTAATTTTACACTTTATATGTTATGAGATACCTCGCTTTTAAACAATTCACACCAATGGTATATGAGAATTTTTAGTTCTTCACTGACACTGAATGTTACCAAAATTTTTCATCTCTGCCAATCTGGTAGGCAAAGTGTATTTAATTTGCAGGCCTTACTGGTGAATGAAGTTGAGCACTGTTTTATGTATTTATTAGCCACCTGTATTTCTTTTTTTTTTTTTTAATTCATTTTAGAGAGAGAGAGTATGCGTGTGAGCGGGGAAGGGCAGAGGGAGAGGGAAGAGGAAGAATCTGAAGCAGCCTCTGCACTGAGTACAGAGCCCAACACAGGGCTATATCCCACCACCAGGAGATCATGACCTGAGCTGAAACCAAGAGTGGGAAGCTCAACCAGCTGAGCTACCCAGGCGCCATCTGCATTTCTTATCCAATAAGTTGACTCTTTATATCTTTTTTCCACTTTTCTATTGGAGTATTTTTATCTTATTGATTTGTGAGAGTTCTTCATATATATTATGCCTTTTCCATCCATGTAGCAAATATATTCTGCTTATAGTTTGTCTTTTGACTTTGCTTATGGTATTTTGATATACATAACTTTAAATTTCTGTGGACTCAGATTTATCCATTTTCAGGCTTCTGGATTTTAGGTCACGTTTAGAATGGTGTTAGAAAATATAGAATATTTCTATAGTGCCTGGGTGGCTCAATGGGTTGGGCCTCTGCCTTTGGCTCAGGTCATGATCTCAGGGTCCTAGGATCGAGCCCCGCATCAAAAGAAAATACGGAATATATATACATGCTGCTTAGAATAGGAGGCTATCTAGGAAACTTAATTTATAATCAGAAGCTTGTTCCATTTGTATAGATGGGAGTTAAAGAGAACTGTGGGATAGTTTATTCAGATTATGGTAAGGCTAGAAGATTATCTCTGCTACACTGTGGGGTGTGCATTTCTAGTGACCAGAATATGTCTTGTCCCTTAAATAGCATCAAATAGTGTCTTGTCCCTTAAATAGCATCAAATGTTCTAAGTATTCAACTTTCCTTTTTCTTATTTCTCATCAGGCACCAAAAGCTTCTGTCATTACAATATTATGAAGGATTTTTTTCATGAAGGATAGGTTACAAATAATTAAAGTTTATTTTACATCAGTTACATATTTCATTTGATGGCATTTTCTCACTTTGTCCTCAAATTCCCAGGGTTTACTCTTTGGTCTTTCAGTACCCTATGAAATAAATTTCGCTTCTTAGGATAGGACTGGGGCACATAGCCCTGTGATCTGCACACACTGAAGGCTCAATAAATATTCTTGTGAATAAGCTCTAGAAAGAGAGGCTACTGTGAACATACTTAAATACTAGTATAAATTTGCTATATAATTTTTTTCCCGATGTTATACTAGTTACAGTTATTAATTTTCTTCAGTGGTATTTTTCACAAGATGAAAATAAGTTTACTAAACAGAGGAACTTTTCAAAGTATAAAATTGTTTAAAATCTCAGTTGCTACACAGATGAGAATGTGTATAAGATAGATGAAAAACTGTTTGCACCATGTACTATAAATGTGATGTTTGGAGCAGAAAATCAGTAGTTTTCAGCTAATACTAAGACAGGAAATCATTTAATATCAATTGATATTAAATTGGCACAATTGAACTAAATTAATGTAAAATCATTTGGTACAGAGCCCAATTTTTCTATTACTTTAAGTGGAATTTTGCATTAACTTATGTAACTGTAAATTTTCCACTACTCCCTATTTAATGTTCTAGCTGCATCATTCTGTAACTTGAATCTATTAAAAACTGTATAACATTCTACCAAAGATGGTCCATAAAAGAAATGGAAATTTATTTTGAATAGCATTCCACTCCCGAAAGCTTTAGAGGTAAGTAAAAATGTCTTGGATTTTATTTCTTGTTATTGACATTTAGATGCTTCTGTTTAACTTTTATTGTTCAGTTGATTAAATATACCATAACTCTTTTTTAAAGTTGCAGGAAAAAAACAGTAAGCACAGAGAATGGGAGAGAAACTAAAACAAGCGTGGAATATAATTTGAGGACTGAGATTAATCATTATATTGCATTAGGAATGCTTTAGAGGTGGTATCGGGTGAAATCTCCACGATTCACACGGGGCTTTTCTTTCTCCTCATTTAGAAAATGTGTCTTGTTATTAAATACATTTATTTATACACTTAATTAAAAGGTAATTTAATATTAAAGTAATATTCTAACCAAAAATTTTTAAAAAGAAAGAGGAACGAAGATCTCTTAGCTACACACTATTGTATGAATCTGGGAACTTCTATAACAGCAATGGAGACACTGTAATAGGTCACTTCTTCCCGTCCTAGGAAAAGCGGCGCTTCGGAGGGGACAGGCCCTCCCCGAGTTTTCTTCTCCTCCGAGTAGAGAGCTCTCGGCGGTCAAAGGTCCGGGAGGCTGGATTCGAAACAAAAAAAATAAAGAGGGTGATAAAGACTTGCGTTAACTGGGGGTCAAAGGAGCGCAAGGAGTCCTTTCGCACTTCAAACACCTTGGGGGAGGGGTGAAGAGGCAGGATAGGAAGGAACCAAAATTCTTAACAAAGTCGCAAGGCCGCAGGGTCCCACGTTTCCAGGAAGACGGTGGATAATTGAGGAAGGCGGGGGAAAACGGGGTAGGTACCCCTCGACTCCTTCAGCCCAAATTTCGACTTCCCTCCACTTCGCTCGGTCGCGTTTCCTCCCCCCACCCCGCCCCAGGAGTCGAGAATAAATTGGTCGAGTGCCCGGCCTAGCCTAGTAGCCCAGTTCCTTAAGTCTCCTAGACCCTAGAGAGAGAGACCACGTTTTCTGGGAGACGGGAATAGTGGGCTGTAAAGAAACAAAATTTTTTTTTCTCCAGTGTCAAGTCTTCCTGGTAGAGAATCGGCTTGCTTTCTTTCCGCAGCCGAAGCAAAAAGCAAACAAAACAGAAACTCAAAAAGCAAACCCTCTAAATCACTTAGGATCAGGTGCCAGAGTTCCACGAGTAGAGTTCTTTTGGTGGGAAGGAATAGGGACCGCGGGAAAGCGAGGGTCCGGGAACTAGGGCGGAAGGACCCTAGCTGGGGCGTGCCACAGGAGGGGACAGGGAAGGGTGATGCCCGACTGGGCTGCCAACCTCGGGCTGCGCGCGGAGCGCAGGGGCCCGGGGGACGAGTCCCGAGCGAGCCCGGTTTCCGATTTCCCACGGCCCGGGGCTCTGCCGGACATCCCTAACAACCTCCTTTCGACCCCCGCCCCCCAATTAAAGAAAGAGGAAACGAGGCCCACTCCGGTCCGCGGCGGAAGCGCTGCCAAACGAATGAGTAAGTCAGGCGCGGGCACGGCACCTTGTTTACCCCACTCGGCGGCGCGCCCCTGCGGGCGCCTCGTTCGCAAACAGCGTCGGAGACGCTGAACCCGGGAGGCAGTCGGCCACGATTGGTCGGTGATAGGGAGGAGGACGCTGGGAGACAAGCGTTGCAGTGCCAGCTCTCTGCCGCTAGATGCCGCTCCCTCCCAACAGGAGCTGAGCGCGGGTTCGTGGCCGACAGATGGCGCCTGCGCGTTCCATTCGCCTCCAAGTCGCCGAAGAGCGAACACCCCAAACAATCCCGAAGCGCCACCAAAAAAAAAAAAAAAAAAAAAGAAAAAAAAAAGAAAAAAAAAAACCCGCCGGATCCGACCGCCACTTTCAAAACCCCCCACCGCTCTAGAACCGCGGGAGCTTCCGTCCCTGAGTAGAATTCGAGGGTGTAAAGAAGAGGAAGGGGAAAATATCTTGTACCAGCCCAGGGGTGAAGAAGCCCCCGGCCTGAGAAAGAAGGAAGGAGGAGTGGGGGAGGCGAACAGTCTCGTTGCTGCCTCTGTGTACGCTGAGGGGGGAGGTAAGTTATAAAATGGCGGAGGCGAAGCTTCTAGAAGTTTGGAGGGGCACCCGGAGGGCGCGGGGCCCACTGTGAGGTGTGTATGGTTGAAATAGGGCGCGAGAGAGGAGTTGGGAGGGAAAGAGAATGGGCACTCTGTTGCCATTTAATTTCCCCTCTACTCCCTTTGCCCCCAGCGGGGCCAGCCATGGAGCGGGTGGCTAAGTCAAGACGGGGAGAAGCCTCCCCGTCCCCGTGTAACCCCCAACCCTTCTTTCTGCCTTCTCCCCGCAAGTGGCTTCCTCAACACTACCAAGGAACTTCCAGCCCCCCTTCCTTCCTACCTCCTACTCCTAGAGTGGCTTTTTACTGCACGACTCTTCTTTTCGACTACCCTCGCTGAAGATTTTCTCTTCCTTCCCTCGCCCAACTCTCCCTCGGGGCCTCCACGGAGACCCCCCCCCCCATGGGTGGCCCAAAATGGAGAACGCGGAGCAGCGCAAGATGGAGGCTCTGTTTCTCTGTGTAGCATTAGATTTAGGTGCCTTTTCTCCGGCAGGCTCTTAAGCCTGGGAGAGCCCAAACTGGAGGTGGGGTGGAGTGCGAGTCGTAGTCGGGGGAGGAAAGCCGGGGAGGCCGTAGCTGGGGTGGGGGAGAGCGCGGTATGGTGGTGAGGGGAAGGAAGAGAGCAAAATGGTGGTGCTGGGAACCTAGGGGGGAGGGGAGAAGCGGAGGCTCAGTTGTGTATATTTGGGCCTCGGACCGAGGGAGGCGAGGGAAAATCTACTCTGATCACACCCCTCCCTCGTGCCCCCTCCCTTCTCCCTTCCCCTCTTTCCTTTCCTCCCTCCCTTCGCTCCCTCCCTCTCTTCCTCCCTTCCTAGAGAGGGAACAACATTCATGTGACGGGCCCCTCTGCTTCTCCCCCGCCCCATCATCTCCAGCGCGTGGTGGGGGAACTGCTTGGGAAAGCGATTGGCATCGATCTCTCCATCCCTTCCGAGGCCCGACTTCGGTCAGTTTTCTTCGGGCAACAATTTTATAAATAGGCTGGGGTCTGGCGGTGTTGGCCCCCGCGTGCAGACCTTGCCCCGAAGGGGGCCCTGCCTGCCTGGCATGGGAGGAGGGGGGAAGGGCGGGAGTGGAAGGCTGTTTGTTGGGGGGTTTTGGCGCCACTTTTGTTTTAGTTTTAGTGCTGCTTTTCGTTCCCACCCCCACCCGCACTGTCTTTCTCAAGGCACGAACTGAGCTGATCCTTGCCCCAGGTAGGCAGCTTCTGCTTTTTCCCTCCACACTTTTATTCTTGCTTGGGGTTGACTTTCTTTTTTCTTCTCTCGCGTACCCAGTGATCTGTGGACGGCGATTTTAGCACGAAAAGGGTTTGATGGGCCATGGGAGAGAGAAGGTGTGGGAAACAGCATCAAGTAGTTCCGCAAAACTTTGAGCCCCGTTCCCATTTTCTTCTGGCCTAAATTCGTAAACGTATTGTTGATTTCTACCTTTTTTTTTTCGTCGCGAGAAGGTCTTGTTTTGCCTTTAGTTTTTTATAAACCGCTGTACTTTCGACATTTAGTTTCCGCTCTCCCTTGGTGTATATGTCATTTTATTTTTAATTCTGGACTGTAATGGGTTTTATCGTGAGATTTTTCGTGCTGCAGTGTTCAGCTTTAATTTTTAATATTGCATTAGTAGTTTCATCCGGTTTGTGAGACTTTCTCCTCCGTGGCCTAGAAATGTTTTATATGTTGTTGCCTACCACCCCTCCCTTCCCTCTCCCTCCTTTCTCTTGGATGTAGTTTCTTAATTGAGGGTCATGGTGCTTGATAAATGGTTATTTACAGTTTACACGGTATATCTATTAGAAACTTTTGATCTGTGGGATTAGGTTTAAGTAAACGAAAAGCTTGTGTTGCTTTGAAATGGTTCCTTAAAATGCGCGGGCCGCCCCCCCCCCCCCCGCCCGGTAAAGCCCCATCTTCCCCTGGTACTGGAGTGTAAATTCCATACCCCTTTTCTCCCACGGACCGCCGTATTTCACGGCAGCCACACCCTGTATTTGTCTCTGTGGATTGGACTCATTATCAGCTTAATTTAGTGACTCTTAAACCACCATGATGGGACTTGCTTAAGCACGAAGCTTCTTTTCCTGTTTAGTCCTAGTGGTTAGTGTCGAAAGAGGAATAATCGAGGTTTCTTGATGAAACCTGGTGCGGTCCAACCTCTGCCTTTTTTCTGTTGTCTTTTTTCCTACTCCGGGCTGTTGGCGGTGTCAGCACCGCTGCTGGGGGCGGGGGTGGAGGGGAGAAAGAGTCGGGTTACCGAAGTGCGTCATTCCTGGCTCTAGCTGGGCCTGCTCGGGAGCTGCTGGTGTTTGTTACTGTCCTCGCAGCACTTTCCTGCCAACCTTCTCTCTCTGCGTATTGGTTAGGAGCAAGAGCAGGAGGCGGTCTTCTAATTCTATCTGTAGCCTAGCGCGTTGCGTTTCAGGGTATATGTGAACTTATTAAAAAAAAAAAAAAAGGCCCTGGAAAGTGGATACATTTCTGTTTAATGACATGTAATTCAGGTAGTTTAGACTTGGTTTCATATATTTGCCAATGAACGGTAGGGTTAATTTTGAACATTTTAAACCACTTACGTTAAAATGCCTGGTTTTCTTTTTACATTGATTATCAATTTATAATTAGGGATCAGAAGGACCAGTTAAGACATAAGTGTTAAGGGGTTTTTCAAGTGGTTGAATTGTAATTTTATGACACATTATGTTAAATAGTCTATTTTTTTTTTTCGTTTTGAGCCGAGGTGCTATATGAATGCAAGCTAATTGCAGATGTTTAAGTTCATTTTCATTGCATATTCTTTTTTATCCTTGTAGATATAATTTTAAATATGCCCTTTGGATCTTATGAACTTTATTAAAATTATTAAAGATGGCTGTTTCTTTGTTTTTAACTGAATTTTTAAATTTTCCGCTTAACGAGTAGTTGTGTAGGGTGACACATTGCTAAATTCTTGACTTCTTGCTAGTCTTTGATACTTCCGTATCTTTGGATTTTTCTCAGTGTACTTATTGAGCACAGTGTTTTCTTATAATTCTTTTCTGAAGATAATAATTGGAGTAGGGAATGGTGGGAGGTAGAGGTGAAACAAAAGTGGCCTTGAGTTGATTGTAGCTGGATGATGACTACAGGAGAGCTCATTGTACTATTATTCTCTCTACTTTTTTGTGTGTACTTGAAAATTTCCATAATTAAAAAAAAATTGAAGAAAAGATTTCAAGTTGTCTTGGAATTTTGGTGTGATGACATAACGTTTGTATTTACATATCAGTTACCTGCATGGAAAAATTGTCCTTGTATATAAGTACTTACACAATGCCTGATATACAAACTTTCAAAAAATACTTAAATTGAACCAATATAGAATAAGCAATATAAGTTCTTACAAATTGGCTGAACTTTAAATGTTTGTAACTTAGTCTGAATGTGGTCAACTTTTAGTTTCTTTTTTTAAGCCTTTGAAAACGGGAAAATTCTGTTCTCAAAGTTTGTAAATTCTGCTTGTTGTCTTATTTCATTAAGTTGGAGTTACAGTGAGTCAGTATGAAAGGGATTTACTATTAATAGGAGGGGCTTTGGCAGTTGCAGTAAGTGACAGTGGAAGGGATTTGGGTGCCCTGGGGCGCATTCCTGGTAGGAAGATAGAGGTAGGAGTTGAATTTGGTTTCAGTATTTGGTGTTTAATGAATGGGTAGAGACCAGGATTGGAAAAGAAATGTACTTATTAGCCATTCTTTCCCACTGTGAAATAACTAGCATTCTAAGGTATCAGAGACTGGCAGTGGGGGTGGGGTGAGTTCTTCCTTTTTTTTTTTTAACTGATATGAAAACAAATGTTTACTTATAAAATGAGTTAAATCCCACCCCTTTAAGGATTTGGTGCTGTAGTTAAAAGTCGATATGTAAAATATTCTAATGTTTTCTATAAAGGACATTCTGACCATTAACCATCAGCAGTAAAAGTGCATTGCAATTAAAATCATCAGTTTCCTTAATTAGTATATTCGTGAATTACTCCTACACTCTTTGAAGGTAAGCGCCTTATTTTCTGGAGTTTTGTGTTCAGTGTCAGGCTTTTTACCCCTATGAGATGTATTTTTGAATATATGTCAGAGTTCTAAAGGGAATCCAAAATAATGGATATTTAATTTTTATGTTGGGTGAAGTGTGTTCCTTCATCATTAGTAAAGCAAAATTCCACCCTCGTCTAGGAACAGACATTTCATAACTGTTAATATTAGTCTGTATATTCATATTCAGCATTTTAGCTTCAGAAGAACGTTATGAGAAGACAGATTACATATTTTGAATTCTTATTTGTATGCAAATAATCTTAAGTAGATGATGAGGATTGTGGCTTCAGATTTATTGTGGCAAGGTAACAGTTAAACTACTAAGCCAACAGATTATGAGTTTGGTAATTTTGAAGTCTATTTAGTTAAGATTTTTTTAAAAAATCAAACACTCCAGATTTTAACGAAATTAAATCCTATATTTCTTTTTCATTATTTTCTTTTTCAATCTTACCTTATTGACTGGTGGTCGTCTGAGGACCTGTGTATTAAAATGGGTAGGGAGGGATGGGGAGCAGGCTCAGACTCAAATAAATTATCTTTTGGGAATATAGTGTTGGATGTGAAGATATGCCTTGGACTGTTTAGTAGTGCTTAATATTCTGCATGTTTAACTGATGCCACCCACAGTCATGTGTGGGAAGGGAGTAAACAGTGAATAGCGTATTCTTTTTGCTTTTGGTTCTTTACAATAGATGGAAGACTCCAGTTTTTGATGCTGCAAGTTAACTTTTGAGTTTAAAATTTACATTAAATGGACACAGTGATTTGTTCATTATATCTTAGTGGGATAAGGTTCACATCTCTTTAATGTGGTGACTTTTGTGCCTCACATGTTCAAAAAAAACCAACCTGGTCTTGTATTAGCACTTTGAAATTGCTATTAGTAGATTATTCAGATACTTGAAATGACAGTTACTGTACAGTGCAGCACTACTGTATACCTATTTTGGAAGTTGGGGGGCCTTAGCAAAGGAAAGGGATAGTCCCAGTTAGCTATGGGTATCGGTATATACTGACATGTGATTAATTACTGGAGAATAAAGAAGAAACTTTAAAGATCTAGGCTATTTTAAAAGTTCTGTGCAGGGCGCCTGGGTGGCTCAGTTGGTTGAGCAACTGCCTTCGGCTGGGGTCATGATCCCGGAGTCCCAGGATCAGAGTCCCACATCGGGCTCCCAGCTCCGTGGGGAGTCTGCTTCTCCCTCTGATTTCTCCCCTCTCGTACTCTCACTCTCTCTCAAATAAATAAATAAAATCTTAAAAAAAAATAAATAAAAGTTCTGTGCATTTTCTTTTTGTAGTTTTCTACATTTGTTACATGCGTAGGACTTTTAATTTGTGGTTCAGTACTGTCCCCGTATAATATTTTCTCTGTATATCTGGCTATCATGAGCGGTGGTTATTGCATGTTCTTTCTGTTTGGCGAAGATAATGTAAGAAAACAAAATTGTCAGTTAGATTTTTTTTTTACATGTCCTGGGTTGCCTGTTTTGCATTTAATCAAACCAAATTTTGTATTTCTTCAGTGTAAGTGGTGTAGCTTGTAGAGTTTTGAATATGTGCATTAAAAAAAAAAACAAACTACATCTCTTTAACAGCTGTGGTAATCTGCTACCTAAACTGTGTTCCTAATGTATGCTTCCTATAGTTCTGTCTTTGATACTAACCAGAAGAAAATAAGTCTTTACATATGGTTAGGAGATTATTGAAATTGTTTTATATTCCCCATTCCTCCAAAGGAAGGAAGTGAATAATGTTAATGCTGTTCTTTTTTATTTTTTAATTGGAAAATACATTACTAGGATTGATGAGACCAACTAGAGAGATTTCTGTAAGCTCTGGATAATCTAATGTACACTCAAAGGTAAAATTCCTTTTTAATGTCACGCTGTTGTTAAAGGGGAAAAAAGTAAGTCCTGTTTACACTTTTTGCATGCATAACATTGGTGTAATGGGATTTGACCTATAACTTGTTGAATCCCGAGATATTCTAAGAAACTAACTTAATTTAGTTTAAGTTCCTTTTGAATGCCAATAACTGTGTTTTAATATTTTTTATTTACTCTTTTTAGCTACCTTGCAAGATAGGTGGTTATTATCATTTTACAGATGGGGAAATTGAGACTCTCAGAGAATAAATGGCTTGTCACATGATAAAAAAGTTGATGGCCTGAATTCACACCCAAATTAATTTGGCCTCAAAACCTTGGCACTTTTTTTTTGTTAAAGCTCACTAGTTTCCCTTAAACTAAGCGGTTTAGGTCTTGGGTTATCTATCACCAGAAAGCATGTATCATTTTAATATTGCAAAATGAAGATTTTTTTTCACATGTAGTACAGGATAAATACAGATTTTTACACAGGGTTAGATGAGTTGCTGCCTAATGAAAGGTCTAAATTGTGTTTTACTCTAAAAGATTAGTTGAAATAAATCTGAGCTTTGGTATTGTTTGTGTGTGCTCGTTATACAAAAGTTCGTGCAATAATATGTTGAATTGTATTCTTGATTTTTTTTGGGGGGGGGTCATACTATGGTAGATAGAATGGTTTCACTGAATTTTTTTCCCTTATGTCATTTATGTACTATACAGGCTATGTGTGTCTGAGAATAGTTCCCCAATCATTCAGCTTGTTTATTGAGCAGTTAGATTTGAAATAAAAATAACTTTTATAATTCATTGCTCTGATTGATTCTGTAAGGGGATTTTGTTGTTATTTAATGGTACCTTAAAAATAATTCTTTTTCCTTGTGTTAGTATCTCTCTTCTAGTTTCTATTCTAGTTCATCTTTTCACTTTATTAAATTTCCTTGTTCTAATTTGTATAGGTAATAGTTAATATTGGTGTCGATTATTAGTAGGTTCATTAGTGATCAGTGACAGGAATCTTGGTCTCAGCTTTGCTTTTCCTCTTTTTCCTTCTGCTTTTCATAAACTACAACTAGAACTTTTCTTATCTGAAGGACTGCTAGATGTTGGATAGCTGGCCTACAGTAAATTAGTGGAGACGAGGTAAAACAATGTATAGTGCTTTTCATAGCCATAAGTCAAATTTATATATTTTATGTTAATTGTTCCCTTAAGCTTCTTTCTGTGGGAGATAATTTTTCCAGTGATGCAGTCTTCTTCTACCCTAGATTCTGTCTTTGTTCAATATTGAGTCTTTTCATCCATATTTCCCCCTTTGTACTCCCAAGAATAACAAGACCCTGGTGTTCTAAAACAGAATTATGCCCCAAGGCATCCATTGTATGGATGAATGAATTAGTTTCTCTCCTGTGTATCTGAAAAGATACTAATTTTGTACCGTTCTTGGGAGAATTCAGGAAATGGTCACTCAAATAATTTTGAGTTCTGTGGTTAATTAACATTGTGGAACCCTCAATGAGAAAGGCTGCAGAATATTAAGGGACTTGGTTTGGTGCTAAGCAGAGTTTTACTTTTCGGTTACTTTCCTGTCAGTAACCTTAATATAGCCTTTACTAAAACTTGTATATGATAAAATGTGAATGCAATTGATAATATTGCCATCTCGGGATAAATTGGTTAGTGTTGATTTCAAGCAGTGCTACTTAGTTGTTTCAGAAAATTGAATGTGGGAAGTTAAATGCATAATTTATTTGTGAAAAGGAATATTGTAGGAATTCTGTTCATTATATGGTTCAAAACTTTTTATAAAAAGTATTTGACAGTGACTAACATTAGCAATAGTTGACACTAACTGAACTCTTACTCTCCATCAGACACTGCGAAAATGCTTTACATGTATTACCTCACTTAATCTTTATGACCCTGTTACCCATTACCATATGATTTATTGCTCAAACCAGGATATTTTTGAGAATGAAAGGGAATACTAACTGGATGGCATTCTGGGTTAATAGTATAAACTAGAACTGTCCCAGAGAAACTGGATGTATGACGTCCCTGATTAATATTCCATTTTTCCGGAGGTATCCAAAGCATAGGGAAGCCAAGTACCTTGCCTAATTAGTAAGTGGTAGGAGGGGATTCACAACCTCTACAATTTATTTGGACTTGAAAGTGATTTAAATGACTTTAAACAGCCATGTTCTGATAGTTTGTTTATTTTTACTCTTGGGGGAATTTCTGTTGGTGTGGGGTTGATTGTAAAAGACAAGAGACAGTTTTTTAAATTCTACCTAGTAGAATTTTCAGCAGGCTTTTTTCAGGTGACTATTGGACTTTTGAGTGACTGTTGAAAAACAACTTCCGAGGTCCACTGAAATAAAAAAAGAAAAAGTCAAGATAACTACTTTCACTATTTAATCTGTTTTTTTCTTACGTATTATTCAGACTCCCCTTACTGTTTTCTTGGGAGGAAATGTTAATTCTATGTTCTTTCTTGGGGGTTCTTACTTTTTTCCTGAGAAGAAAACTGAAAGAGAAATAATTTTGTGACTAGGGAGAAGTGGTGTTAGAAAGAAAAAGGTACAGTTTAGAGACTTATTTGAAGTTAAACTGATCCTGTAACATAATTTGAGAGTTAAGTCTTGTAGAGATTGAAGTGTCCTTTCTTTTATTTATTATTTTATTTAAAGATTTTTATTTGACAGAGAGTGCGAGCGTGCGCGCCAGAGAGAGCACAAGCAGGGGGAGTGATAGAGGGAGAGGGAGAGGAGGAGGGAGAAGCAGGCTTGAGCTGGGAGCCGGCTGTGGTGGGGCTTTATTTCAGGACCCTGAGATCAGGACCTGAGCTGAAGGCAGATGCTTAACCGACTGAGCCATCCCAGGAGCCCCTGAAGTGTCATTTCATAAAATTAATAGTTATCTTTTATTTTTGGGTGACTTTTGTAGCTGCCTTCTGTTCCTGCCTGTTTTTATTTGTGATACGTCCCACCCCCCAAAAATGATTATTGTAAGTTAATTCAAACATTTGGAGAAATGATTTCAGCATAATCTCAGATTATACTATATTGTAAACTAAGATTCCCACTCTTTCTTTTAGTGGGGGTAAGTGTTAGCTGATCTTTTGTTTAAAAATGATTATTATTATTTTTTAAGATTTTGTTTATTTATTTGACAGAGGGGGGGGGGAAGCAGGCTCCCTGCTGAGCAGAGAGCCCGATGCGGGGCTCGATCCCAGAACCCTGAGATCATGACCTGAGCCAAAGGCAGAGAGGCTTTAACCCACTGAGCCACCCAGGTGCCCCTAAAAATTATTATTTTTTTAAGATTTTATTTATTAGAGCATGTGGATGTACCATCGGGGGGGGGTGGCAAAGGGCAAGGGAGAAGCGGGCTCCCACAGAGCAGGGAAGTAGACATGGGGCTCCACTTGGGGTTTGGTCCCAGGACCCCGGGATCATGACCTGAATCGAAGGCAGGCACTGAACTGAGCCACCCAGGTGCCCCGGTAGAGAGCTGATGTTAAGAGGACTAAGTTTTTTCATACTTGGTTGTTTTTTGGCCATTTTAATATTTTTTTTAATTTGCGTGTTTTTTATCCCCTAGCTAGTTCACTTTTGGAGGTTTTGTTGATGTCAATATTTTACAAACAACTGCAAGGTTATTAAGTAGGTCTACTTAATTTTGCAAGTCTTTTCTTTAGTTCATTAAATCCATCATGAAAGTAGAAGTGGGGTGATTGCATTTCTGACCAGATTTGTGGGCCACATAGTCACTGACAAAAGGATATTTTTTGTGGATTTGGTTTATTATATGAAATTAATATAGTTGGGATTTTATTTATTTATTTATCTATTTATTTATTTAAAAGATTTTATTTATTTATTTTTATAGAGAGAGAGCCTAGGGGTAGAGGGAGAGAGAGAAACTCACGCAGAGTCCCCAGTGAGTGGGGAGCCCGACGCGGGGCTGGATCCCAGGACCATGAGATCATGACCTGAGCTGAAACCAAGAGTTCAACACTCAACTGACTGTGCCACCGAGGTGCCCCTACAGTTGGTGTTTTAAAAAGCTATTGCTTGTTTTTAATCTAGGGCTCATAGATATGGTAGAGGTGTGAGAACCCTATCAAATTATGTGCAAAATATGTGTTTCTTCAGATTCTCAAAAGGGTTCATTGTTGTTATTGGCTGGTACTTAGAGTGCCTATAGAGACAGGATATACAATGGTCAACTAGATTACATAATCCCTGTCCCCTTAGCTGACATCGTCAGTTGGGCTTTATTACCCCAAAGGGGTTAAAAACAACACTTCTAAAAAACACTATGGGGGCACCTGGGTGGCTCAGTCAGTTGAGCGGCTGTTTTTAGCACAGGTGATGATCCCAGGGTCCAGGAATTGAGCCCCTTGTCAGGCTCCCTGCTCAGCAGGTAGCCTGCTTCTCCCTCTCCCTCTGCCTGCCTGCCACTCCCCCTGCTTGTGCGCTCTCTCTCTCTCTTTGTCAAATAAATAAAATCTAAAAAAACCCACACAAAACACTACATACTGGGATTACTATATATTAAAGAATATTAGGTTAAAACCAGTAGCCATCAATGTAGTTGTTTTTGATATGGTGTCCTTAATTTGAGATTAGTGACAAGTATTTTTTTTAAGATTTTATTTTTAAGTAATCTTTACACCCAACTTGGGGCTTGAAGTCACAACCCCGTGATCAAGAGTTGCATGCTCTACTGACTGAGCCAGCCAGGTGCCCCTGGTGACAAGTATTTTTAAGGACTACTCTGAAAAGCTTTGGGAGAAAAATAACAACTGAGGACTGTGAGTGTAGCCTTGGAATGCTTCAGTCTTTGGTAGTTGTTTAATAAACAAAATTAAAAGAGCCCATGTTCATCCCCTATAAGTAGTTACTGTTATCCAAAAATTGAGATCTAAATGATGTTATGGTTTTGTGTAAAAGCAGAAGCAGCAATCGGCAATGACTTTTTTTTTTTAAAGATTTTATTTATTTATTTGTCCAGGAGAGACAGCACAAGTAGGGGGAGTGGTAGGCAGAGAGAGAAGCAGGCTCTTCGCGGAGCAGGAAGCCCAACGGGGGACTCGATCCCAGAACTCTGGGACCATGACCTGAGCCAAAGGCAGATGCTGAGCTACCCAGGCGTCCTGGCAACCACTGTTATATGGCACTCTTGTGTGTCTTTATTTCACTTTCTAAATGCTTGGTTTTATTTTTTTTTAAAGATTTTATTTATTTATTTATTTGACAGAGAGAGATCACAAGTAGGCAGAGAGGCAGGCAGAGAGAGAGGAGGAGGCAGGCTCCCCGCTGAGCAGAGAGCCCGAGGCAGGGCTTGATCCCAGGACCTTGAGATCATGACCTGAGCCGAAGGCAGAGGCTTAACCCACTGAGCCACCCAGGTGCCCCTGCTTGCTTTTAAATAGGAATTTTGGAGTGCCTGGCTGGCTCAGTTGGAAGAGCATGTGACTCTTGATCTCAGGGTTGTGAGTTCAAGCCCCATATGGATGGGTGTAGAGATTACTTAAAAATAAATAAACTTAAAAATAGGGACTTAAAGTTACATGTGTTTGTGTTTAACTTTTTGACTTTGAATTCTTTATTAGAATGTTAGCTTGAAATGTCTTTGTAGCAGTATATGATACTCATCAAATTCATTCTCTGTATATGATATATATGATGATTTAGTTTTGATATATTTGAAGTATTCCCATTTCAGGATGGGGATATATGATATCCTCTTTTCTTGGATCTCTATCTTTTCCCCTTTTTTTAAAAACAAGAAGAATTTTTCCACACTCACAGATGTGTCTATTGCCTTGTACCTAATTTGCAAACTTTGTGGCAACTAGAAGGTTACTACAAAGAACATGGTTAATATTCTCTTACTAAAAAAGGCCTTTTTTGTGGTTTAAAGAAGTAGTATTAAAGATAGGAACATGAACCTTTGAGAATTTCCTTTTTACACTAAAGAAATAGAGAAAATGTAGGAAATATTAGCAAAGCTATAATATTTTTCTTTTGGGATATATCCCTCTCTGTTTCCACTACTCATTCAGGCCAAAAGACATTCCTCAGACTTTATTCCTGGCAGGAGAATTGAGGAAGTGGTGGTAGCCATGGTTGGCAGGGAAGCTGAAGCATGAAGGTATGTTTTTGAAAAGCAAATTTGTCAATGACAAATGGATTTTTCCAGCTCTGTGTATATGTACTTTTTTGAGTTTTGATTAAATATCAATGCATAAAGTGAGTAATTCATTGAGGAATATTCAGTAGTTGCATTCATATCTGGGTGTTCTAAATGTACTTGAAAAATTTCAGAGGGATTATTTGGACAATATGGGATTATATTAGAAAAATTCTTTTTTTAAAAAATATTTATTTGACAGAGAGCACAAGTAGGCAGAGTGGCAGGCAGAGGGAGAGGGAGAAGCAGGCTTGAGCAGGGAGCTCGATGGGGTGGGGCTTGTTCCCAGGACCCTGGGATCCTGACCTGAGCCAAAGGCAGCCGGTTAACTAACTGAGCCACCCAGGCATCCCTAGAAAAAAAATTTTTTTTTTTTTGAAACAATTCTTTAGTGAGAAATTATTTCCTACACTTTTGAAGTTAGACTGAAACACAGGGATCCAGGTTGCTGTATAAAAACAGCAAGTCTAACATGAAAGGTAATTATTTGTGTGTGTGTATAAATACATAGTGCTTAAATGTACAATATTGGTGAATAGCCGCATTTATCTCTTATAAGTAGATTGTTAACTTCTTCAGACTGGGAATTGTGTTTTTATCTAATTTTTAATTCTTGTGTCATGTGGTATGTTATACAGATTCTTAAATGATAATTGAATTAAAACCTTAGGTTTTCTAGAAATTAAACCTTGCATTATAATTACATTATTAATATTCATATTAAAGAGCTGCGTGTTGGAAGAAAAGTAATTAATTTCATCTAGTTGGCTTTGCAGTGATGATAAACTTTTAAGTTTGTATCTATAGGATATCATTTACAGCATCTACTAGATGGCAAGTTGTAGTACGTTCTCTAACACTGACTTTTTTATTTCTTAAACAACTCTGTGATATAGTTGGTGGTATTTTCATTTACTGAGGTTCCAGAATGGTTAAGTGACTTGCCCAGGTTCACTCAGCTAGTAGGTGGCAGAGTACTTTTGAATCCAATTTTGCCCAATTCTAGCATACTTCTTTACGTGGTGATACACTGCCTCCCAGTGGGGTGATTTATAGATTTCTTAGTGATAACTTTTTTTTGGGAAAGAATAAAAGGAGACGATAATTGGGGCGCCTGGCTGGCTCAGATGGTGGAACATGCGGCTTGATCTCAGGGTCATGAGTTCAAGCCCCCCATTGGGCATAGAGCTTACTTTAAAAAAAAAAAAAAAGGAGAGGGACATCTGGCTGGCTCAGTTGGTGGAGTATGCAACTCTTGATCTCGAGGTCGTGAGTTCAAGCTCCATGTTGGGCATGGAGCCCGCTTAAAAAATAAATACAAATTTTTAAAAAACGGAGACAATAATCCAAAATTGTTGAGACCAAGGAGGAAGTTAAACTTCTCAAAGTAGTCCGAGGACTTTTGGCAATTAAGTAGGAGAAAGGCTTTTTTTTTCCTGCTCTGAGAATTAAAAGCACATTTTAAAAAATTTATTTTTATTTTTATTATTTTTAAAGGTTTTATTTATTTGACACAGAGATAGAGAGTACAAGTAGGCAGAGCGGCAAGCAGAGGGAGAGGGAGAAGCAGGCTCTCCGCTGAGCAGGGAGTCCGATATGGGGCTCGATCCCGGGACCCCGGGATCATGACCCGAGCCGAAGGCAGCCGCTTAACTGACTGAGCCACCCAGGTGCCCCTATTTTTATTTTTTAAAATATTTTATTTATTTGAGAGAGACAGAGTGTGAGCGGGGGTAGGAGCAGAGGGACAAGCAGACTCCACGCTGAGTGCAGAGCCTGATGAGGGACTTGATCTCATGACCCTGAGATCATGACCTGAGCCCAAATCAAGAGTCAGATGCTTAACCAACTGAGCTACCCTAAATTTATTTTTTAATTCCAGCTTAATTAACATTTAGAGTTACATTAGTTTCAGGTGCATTGTATAGTGATTGAACAAGTCTATACATTACCCAGTGGCCATCACAATAGATGTACTCTTAATCCCCTTCACCTATTTCACCCATCCCTTCACCTATCTCCCCTGTAGTAACCATTTGTTGGTTCTCTATATTTAAGAGTATGTTTTTTTTGTTTGTCTCTTTTTTTCTTCATTTGTTTTGTTTCTTAAATTTCATATATGAGTGAAATCATGGTGTTTGTCTTTTTCTGACTGATTTCACTTAGCATTATACTGTCTAGATCCATCCATGTTGTTGCAAATGGCAAGATTTCATTCTTTAGGGCACCTGGGTGGTTCAGTCGTTAAGTGTCTACCTTCGACTCAGGTCCTGATCGAATCGAGCCCCGCATTGGCTCCCTGCTCAGCGGAAGCTTCTCCCTCTCCCACTCCCCTTGCTTGTGTTGCCTCTCAAATAAATAAATAAATAAAATCTTAAAAAAAAAAGATTTCATTCTTTATAACTAATATATATATATATATATATATATCACATCTTTTTTTAAAGATTTTCTTTTTTTTTAAAGATTTTATTTATTTATTTGACAGAGAGATAGAGAGCACAAGTAGGCAGAGCAGCAGGCAGAGGCAGAGGGAGAGGGAGAAGCAGACCCCTGCCAAGCAGGGAGCCCGATGCGTGGCCTGATCCCAGGACCCTGAGACCATGACCCAAGCCGAAGGCAGATGCTCAACTGACTGAGCCACTCAAGCGCCCCAGATTTTATTTTATTTTCTGAGTAATCTCTACACCCAACTTGGAGTTCAAACTTACAACCCCAAGATCAAGAGTCACATGCTGCACTGACTGAACCAGCCAGGCACCCCTCCATCACATCTTTATCCGTTCATCTATCGATGGACAGTTGGGTGCTTCCTTATCTTGGCTATTTGAACTAATCCTGCAACAAACATAGGGGTGCATCCATCTTTTCCAATTAGTGTTTTTTTTTTTTAAAGATTTTATGTATTTATTTATTTTTATTATTATTATTTTTAAAGATTTTATTTATTTGACAGAGACACAGCAAGAGAGGGAACACAAGCAGGGGGAGTGGGAGAGGGAGAAGCAGGCTTCTCGTGGAGCAGGGAGCCCGATGGGATCATGACCCGAGCCGAAGGCAGACGCTTAACGACTGAGCCACCCAGGCGCCCCTTATTTATTTATTTGACAGAGAGAAAGAGTTCACAAGTAGGCAGAGAGGCAGGGAGAGGGGGAAGCAGGCTTCCCGTCGAGCAGAGAGCCCGATGCGGGGCCTGACCCAAGGACCCTGAGATCATGACCTGAACCGAAGGCAGAGGCTCAACCCACTGAGACACCCAAGTGCCCTCCAATTAGTGTTTTTGTGTTCTTTGGGTAAATACCCAGTAGTGGAATTACTGGATCATATGGCAGTTCTATTTTTAGTTTTTACAGGAACTTCCATACTATTTTCCATGGTGGCTGCACCAGTTTGCATTCCTACCAACAGCGATCAAGGAATCCTTTTTCTCCACATCCATGCTAACACTTGTTGTTTCGTGTGTGTGTGTGTAAGATTTTATTTATTTGAGAGAGAGAGAGAGAGAATGAGAATGAGCAGGAGGAAGGGAGAAGCAGACTCTCTGCCAAGCAGGGAGCCTGTTGTGGGGCTCAATCCCAGGACCCCGAGATCATGACCTGAGCTGAAGGCAGAAGCTTAACCGACTGAGCCACCCAGGCACCCCTCTTTTGTGTTTTTTTTAAGTAAACTCTACTCCCGTTATGGGGCTTGAACCCATGACCCCTAAGATCAAGAGTTGCATGCTCTACTGACTGAGCCAGCCGGGCACCCTGTTTCTTGTGTTTTTGATTTTTTTAAGATTTTGTTTATTTAAGAGAGAGAGAGGGAGCGCGAGCGTGTGTGTAAGCATGGCAGGAGCAGGGGAAGGGGCAGAGGGAGAAGTGGACTCTGCTGAGCAGGGAGCCTAAAGTGGAGGCTCAATCCTAGGACCCTGAGATCATGACCTGAGCTGAAGGCAGATGCTTAACTGACTACGAGCCACCCAGGCACCCCTCTTTTTTTTAAATTTTTTATTTTTTAAAGATTTATTTGAGAAAGTGAGCGGGGGTGAGGGACAGGGGAAGAGGGAGAGAGAGAATCTCTCAAGCCGACTTCCGCTGAGCATGGAGACCCACTTGTGGGGCTTGATCCCACAACCCTGAGATCATGACCTGAGCCAAAATCAAGAGTCAGGCACTTAACCGACTGAGCTGCCCAGGCCCCCAGAAAGGCTTATTTTCTACCAGTAGCTGATAGAGGATAAATCATTTTCAGTCTGAAGTTAACATGTGATGTTTCATATTTTGTAGTAAGCACCAAGTAACACCTAGAAGAGGGTTGGATGGGGGATGGCGGGAAGATGATAAAGTTTGTTACATTCTACCTGCCGTAATCCTCGGAAATATGACATCTGAATTAATTTTTAGTGATTAGGGATGCCTGGGTGGCTTGGTCAGTTGAGTGTCTGCCTTCAGCTTGGGTCATGATCCCAGGGTCCTGGGATTGAGTCCTGCATTGGGCTCCTTGCTTGGCGGGGAGCCTGCTTATCCCTCTGTCTGCCACTCCTGCTTGTGCGCTCGCTTGCTCTCTTCCTCTCTCTCGACAAATACATAAATAAAATCTTTAAAAAAGATAAAAAATTTAGTAATTATACTTGTTCTAAACTATGAAATAAAATGTTATCCAAATTATTGTTGGCATATATCTCACTACTAGTGTTCCTAGTAAAGGACAATAATACTAATAGGAACATCTGTAAATTGGTCTTAGTCCAGGCAACATTATGTCAATTTGTGGTGGTATTTTTTTTTTTTTTTCATTTTCTCCTGTCTCCATTTTGTGCTGCTTTTCCACTTCCAGTATCTTTACGATTTCTAAAATTCTCCATGGGAAGTAGAAACGTTTTGATAGTGATTTCCTTTTTTTTTTTTAAATTTATGCTATTACTACTAACACTGGATAACCAAATGCTAGACACTGAAATAGAAGTGATTTCAAAAAGTAACCCATTTAAAGGGGCGCCTGGGTGGTTCAGTCATTGGGCGTCTACCTTCAGCTCTTGGGTCGTGGTCCCAGGGTTCTGGGATCGAGCCCTGCATTGGGCTCCCTGCTCAGCAGGGAGCCTGCTTCTCTCTCTCCTTCTCTCCTGGCTTGTGTTCCCTCTCTCACCGTCTCTCTCTGTCAAGTAAATACATAAATCTTTAAAAAAAAAAAGTAACCCATTTAATCCTTCCAACAGCCCGATGAAGTAGGTACTATTATTATTTCCTGTTTACAGTTGAGGAAACAGAGGTGCCAGTAAATATGTAAAATTGCCCAAGGACGCTTACCTAGAAGATGGTGGAGCTTTGATGTGAACCCAGGCAGTCTGGCTGTAGAGTCCATGTTCTTAATGCTGCTGATTAGTTGACAATAATGTGAATGGTTTCCTTATCTTGGTAGTATATTATTTTATGTGCTGTCTTTAATTGTAGAGTGTGTTTATCCTTACAGGAATTTTAGGAGTCAGCAGAGGATTGGGCAAATTTCTGGTTCTCAGGTTTCCCAGCTGTAAAATAGGCATGATTCCATCTACCTTATGTTATTATTTTTTTAAAGATTTTATTTATTAGAGAGAGAGAGAGGGAGAAGGAGCAGGAGCAGGGCGTGGGGCAGAGAATAAAGGGAGAAGCAGACTCCCCGCTGAGCAGGGAGCCTGATGTGGGGCTCGATCTTGGGACTCTGGGATCATGACCTAAGCTGAAGACAGATGCTTAACTGACTGAGCCACCCAGGCGCCCCTGCCTGCTTTATATTATTAAGGGGATTATATAACAGCACTTTTTCTCAGTGTTTTCTCTGTGCTGGACAATATGCTGAGGGTTTTGCTGGAATGATAGGTGCCCAGATAACTGTAATATTCTCAGTTCTTGAGTACATTCCATGTGTCAGATACTTGACGTAATATACTACCTTCTTATATGGTGTAGGGGATGTTATTTTTTTAAAAATATTTTATTTATTTATTTGACAGAGAGAGAAACAGCGAGAGAGGGAACACAAGCAGGGGGAATGGGAGAGGGAGAAGCAGGCTTCCCGCCGAGCAGGGAGCCCAATGCAGGGCTGGATCCCAGGACCCTGGGATCATGACATGAGCTGAAGGCAGATGCTTGAGGACTGAGACACCCAGGCGCCCTGGTGTAGGGGATGTTATATGCTCAGTTTACAGATTGGAAAACCGAGGCCTAAAGAAACTAATTTGCTTGAATAATTTACTTCCTACCTCAGGTCCTTTGTATTTGCTGGTCCCTCTGACTGGCTTGGTTCCTCATTTATTCAGGACATTTTTTTTTAAAGTAATTAGCCTTTCAGTGAAGCATTCCTTGGTCATGTTATATAAAATAATGTCCTTTGCCTCCAGCATTCACTTTCCTCCTTAACTCTGGTATTGTGAAACTCACTAGACTTTTTTTTGCAAGCTGATCCTGAATTAAACTGATTTACTCTTTTTTTTTAAAGATTTTATTTATTTATTTGTCAGAGAGAGAGAGAGAGAGAGACCGAGCAGGGGAAGCAGCAGGCAGGGAAAGAAGCAAGCTCCCCAGTGAGCAAGGAGCCTGAAGCGGAGCTTGATCCCAGGACCCTGAGATCATGACCTGAGTTGAAGGCAGATGCTTAACCAGCTGAGCCACCCAGGGGTCCCAAACTGATTTGCTCTTAATGTACCAAGGTGGGCATTCCCTGGAATAGAGAACTGCTGTGGCATGTGCTTGGGCCTGTTTTAGGGTGGGAGTAGGGAGGTCGTAAAGTCTTATCTTACAGTTTTTAGAAGACTTTTCTTATGAATTGCCTTCAATTCCAGGAGGCGCATGTGCACTCAGCTCAGTTTCTAGGTTCTGTGAAGCCTTTTATCTCTTAGTAGAGGTCTGCCTTCCAGCTTCTTACTGTCTTAACTTTCAGTCCCCTCATTTTGCCTAAAGATTTGTTCATTGAGCTTTTATAGTGTATTTGTAATGAGCATAGTGTGGAGCTAGATATGAACTAGGGAGTTGGCTTCAGATGGGAGGATTCCTAGCTTTGCCACTTACAAATTGTAGGAAATGACATACATATAACGTATGTATATAGAAATATACGTATGTGTGTGTTTAAAAAAACTGCCATGTATTGAAATTTTAATGATGTTTTAGTTAATATTTTGATAGCACATAAGTCATTATTTTATGATGTCCTGGAATGCATACCTCTTTCTTTGCACTTCTTGAAAAATTTCTTGCAATGATTTATGTAGTTGGAACACAGTAGTAATAATATTGTATGTGCTCTTGCATTTAAATGGTAGCTGATTTTGGAGAGAAAGAGATGAATTAGGTCTTAGATACTTCAACCTTAAGCTGATGTTAATGCAATCGGAGTTCAGTAGATAGAAGAGTGGGAGATATATGTTAGGGATTCCTATGCTTAGAGTACATTGGCTTTTAGAGGGGAGAATTTATAAAAAGGATCAGAGGGTTGGGGTGAAAAGTCATTGTTGGACAGGAGAAAGAAGTAGGACTGTTAATAGAGAGTGTTCATGGAGATAGAAAATCTAGGAAAATGTAGAATAAAATCCTGAAGTGTCTACATTTGAAAAGAATCCAGGTGGCATGTTCTCTCCTCTGGGAGATGCTTTTAAATTATATACAATATAAATACTAGTTCCAGTTATTTCAAGTTGAAATTATCTTTAAAGCTGATAATAATCAATGATTATCCTTATGTAGATTGTTTTCTTTGTGGCATCTCTTGGGAGTTGGGTTCTTCTTGCACACTGGATCCCAAGTTACCAAGAATAAGACTAAGCTGGGAAGCGTTCTAGGACAAGGGACGGCTTACTACTTTCTAAAAAGTCAACTAAAAATTCATTGGAATTATTTTGTATGAAACATTTATGTTAGTGTGGATAATCAAAGAACCGATTGTACTTAAATATGTGAGTGATATTAGTACACTGCAATTTGATGTCCTCTGCAAAGCAGCTATGATAATTATGATTGGATTTGTTGGAGTCTATTTTGAGAAGGAAAATCTTTTTTTTTCTTCGCTCTGTACTTCTATGTGAAATAAAGTGTATAGGTAACAACTTCAATTTTCTTCAAGTTTTGTGGAAAAGTTATCTTGGGTAGAAATAATACTAGACATGAATATCTTATAAAATCTAACTTTTCTGCTTCTTGGGATAATATTATGAAGAGAAATTACTGTTACCAATCTGGAAAACTACCCATAATTCTAATGCTTTTTTCATTCCAAAAATATTTATTTTTTAATTTTGGTAAATGTAAAATTTTACCATTTTAAGTGTACAGTTCAGTGGCATTATTCATTGTTGTGCAAACATTACCACCATCCATCTCCAGCATTGTTTCATCATCCCATAATGAAACTCTGTACCCATTAAACAATTTCCTATCTCCCCTCTGCCCTCAAACAGTCCCTGATAAACCAGTGTTCTTCTTTGTGTCTATGTATTTGACTATTCTAGGTACCTCATAAAAGAGGAAGCTTAGAATATATGTCCTTTTGGAACTGTCTTATTTCACTTGACATAACGTTTTTAAGGTTCATCTATTTCGTACGATGTGCCAGAATTTCCTCCCTTTTTAAGGCTGAATAATATTCTGTTGTATGTATATGACACATTTTGTTCATTCATCCATGATGGACATTTGTGTTGCTTCTACCTTTTGGCTGTTGTGAAGAATGCTGCTATGAATATGGGGGTACTAATATCTTTTTGAGTCCCTACTTTCAATTCTTTCGTGTGTATGCCCAGAAGTACAATTGCTCCACTAATGTTTGAGTGTCTAGTATGTGGCAGGCACTGTACTAAGCACTGTAGATAAAGCAATGAGTCTGTCCCCTGCCCTCAAAAGAATTTAATTTACTGGGGGTAAAAGATACTAAATAACCACTTACAATTAAGTATGTTAAATATTACAAAAGGACAAGTACAGAGTGCCATGTGTATGTTTTATATGGTTGTAATGTATATATTGTTAGAAGAATACAAAACAGCAAATGCTTTTCCATATTCCAATGTAATCCCCTGCAGCACACCACTCCTTGCACCACTGCCTGAAAATCTTTTCTGCTTTTTTTCAACATTTAAAAAGTTAATGCCTGGAATTTATTTTTGACTACGGTGTGAGGTAGGGCTATTGTGATACTGTGATTTACAAGAAATATATATATGTTTGGTCTTTGACCCCATTCCTGGCACAAAGCTCCTAAAACTCTAGGAATTTCCTAAGTGTTAAGAGAGATTAAGGTGTCTTTAATTATGTTAACGAGGTTACTTTTGGAAAGCACTTGAGGATGGGGCTGGTTGGTTGCCAGTGGTGCCAACCCTGTGAGGAGTGGAAAGAGGGGCTGGAGATGGAATCCAGTCACCAGTGGCCAATGATTTAATCCATCATGCCTCTGTAATGAGGCCTCCATAAAGACAGAAAAGACCAGAGTTCTGAGAACTTTCAGGTTGGTAAACACCTGGAGATTTGGGGAGTGGTGAGCTCTGAGTGGACAGGGAACCTTCGTGTCCTTTCTCTGTACCTTGCTTTTTTTTTTTTTTATTAAAGAATTTTATTTATTTATTTGACAGAGAGAGAGATCACAAGTGGGCAGAGAGGCAGGCAGAGAGAGAGGGGGAAGCAGGCCCCCCGCCAAGCAGAGAGCCCGATGCGGGGCTCAATCCCAGAACCCCGAGATCATGACCTGAGCCGAAGGCAGAGGCCTCAACCCACTGAGCCACCCAGGCGCCCCTCTCTGTACCTTGCTTTATGTATCTCTTCCATCGAGCTATTCTGAGAATTATATTGTTTTATAATAAACCGGTGATCTAGTAAGTAAAAAGTTTCTCTGAGTTCTGTGAGCTGTTCTAGCAAATTAATTGAACCTGAGGAGAGGGTCTTAGGAACCTCTGACTTATAGCCGTTTAGTTAGAAGTACAGGTGACAACCTGAATTTGCAACTGTCCTCTGAAGTCCAGGGAGGCAGTCATGGGAAACTGCAATCTGTAGCTCATTGTCAGAAGCACAGGTAACCTGGGTTTGCAACTGGTGGTAGAAGGTTATGGTGGTGAGGGCAGTCTTGTAGGACTGAACCCTTAACCTGTGGAATCTGATGATATCTCGTGGTAGATAGTGTCAGAATTGAGTTGAATTCTAGGACACCCAGCTGGTGACTGGAGAATTACTGGTGCTCTTTGGGAAGAAAAACACAATGGAATTCGGTCCCAGAGCCAATTTATCTATACATACTTTTGTCTTTTTAAAAAAATTGAGTTATAGTTGACATACAATACTACATTTGTTTTAGGTGTACAACATAATGGAACTTTTGCCTTTTTTTGTGCCATGCCATGAACTACCTAATAATTTTCTTGCTATACGTTTGTGTGTCTCTTCCCCCTCTGTTTTAGATTGGAGGCACTGCTTCTATGAGTAGTTTTGTGGGTTTTTTTTTCCTAATTATGTCCAGCAGTGGGATAATGCTGTCAATCAGTATGAACTTTTTAAAGCTCTAAATAACTGAAGAGTTACTGTTTTCCAATAGGGTCGTACCCACCTAGCTGTGCCACCGTAGCTGTGATGTATGTTAACTACATTATCCTTGCTTTGGAGATGTTATTTTTAGGCAATTTTCCCAGTGACATCTCAAGATGCCTTTAATTTGCATTTCTTTATTAGCTAGAAGGAACATTAACTCTTATTTTTGAGCAAGGTATTTTGAATGTGACTGACAATACATAAGTTTAACCTGAGGGCCTTTTAATTATGAGTATGTAATAGTTTTCTGGTTAATTACTGGTAGTGATGGTTTTTAGTTTTAAGTAGATAGATATCTAATTATTTTAAATTGGATCTGTGTATTATTTTGTAATGTCTATTCACTTTGTGTTTTTAGTTCATTTCAATATACAAGTAGCAGTTACTTAGGAAACCTGCAATAATCTATCCATCATCTTGTCTAGCCCAATAGTGCTAAGTTGCATTCAGTGGACAGTTTGTAGATGAGCCATGTTGAAGTGTTTTTTAAACAGAGTATGAGAACCAGGGGGAAAAGCCCAGGTTTGTTTTTTTTTAAAGACTTTTATTTATTTGTCAGAGAGAGCACAAGCAGGCAGAGTAGCAGGCAGAGGCAGAGGTCGAGAAGCAGGCTCCCCACCAAGCAAGGAGCCCAGTGCGGGACTCGATCCCAGGACCCTGGGATCATGACCTGAGTCGAAGGCAGACGCTTAACGACTGAGCCACCCAGGCGTCCTCCACAGATTTTTTTTTTTACTGCAGTGTAACTTTTTAGCAATTAAATTTTTATTAGTTCAGTGTGTTTCTTGATAGTAATGCTTATTTTTAGTCATGAACAGGGTAGATAAAGTAAAATTGGCTGTTAGACATTCTTTTTAAAAAATTAAATGATTAAAAAATAATTACCTGATTGCATTTATGGTATGTCAGGTGGTAGTCCATAGACTACTTCTAGGAAGAAAGTCCATAGATTCCCCGTTGAGATTTTGTGTGCCAAGGCACTGTGAAACCAATGGAAAAAGATACCCTTCTTTAGGATATCTGAGAATGCTCTGGACTGTCTAACTTTTGAGTAATTAAAGATGCACTGGCAACTTTAAAAAAAAGATTTTTATTTATTTGCTTAGAGAGTGCGAGTGGGGGGAGGGATAAAAGAGGGAAAGGGAAAGAGAATCTGAGGCAGACTCCACGCTAAGTGCAGAGAGCGGGACATGGGGCTCGATCCCAGGACCCTGGGATCATGACCTGAGCCGAAGCAGACTCTTAACTGACTGAGGCACCCAGGCACCCCAACTTTTTTTTTTTAAAGTAAGCTCTGCACCCATTGTGGGGCTTGAACACAAAACCCCTGAGATCAAGAGTTGCATGCTTTACGGACTGAGCCAGCTAGGCGCCCCTGCACTAGCAACTTTGTAGTGAAACAGTTTTCAGGTCTGGGGAGAGAAGCTCGGGGTAAATGGAAATACAGAGTAGTTAATTTTCTTTTTTCTTTTTTTTTTTTTTTTAATATTTTATTTATTTATTTGACAGAGAGAGAGAGATCACAAGTAGGCAGAGAGAGAGGGGGAAGGAAGCAGGCTCCCTGCTGAGCAGAGAGCCCGATGCGGGGCTCGATCCCAGGACCCTGAGACCATGACCTGAGCTGAAGGCAGAGGCTTTAACCCACTGAGCCACCCAGGCGCCCCCAGAGTAGTTAATTTTCAAACATTTTATAGATTGATTTACTTTAGCTAGGAACACAAATTGTATTTATAAAAAATACAAAAAATATTTAAAAATTGTATTTATAGCTTTAGTTAAAATGATTATACATGTACATGTGAGGTTATGTTTAAACGTGCGTGGAGCCGTGCTCCCCTCTCAACACAGTCACCTTGTTTTATTTTCATGGTAGCTTTTACCACTGCTTGGTATTTTCTTTCTTTGTGGACTCTCTTTCCTGTACTAGAATTTAAGCACCATGGGAGCAGGGACTTTGTGGTTTAATGCTGTAACCTTGGTGGCTCTGACAGTATCTGGTGCCTAGTAGGTACTCAAATATTTGTTGAATGAATGACTTATTTAGTAATTTATCTGGATACTTGGGGTGCCTGGCTGGCTCAGTTGGTAGAGCATGAGACTCTTGATCTCAGGGTCATGAGTTTGAGCCCCACATTGGGTGTGGAGCCTACTTAAAAAAATGATAGTAATTTATCTGGATACTGACGAATTATTTAGAAATAAATTCAGTTTTAGTTGTGAATATAACTAAACTTACGAACTTTTAGAAATCGCTCAGGATTTTTTGCTTTTTGTTTAAATCATTTTGAGAAGTGGAAAAAGTTTTGAGATCTGAGGGGCTTGGGCTTGTCAGTATTACTATAGAATACAATAAATTAGAGGTAAGGCTAAAAAGGATGACAGTCTCCAAAGTTCATTAAATAAATCTTGTGCCATATGTAACTATGCCTGAGCTAATTATGTGGGTTATGACTATTAGCATATTTTTTTCTGATCATTTTTATCTTCACAAGTTAAGACAAACTTTTACTCTTAAGCGTCTGATTTGGTGTATTTCCAAACTTAGTTTCTTTTGCAAGTTGCAGAAAAGAAGTCTAAAACCAGTGAGAAAAGAATAGTTAGAAACTGTATTGCTTTTTTTGCCACCATCTTGTAGGAGGATTGGGGGAGGGAAGTATGTTTGCTTGCACTGTATTTTCCAGTGTCGAACATATTACCTAATATTAAATTCCATATGTGCTGCTCATTATGTGTGTTAATCAAGTGTAACAGTAGTGATGATTCCAGCATAGTTTTAGAGCATTGTAGAGTTTACGTAGCACTTTCAGTTTGTCCTCATAATAATCCTTTAGGGGGATGGAAGTCTTGTGGTATTTAGGCAGTTTTACAAAGGAAGAATTAGCCTTTCAGAGGTGCGAAACACGGCTCAAGGTCACACAACTAAATGTGGTAAAATAAATTCTAGAACATGCATTTTTGTTTCCTGGTTCTGTGTTCCTTAGAGCTATAGAATTTTAGATAAGGAAGAAGCTTTAATGACTCTTAATCTCATATATATAAATTATGAAATAATTTAACATTACAAAGCTAGTGTGCCAGGACTGCAATCCAGCTCTCCTCAGATTGGTTCTGTCTTGTTTCTAATCTTCATGTCTCTGATCTTGGAAATGTGTATGTTATTGAATGAATTGGCTGGTTGGTAACAAAGGTATTTGGGTTTCTTAATAGTTTTCTGGTTCGTGTGTGTGCTTGTAATGGTGAATAGCTTCCTGAAATATTTGTATGTATTTTGAGGCATCTTGGGATAGTGGAAAGAACATAAGCCTTAGAGCCATGCAAATTTAAGTTGGAATCTTATGACTCCTTTTCTCAACTGTGTGACCTTGTGGAAATTACCTAACTTCTTTATTTTTTTCATCCGTAAAATGGGAAGGCTGTCACCTACCTTAAAATAATTAAAGATGTGTCTTATGTTAAGTTTCTGACATGTGTAATGTGCTCCATAATGTTAATATTATTTTATAAAATGTTTCATATGAAACTCACTTTTTGCAATACAGAAAGGAACAGCTAAGGTGAAAACAAATTTTGGGGCACCTGGCTGGTTCACTTGGGAGAGCATCGATGCTTGTTCTTGGGGTTGTGTGGTCAAGCCCCATGTTTGGAATAGAGATTACTTAAATAAATAAAACTTAAAAATTTGAGAAAGCATTTATAGCAAATATGACCAAAGGTTTTATATTACTTAGCATTCGTACAAATTGATATAAACAACTATTCTGATCTTAAATGTTAGTGGATTTGAAGGTTTTAATAATAGTACTACCACTTATCGAGTCTTACTAAGTGCCAGACACTAAGTGAAGTGCTTGACAGCTGTCATTTTTAATCTTTAGGCAGTAGTAACCTTGCAAAGAATAGGTGCATATTTCCCATTTTACAAATAGCCCAAAATTGTAGAAATGTACCTTGTCTGTAATCAAGAGCCCTAAAATAAATGTTGGTCTACATGGATCTAATAATGAGGAAATCAGGAATAATTCAACATAAAATCTATGTACAGGAAGCAGTGTTAGTTATAGTGAAATATTGGGGTCAGTCTTAATGTCTTAACAATAAATAAGTAGGTTACAGTACATCATATCTGGTGGAATTTCATGAAACCCTTAGTAGTTTTTATTATGACTATTACAGAAATGGTAGAAGTGCATATACCAATGAAAAATTATGCACTGTTATCCATTCTGTGTTTATAGTTTTATTTTTATTTTTTTTAAATCTTTGTTTCTTTTTAAGATTATTTATTTATTTATTTGACAGAGAGAGAGAGAGAGAGAGAGAGAGAGACACAGCGAGAGAAGGAACGCAAGCAGGGGGAGTGGGAGAGGGAGAAGCAGGCCTCCCACCGAGCAGGGAGCTCGATGCGGGGCTCGATTCCAGGACCCTGGGATCACGACCGGAGCCCAAGGCAGAGGCCCAACGACTGAGCCACCCAGGCGCCCCTGTGTTTATAGTTTTAAAGATACTTATTTATTTTAGAGTTTAGAGAGAGCGAGCAGGCGAGCAGGGAGAGGGCAAAGGGAGAGGGAGAGAAGCCAACTCCCCTGACTCAGGGCTTGATCCCACGACCCTGAGATCATGACCTGAGCTGAAATCAAGAGTTGGATGATCAACCTACTGAGCCACCCAGGCGCCCCTGTTTCGTGTTTATATTTCTGAAAAAAATTTACACCTAGGCATTCATGCACATGTCTATAGACAAAGCCTGGGAAGAAAAAATGAAAATAAGTGATTTATTAGGGTAATGAATACTGTGTGCTTGTTCTGAGTTTCTTAAAGGTAATTTTGTGAAAACCAAGGTCATATGCTTCCTGTGTAGTGTGCATTGAAGAGCATTGCCCTTAAAATATTCAGGGGGTTTGACCTAGATACATGGTCCAATATATTGTATCTTAATACTTTGAGGGGACTTTAATACTATGAACTACTGGCTTTTTACTTTATTCTTCGAGTGGACTCTCAGCACATGATATCAGTCAACTATTAGATTTTACCATGGAATTTTAGTGTTATTCTTCTTGTTCTTGAAAATTACAGCCACAGTAAGTAGACTTATATTATATAACCCATTTTTTCCCTTAACGGATTTGAGAATCTTCAACTTCTTGGTGACATGAAAGAAGCATGCTTTAAGCCCCATTGGGACATTTATATTTCCCAATGCCGTATTATGAGGGAAACCATCCACTGTAATCTTGTATGCCCATTGCTTTTTGTGTAGTTTGTCAGTCAGCAAAGCAAATACTTTACTGCCCTCTGCCTTTCAAATTACTTCATACATTTTATGGTTGATATATTTTATGGTATTTGTGTTCTTTTCTGTTTCATTGCTTCCATAAAAAAGACTGGTTGAGGTGTTAGTTTTGACTCCTTCTCCTTTTCATCTGTGAGTACTACAAGACACAGAACACCATTGGTTCTTGTATTTCTCATTTATATATGGATTTTAAAATAAGCTTGTTAGAGTTTGCCTATGTAAATAATATGATGGTCTTGGTGGTTTGAAAACTTACCAGAATACTTTTTCGGTTGTGTCGAGTTGTGTTCCAGTTAAGGGTATTGTTATATTGATAGCCCCACCACCACATGTGTGTGCTCTTGTACACACTCCTCTGTTTGATTTGTTTGTTTGTTTTAAGATTTTATTTGTCAGAGAGAGAGAACACAAGCAAGGGGAGCGGCAGGCAGAGGGACAAGTAGGCTCCCTGCTGAGCAAGGATCCTGA
The DNA here is from genome assembly GCA_028534135.1 of Potos flavus. NCBI lineage: Eukaryota > Metazoa > Chordata > Mammalia > Carnivora > Procyonidae > Potos > Potos flavus. Next base: position 22,420,998 of record CM052901.1, on the reverse strand, counting down.
TGCAGAACTCTATCCCAGGACCCTGGGATCTTGACTTGAGCTGAATGAAGGCAGATGCTTAATCAACTGAGCCATGCAGAGGTCCCTGATTTTTTTTTTTTAATTTTTAAAGATTTATTTTTCCATTTGAGAGAGAAAGTGACTGCTAACTTGCCCGAACGAGTGTGTGTGGGGGGGTGGTGGAAAGGTGAAGGGTAGAGGGAGAGAATCTCCAAGCTGACTCCCTGCTGAGCGTGGAGCACAAAGCAGAGCTGGATCCCCCAGCCCAGGAGGTCATGACCTCAGCCAAAATCAAGTGTTGGTGTTCAACCGACTGAGCCACCCAGGCACTCTGTCTGATTTGTTTTAAACTAATATTCAGGGAATATGTCTGCAAGTGAAACCATTGAGAGTTCCCTGTATTCTTTGGAATGTTTGCCTTTCTTGTGTATTTTACACAGACGTTGTCTGGGAGACTTACAGGTTCTATGGCATGGTTTTCATGTCTTCAAAGGATTTTTAAAATGTTTTGCACAAACTACTTTGAAAGAAGGAGTAACTGTATTATTACTTGTATAAAAATAATGATCTCTTCCCATGATAAAAATTCAGTACAGAAGAGGTGTAATGTGAAAAATCCAGTCCCTCCATTCCCAGTTTCAGAAGTAACCACTGCTAATAGTTTGTTTGTATCCTTCTAGAAAATTTGTAAGCATAAACAGATTGTATCATATTTATATGTATTGATGTGTGGGATTCCTGGCCGGCTCAATTGGTGGAGTATGCGACTCTTGATCTCAGGGGTATGAGTTCGAGCCCCACATTGGATGTAGAAATTACTTAAAAATAAAGCCTTTAAAAAAATAAAGCTTGGGTGCCTGGGTGGCTCAGTCGGTTAAGCGTCTGACTTTTGATTTCTGCTTAGGTCATGATCTCAGGGTCATGAGATTGAGCTCTGCATTGGGCTCCATGCTCAGTGGGAAATCTGCTTGAGATTTTCTCCCTTCTCCCTCCATCCCTCCCCTCCACTCTCATGTGTGTGTGCAAGCACTCTCTCACTCTCTCTCTCAAATAAATAAAGCTTTAGAAAAATTTTTTGAAAAGCTTATACGTATTGGTCTGTAATTTGTTCTTTCCACTTGATGACATTGTCTTACATTTTATAGTATCAGCATATTTTTTAGCAGTATGTACTTCATATTTATGAATCTAATTATCCCCCATAGCTTTTAAAAGTGTAGTTTTTTTCCTGGGAATACATGTAATGTACTGTTTTTTTCTTCCAGAAAAAGTGGTATTGTATTATTCTTTGTACTAAGTTAGCCTAGACAATTTCTGTTGTGTGGAAGGTTCATGGGGATGTGATTTAGGGGATACTTTATGTCAAAAAAACTTTATATATGTATTATAATGGTGTCTTTTCAGAGTGATGAATTGTGTGTAAGATGCAGTTTTTGTCCTCAAAGAGTTCACAGTCTTAATACGGAAGGTAGCACAGGAAACAAAAACATAAAAATACAGGATCATTATTGTAATGATGGAAACTTGTGTAAAATATAGGAATAGAAAGAGGTAGTGATTTTCTGGGAGACTAAAGGGAGTGTGCTTTAGAGGGGTTGAGTAGTGATTGAGATTCAGTAGAAGTTTATCAGGGCATTCCAAACCAACCAACCTACTCCTTCTCTCCTTCTTCCTCATACGTTGTAATAGTATCCAACTGCTCTCAGTTCTCTTAACATTCCACGCTGTGTGATGCCTACATGTTTCTTTGCTTGAGCTTTCTAATGCCTGGAATATTCCTGCACCCACTTGCCAGCAGAACTGTATATGTCCTTCCAGATTTAGATTGGGGTCACATGGAAACCATATTTAAGCTCCTCTTTCCCAGTTAAGAGCCACTTCTCTGTGCCCTGGGGCTTCCTATGCATATTTATGCCAGTGTACTTTCACTGTACTCAATTGTGTAATTGCTTGTGCGACACCTTCACTGTACTGTGAGCTCATTTGAGGAGGATGACTGTGTTTTATTCATTTCCCCCAATATTTTATTATGAAAAATTTACAACATACATAATTCTACGGGGATCACCCATATATCAATCACCTAGATTCTGTCTTTAACATTTTGCTATACTTGCTTTGTCAAATATCCATCCATTTAGCCATTGCTCCCTTCTCTCCATCGTCATTGACCTTTTTTTTTTTTTGATGCATTTCAAAGTAAGTTGCAGACATTAGTACCTTTCTACCCCTAAAGACGTCAGCATTATGGTCATTAAATGGAGTTCATGTTTTATTCATCTTCATCCTTTTTTAAAATTTTGAAAATTGTGCCTGTTATTTTTATCATCAGGGCTCTCACAGTGCTAGTATAGAGGTGCTTAATATTTGAATTGAAATCCTTTATTTTGTGCATTTAACTATAAATGTATTGCACTTGTAAGGAGCAATTCATTAAGGGCTGGATTCGAGAGAATTTCATAGAACAGGGATAATTATTATCATTATTAGAATAATGTATTGTTTAAAGGCTGAAATAAATACTAGGTTAACAGAAAAGGGTAGTTAGGCAATGGATTCGTGGATAGGGTAGGGAGGAATAGCTAGGTTGAGAGGATACCAGGAACTGATGTTAGAAGCTAGGGTTTTTATTGGGCTTTAAAGAATGGTTCTAGGTTGAGTAGAAGAGGTGGTTATGGCTACAGGCTGGAGAAAACTACCTTTTGTGGAATAATGAGACAGGAATTGTAATTGGAGCCCTAGGTTCAATTTCATTAATAAAAACATTAGTTTTTGGTTGTTGCAGGATCTCCTCGGGATTGGGAAGTGGCTTGATGGTGTTAAAATATGACAAGTGCTAAAAGAGGTTATCTTGTATTTTTCTTAAACTCATAGTTTAAAAAAATAAACTTTATTTGATACTTGTTTTCAATTAAGTAAACTTTTGTCTTGGTTATTCAGACTTTCTAGAAAGTAGTAGTTCCTGGTGTTTCTATAGAATATAGAAATTGGAAAGAGGAAGAAGATTCCAGTTGCAAATTGAAGTCCATATGGAATAAAGTTCCTGGAGATTTTCAGTCTTGGTTAACTTAAACTTGGGCAATATCTTCTAGAAAAGACCCATTTCCTTCTTGTGGAAAGAAAGAATGGTATGGTGACCACTGGTGGCTTTAGACTCTGGGAAGCTTCTTAAGGACATTTTGGGGAAATGAATTGAGCTGTGGGTTTCTGGCATTTGAGTGAATAAAGTTCAGATGATTAAGTGGCCCAAGGCAGGAAAGGGGAAATGTGTTTGCTTCTCTTCCTAACTGCTCATGCCTTCCCTGCCTCTAAAACTGGGTCATTCTGTATATCAGAGGTTGCAGATTCTATGGCTTACAGCGGCTTTTCTTAAAGTGTGGTATGGACCCAACTATGTAGGGTATTTATGAATAATACAGATACCTGAGACTTTTATACATATTACTGTAGAAGCCCTAGGTGTGGGTCCTGTGACATTGCATTTTAATATGCATTTTAGGGACACCTGGGTGGGTCAGTTGGTTAAGCATCTGTGTTCAGCTCAGGTCATGATCCCAGGGTCCTGGAATCGAGTCCTGCATCAGGCTCCTTGCTCAGTGGGGAGTCTGCTTCTCCCTCTGCCTGCCGATCCCCCTGCCTGTGCTCTCTCTGTCTTTCTGACAAATACATAAATAAAATCTTTTAAAAAAATAAGCATTTCGTATGATTCTTATGCAATTGGAATTTAAGAGAAGCACTCTTTTACACATAGACTTTTCCATTATTTATTTATTAAGTGATCAACCATCAGTGTTATGGTGGAGCCACTGCTCCCCTTCAGAAAAGCACAATTACAGGTGGCAAATGCCTATTGGCTTTATAATAAGATTGATGGTAAAATGGCAGCTGTTGGGGATTTTTTGCTGCTCGAGATTTTGCTACGGATCATTTTGTGTACACAATTGTAAGGAAACAATTGTTTTTAGTGCTTGTATTGAACAAGGTATATAAGATATTTCAGGGGTTTTTCTATATAATCATTTTAGATACTTAGATACAGATGAAGGAAACCCAACACATCTTATATTTGAAATGGATTGATTCAGAAGACTTTAAAGAGCGTAATCTCATTTATGTTCTGAAGAGATGGTATGTAGATTAGCCTAAAAAGATACCCATCTGTTTGTGAAGCAAATATGCAGAAGACAGGTTCAAGCCCAGATTTTTTCCTCTTACCACCTGTGTGACCTTGGGCAAAACTCTTAACCTTTGAAAAAATATTCAGTGTTCATCAGTGTTCAGTGAAAGTTGATGATGTGTTACAGAAACCATTTTATGACATTACTTAGGTATTTTGATAAGACTTCTGGTTTTACCATGATGTAAGGGCGTTTTTCTTTTTGGGTATGATACAGAAATAATGAGGTGAACAGAAAAAAACCCTTTTCAGACTTTTTTAAAAGCATACTTGGAGAGAGAGAAAATGTGCAGATTACAAAAAATATGTAAGGGGGATAGGTAGTGCATCAAAGAAACATGGAGAGTAATAAGCTAGCTCAAGAGGAGATGGCTGATCTCAAATCTCAAGTGCAAAAGATACCTTTCGTATGTGGCAGTGGGAGCAGATAAAGAGGTGAGCAGACTGGAAGATAAAGCCTTGGTGGACAAGATTTAGTCAGACTAGGAGAGATGATAGGGGCTATACGTAACAGCTATTGCATTGCACAAGGACGCCATTTTAGCAGGAAGTGATCTGTCTTTGTGGAAGCAGTGGATAGAATCTGTTTTATCAAGCTTGATCCTAACACTTAAAGAGCTTTTTGAAGTTGGCAAGAAAGAGATAATCAGCCTGTTTGGAAAATGGGCAAATTACATGAACAGAGTGTTTATGGAAAATACAATAAGAATGGCTCTTAAATAAACGTAAGGAAATTAGAGAAGCACAAATTAAAACTGCAAGTACCCCTCTTTAGCCAGACCTATTTGGTTCCTGATTTTCATTAGCAAGAGCTCAGATAATGATGAATACTGCATTATCCAAATCTTTTGGTTTGTCAATTTTGAATAACGGGATTTATTCAAAGTATTTTTGGTTTCTAAGTTTGTGAAGTAGAACCTCATTTAAGGAGATTCTCCTATGTCCTGAATTTTTCACAATAGCAGATTGGCAAAAATTTGAAAGTTTTTTTTTTTAAACTTTTCTTTTTAACATTTATTTATTTGAGAAATTTAGAGGGTGTGTGTGCATGTGGGGGAGTAGGAGGAGGGGCAGAGGGGGAGGGAGAGGGACAAGCTGACTGCACTGACCGAGGAGCCAACACAGGGCTCTATCACATGACACTGAGATCACAACTTAAGCTGAAACCAGGAGTAGGACACTTAACTGACCACACCACCCTAGGTGCCCCCAAAATTCAGAAGTCTTGACAGTGCTGTTAGTGAATGTGCAGAAACAGATCCACACATTGGTTGCTCGTGGAAGTACAGATTGGTATAGACTCTGTCTAGGGAGGCCAATTTTGGTATTATCTATTAAAATTACAAATGCTAATGGCCTTTGGCTAAAATCTTTAATTGTGTCCATTGGGATGAAGGACAGCTTATGTGTTAATTGATCGAAATGACCAGAGCAACATTGAATTAGTTTAAGTGGCTAAAGCATAGTTTTGGGGTTCCACTGTAGATGTTAGAGAAATTAATTAGAAGGAAGCATTTGACTGGTAATGGAGGACAGCACTGATGGACATAGATTTTAAAATTTTTTATTAAGATAATTTACATAAAGTCCAGTTCACTCTTTTTTTAGTGTCCAGTTCTATGAGTTTTGGCATATGTGTATAGTTATGTAAACATCTTCACAATCAAGATATATTACAGTTCCAGTACCTCCACCCCCAGATCTCCCCAATAATCCTTGGTGTAATCAGTCTTCCCAGCCTGAGCCCCTGGCAACCACTGATCTGTTTTATGTCTGTAGGTTTTTGGGTTCGTTCTTCCTTTCTTTCTTGCTTTCTTGCTTTTTCTAGACTGTCATATAAATGGAATCCTACAATAAGTAGCTTATTGAGCCTGGCTCCTTTCACTTAGCATAATGCATTTGAGATTCAGCTGAGTCATGTGTATCAGAAGTTTGTTCCTCTTTATTATTGGGTAGTATTACATTGTATGGGTGTAATGTAATTTGCTTATCCATTCACCAGTTGAAGGATATTTGGATTGTTTTTTACGTTTTAGTGATCATTAGTAAAGCCACCTGGAAGTTTTATACTTTTAGGTTTTTATGTTGAGGTTTTTATGTTGAGTCTAGCATTCATTCTGAGTTAATTTTTGCATTTGTTATGAGGTGTGGATTAAGTAACCTTTTTTGGCACATGAGTATCCAACCGTTTGAAAAGGACTGTCTTCATTGAAATGCCTTGGTACTTTTGTCAAAAACCAAGTGACCATGCGTATTGTGGGTCTATTTCAGGTTTCTAGTTCTGTTGGTTTGTCTTGATCACCATTTGTACTGTCTTGATTACTGTAGCTTTATAGTAAGCTGTGATATAGTGTATAGTGTGGGTTTTCTAAATTTGTTCTGTTTCAGAATTGTTTTGGCAGTTGTAATTTTTTTGCCTTTTCACCTAAGAATCAGTTTATTGATTTTGAAGGGGGGAAAAAACCTTGTTAAGATTTTTAAAAGATATTTTATTTATTTATTTATTTGAGAGAGAGAGAGAGAGAGTGTATGTGCAGGCGCAGGCTGGGAGAGGGAAAGAATCTTAAGTGGACTCTGCTGAGCGTGAAACCTGACAAGGAGCTGCATCCCATGACCCTGAGATCACAATCTGAGCTGAAACCAAGAGTTGGATGCTCATCCAACAGAGCCACCCAGGCACCCCAAACCTTGCTAGGAATTTGATTTTAAACATTTTTAAGTTTTATTTTGGCATAATACTAGATTCATAAGTAGTTGCCAAAACAGGAGAGAAGTTTTCCATGTATTCTTCATTCAGTTTCAACCAAGGAAAACATCTTGTATAACTATAGTACAATATCAAGACCAAGAAATTGGCATTGGTGTAATCCACACGAGTTTATTTAGATTTCTATAGTTATATGTGTACTCATTTGTGTGACTGTGTTTATGTTTATGGTTCTGTCCAATTTTTAAAAAAGATTTTATTCATTTTAGGAGAGAGACAGCACAGAGCAGAGGGGAGAGGGAGAGGGAGAAGCAGACTTCCCTCCTGAGCAGGGAGTCTGATGTGGGGCTGATCCCAGGACTTGGAGATGATAACCTGAGCCGAAGGCAGATACTTCCACCCAGGTGCCCCGATTCTGTCCAGTTTTATCACAGGTGTAGATGGGTGTAATGACCACCATGAAGAAATAGAACTGTTCCATCATCACAAAGATCCCTCATACTACTTATTTATAGTTATATTCATCACCTTCCTTCACCTTCCTCAATTCTGTCCCTAATCCCTGGCAATCACTAATTTGTTCTCCATAATTGTGTCATTCTGGAGGCTCTTATATAAATGGAAATCATACAGTATATAACCTGTTGAAATTAGCTTTTCTTCACTCAACGTAATTGTCTTGAGATTCATCCAAGTTGTTGCATGCCATCAGTTACTTCCTTTATATTGCTGAGTCATATTCCACAGTATGGATGTACCATAGTTTGTTTTAACCATCGACTCATTGAAGGATATTTGAATTAGGGTTTATATTAGTTTGTGTTACTTTGCTAGGGTTCTGATTAAAAAGTACCAGAAAGTGGGTGGCTTAAATGACCAATCTATTGTTTTGCACTTCTGGAGGCTAGATATCCCAGATCACGGTGTCAGCAAGGCTAGTTCCTTCTGAGGGCTGTGGGAGAGGGTCTGTTGCATGTCTCTTACCAAGCTTCTGGTGGTTTGCTGACAATCTTTGGTGTTCCTTGGTTTATAAAAGTGTCACCTTGGTCTCTGCCTCTGTCTTCACCTGATGTTCTCACTGTGTGCATGTTTCTCCAAATTCCCCCTCCCCCATTTTTAAAATATTTTTTTATTTTTACGTAATCTGCACCCAGCGTGGGGCTCAAACCGACAACTTCAAGGTCAAGAGTTGCATGCTCCATCAACTGAGCCAGCCAGGGGCCCCCAATTTTCCCTGTTTTATAAGCACACCAGTCTTATAGGATTAGGGCCCACACTGAAGTCCTCATTTTAACTTGATAACTTCTGTAAAGACCGTAACTCCAAGGTATGGGGGATTAGGATTTCAAAATACGAATTTTGGGGGGACACAATTCAACCTAGAACAAAATCGTTTCCTACTTTTGGCCATTACAAATAAAACTGCTGTGAACATTTGCATTCATATTTTTGTGCGGATGTAGATTTCCATTGCTCTGGGATAAATGCTTGGGAATAAGTGCTGGTTCTTATGGTAAATGTATATATGGTTTTCTAGTTCTAAAAATTTTTACATATAACAATACAATTTACATATATAACATTGTGTAAGTTTAAGGTGTACAGTGTGTTGATGATACATTTATATATTGCAATATGATTACCACCATAGCTTTAGATAACACTTCTGTCTGGTCACATATAGATCATTTCTTGGGGCACATGGGTGGCTTAGTTAAGCATCTGACTTTGGCTCAGGTCATGATCTCAGGGTCCTGGCATTGAGCCCCACTCAGCAGGGAGTCTGCTTCTTCCTCTCCCTCTGCCCCTCCCCCCCAACTCATGCAGCATGCACTTTTTCTCTCTCTCAAATAAAAATAAATAAAATCTTTTAAAAAAAGATCATTTCTTTTTTTGTGGCAAGCATGTATGGCTTTTAGGAGTAACTTCTAAACTTTTTACCAGAGGGGCTGTGTCATTTTACAGTTCCACCAGCACTATATGAGAATCTGTTTCTTTGCATCTTTGCTGTCATTTGGTTTTGTCACTACTTTTTATCTTGGCCATTCTGATAGGAATAGTGATATCTCATTGTTCTTCAATTCAATTTTAGCATGTGTTATTAAAGGTTTTTTTTTATAGCTACCTTTTTTCTCTTACACTTAAACTCTTGATTTTTAATGCCATAACACGATTATTTGCTATCCTACAGTAAAAAGAAAATAGCTTCAGAAGAACAGAATCAGTATTAAAACAACAAAACTATTAAGTCTAAATTTTCTTTTTATTTCTTTTTGTTTTTGGAATTCATTTCACTAGGGATGTTGTGTTTTGCAATCTTATCAAAAGTGCTTTCTCTGTATACTCATTTGATGTACACGATTAGGTTTATTTTTCTAAATTTTTTTCAACTTCAGGAATTTCAGAAATTCAGGTTTATGTCTCGAGTAGGTAATTCGTATTCCTAAATCAATAGTTAAAATTCCAAAAAAAGTTAAAATTCGATACAGAAAAGTATGCGTAGAAGTCTGCAGAGACTCCTGCCTTTGCTATTCTTTCTTTCATCGCCTCCCTTATAGACAACTTAAAAAAGTTTGTCAATCCTTCCAGTATTTCTTTTTATGCAAATACATCCATATATATATATATTTTTTTTAGGATTTTATTTATTTATTTGACACAGAGGGAGAGATCACAAGTAGGCAGAGAGGCAGGCAGAGAGAGAGGGGGAAGCAGGCTCCCCGCTGAGCAGAGAGCCCGATGCGGGGCTCGATCCCACGACCCTGAGATCATGACCTGAGCCAAAGGCAGAGGCTTAACCCACTGAGCCACTCAGGTGCCCCACATCCATATATATTTTTATTTTACTGTTCTTCCTTGAAAGTAGTATACTGGCAAAAACAATTTGTTATAGACATTGATATTGAGTGCCAGACCTAACAGAAGATGTTAAGAGTTGTGTTGATGATGCCTTCCATGGTGTGAGAGTTGAATCTGCGGTACTGACCTGAACCATTTCATAATCTGTCTGCAAGTTACGATCAATATGAATTAGTGAGATAGGTTCACTAGTACTTACACGGCTGATTATTACATCGTTGGAGAAATCTGCTTTTTACTGTTTTAGACAGAAAAAGAGACAGGTGAAATATAGTTGAGAAACTGCTTGTTACTCTAATTTTAGAAAAAGAGACAGGTGAAATATAGTTGAATACCTAGTAAGTTGTTATTGCTAGGCAAAGCAGGTAATAACAGGACTAACCTGTGTGTTGGGGGGGGCCATAATGAAGTAAAACTTTAAAATGACGCAAGTGGAATATTTGGCAAACATGAGCAGAATGATTTGCAAGAAGCAGTTGAAGAAATCTTTTTCTTGTTTGGAATTTATTAATCAGGAAGGCTGAACATAATCACTGATGATAGAGAGTGATTGCTTTTCATGATGAAAAGAGCATTTTGAGCACTTTGCCAAAGTAATGATCATAGAATAAAATGGGAGATACTTGTGTATGAAGAATCTCCTTATGCATGTTGTTCTCAGATTTCTGCTGAATTATTTGGCAGAAACTTTTTTGTGAAGTGGATCATTACAACACATGTTTTTCTGTAGAAAGGATTTTCTAATTGAGAAGTTTCTTTTCTAATGACATAGCAGATAAAATCATTAGTACAACAAATTATGTCTTAAAAGAAAGGTTGCAGTAACTATAAACCTCTCCAATTTAAGATAGTAGTTTTGAGTTCTCTGCAGTGTAGTATGCATTCAAGGGTACCTAATACTTAAAACATTAGTTCTAGGATATATTTTCCTTTAATAGCAAATCATTATTAATATTAAATGTGTGCTGAATCATTATTTTGCTTCCTTTGTTTTAGTATTTAGATAATCCTTTGGGGGGATGTTTTTCAGAATGCTTTAATATATTTGTGGTGGTTTAGAAATAAGGTAGTCTTTTGGTCTCAGTTGCTCTAGGACTTTAAAAAATTCCCATCATCTTAGAGCTCAAATTGATAGTCTTGTCTCCCTCTCTTTCATCATTGGATGGCATACCAAGGTGGATGAAATACACTCATGGGTGTATAAAGGCACTAAAAATGGAATAGGTTACAGGGCAATATGTGGGTGCCCCTTGTAACATCTAGTACCAGTAATCTATATATGTTTTAACATTTTGATATCTCTTCTTACTGGATCGTCTTTATGATATACACTAATGATAAGATTCCTCTCCCAAATTTAATGGAACCACATGCTATATTTTAGGGATCAGTAATTTGCATGTTAGCCTTTGACTGCAGCTTGCTTGATTGCTGCTAGAAGGTTCTTGTTGCTTTTTTTCCAGCTTTATGTTATGTGCTGTTCTCTTGTGGAAAACTGAAACTTATACCATCAAATTTTTAACAAGGGAGAGAAATGTTATTAAATGGATTTCAATGATTGTTTTCATACCATGTGGTGAGTAAATTTGAAAATGTAGCTGGAACTAGCTTACATTGTTCTACCAAGTGCTTTTTTTTCCCCCCAAAAAAGCTAGGTATTTCTTTGTATCCTTTGCCATAAGGTTCATTTTTGGTTCATTTTTACCATATTAAATAGATAACAAAATCTGTTTGGCAAAACAAAGTACTTTGAGTGTAGATACCAATTGTTAATGTCTTATTTATAAAATTATATTTCAGGGGCACCGGGTGACTCACTTGGTTAAGTGTTGGACTTTTGCTTTCTGCTCAGGTCATGATCTCAGGGTTGTGAGATTGAGCCTTGTGTGGGGCTCCATGCCCAGGGTAGAGCCTGCTTAAGATTCTCTCTCTCCCTCTCTCCATCTACCACCCCCTCCCTCTAAAAGAAAATTATATTTCAAAAGATATCAATACTTAAGGTCTATAGTATGCTTGCTCAGTAGAAAGGTGTTCTCAAATGTTTGATGATTTATGAAATCTTGTGAGTTTGTATGATAAAGGAGATGCTTACTTGATAAAAGGAGGTTGAAATTTAATTTTTTATTGTAAAAAACTCATGAAATTTACCATCGTAACCTTTTTTCTGGGAACAATAGAGTGAGGGGATGGGGAGAGGGGCAGAGGGAGAGAGAGAATCTTAAGTAGGCTCCATGCCCAGAGTGGAGCCCAACATGGGGCTCAATCTTAATGGCCCTGAGATCATGAGCCAAAATCAAGAGTCCAACGCTTAACTAACTGAGCTATCCAAGTGCCCCCCCATCTTAACCATTTTTAAGTGGACAGTTCAGCAGTTACATTGACACTGTTGTGTAACATCTCCAGAACTTTTCATCTTAAAAATCTAAAACTCTGTACCTATTAAACAACGCCCCTTTCCCCACTCCTTCCACCTCCTGGTAACCACCATTCTACTTTCTGTTTCTATGAATTTGGCTACTTTAGGTACCTCATGTCAGTGGAGTCATACAGTATTTGTCTTTTTGTGACTGACTGGCTTATTTCATGTAACATAATATCTTGGAGGTTCATGCTACACGTTGTAGCATGTGACAGGATTTTCTTGCTTGTTAAGGATGAATAATATTCCATTGTATGTATACGTTTTACTTTGTTGATCCATTCAGCTGTTGATGGACATGTGGGCTGCTTCCACCTCTTGGCTATTGTGAACAGTGCTGCTATGAATGTGGGTGTACAAATATATCTTGAGAATCAGCTTTCAGTTGTTTTGGATATGTACCCGGAAGTGGGGATTGTTGGATCATATGGTAGTTCCATTTAAAAATTTTTGGGGAACCTCCATACTTGTTTTGCATAGCAGATGCACAGTTTTGCAATCCTACCAACAGTGCACAGGTGTTCAGTTTTTTACACATCTTTGCAGACATTCGTGTGTATTTTGATTCTAACCATCTCAGAGGGTATAAGGTGGTATCTCGGTGTGGTTTTGATTTGATTTTGATTCAAGTCCTTTATCCATTTTTTATTTGTGTTATTTGATTTTTTGTTGTTGAGTTGTAGGAATTCTTTATATATTCTGGGTATTAAGCTCTTATCAGATACATGATTTGCAGATATTTTCTCACATTCTGTAGTTTGCCTTTTCACTCTGTTGATTGTGTCCTTTGATGTGTAAAATTTTTGATGTAGTCTCATTTGTCTGTTTTTGCTTTTATTACCAGTTTTTGGTGTCATATTCCAGAAATCATTGCCGAGTCCAGTGTTACGACGCTTTTCCTCTAACATTTCTTGTAGAACCTTTATAGTTTTAGGTCTTACATTTAGGTCTTTAACCCGTTTTTAACTAATTTTTTTATATGGTGTGAGATAATGAATAGTTCATCTTCATATTTTGCATGTGGATATCCAGTTTTCCTAGCACCAGTTTTTGAAGAAACTGATTTTTGTGTGTTGGCTATGTGTCCTGCAACTTTGCTGAATTTATTCTAATAGGTTTTTGTGTGTGTGTGTGTGAATGTGAAATTCTTAGGGTTTTTTATATATATAAGATCATATCATCTGCAAACAGGTAATTTTACTTCTTCCTGTTTTTTATTTCTTTTTCTTGCTTAACTGTTTCAGGTAGGACTCCTAATACTAAGTTGAATAGAAGTGGTGAGAGCGGGCATCCTTGCTTTATTTCTGATCTTAAAAGGGAAACTTTCAGTCTTTTACCATTCAGTATGGTGTTAACTGTGGGCTTTTCCTAAGTGGCCTTTGTTATGTTGAGGTATTTTCCTGCTATTCCTACTTTTGTTGAGTGTTTTTTTAATGATGAAAAGGTGTTGAAGTTTATCAAATGCTTTTTCTGCACCAGTTGAGGTGATTATGAAATTTTTTGTCCTTCATTCTCTTAATATGGAGCATTTCTTGATTTTCGTGCATTGCACCAGCATTGCATCCTGGAAATAAATCCGACTTGGTCATGGTGTATAATACTCACATTGTGCTGTTGAATTTGGTTCGCTAGTATTTTTTTGGAGGATTTCTGTATTGGTGTTCATCAGGGATGTTGGTCTGAGGTTTTTCGTAGTGTGTATCTGGCTTAAATTTACCTTTTAAAAAGTCATTTACATGTTTTACTCTTTAGGAAAGCTAAAAGTCAGGATTTAAATAAATGTCTGTGAATATGTGAAATAAAAATATGGATTTCTCTTGAAATTCAGGCAAGATTAGCTTGTTTTCATCTACTATGAAATCTGTCTTTATGTTATTGCTAGAAGTCTGCCAGTGAGCCCCCGCTGCCCAGTGTGAAGTGGGGTTGATGGTAATAATGCACTGTGCTTATATTATGTTGTATACCATTTACAAGTGTTCACACATGAATTTAGCTCATGGTTGTATATTTAATTTTCAGATCTAGATATTCACTTATACCAGCTAATTGGGTCTCACCTCTGAAACGTTGATAGCCGCTACACCCAGTTGTAATTATCACTGTTTATTCATAATGTCTTAACATACAGAAAGTAATGTCGGTGGGGGCACGTGTAGTTTTTAAATTAACTCACTGCAGAAAGCTGAATATGGCGTTCTGGTATAAATGAGATGAAGAGTGATCATTAATATTATTTTAAAAATTTATTTATGATTTAGCTATTGACCTTGGCAGACTGAGGTAAGATTTTAAGGTGATAGTATATGATAAAACAAACATTTTATCTCTTTTGATATTTAGCTGGATATATATTTGATATTTATATGTTTTGATATTTATTTATAAAAATCAACTGCAGCTTGTTAGGGCACACTGGGGAATCAGCAGACTTGGAATTAGATAGTTGATATATGTCCAGTATACCAGGTATGATATGATATCCAGTGTCTAGCAGCAGCCAGTGCCAGTATGGTAGACAGATGAGAGGAGGTTGTGGCATTCAGATTAGGGCAACTGGAGAGACAGAGACTGTTTTTAGAATGGGTTTAGGGGCAGGAATCCAGTTCCTTGGATGGGGTTGGTAGATAATTTATAGCAAGAACAAAGCAGGGTATCGATCCTGGGATGACTCAGGCACAGAGTACAACTGTGTATAGGGTGAAAGAGTAGTGGGTCTGCAGGAATAAGGCAGAACCTTTTTCTTACCTCCCTCCTCCTTCCCACCCCAAACCACAACTGGTAGTACTCATTTGTTGCCAAGTTCAGGAGCGGCGTGCTAAATTTTCTACAGAAATCAAAACTGATGGTCGAGATCTGGGGCAACCTCAGTATGTAGGTTGGGCCAGGTGATTCTAATTGTGTTTAAGACTGGAGTCCTATTTGGAAAGTATTGGGGGAATGTGGGTAGACAAGGAAACGAGGAAGATTGCTGAGCACCTACTATCACATACTTAAAAATAGGAAGGGAACAGGTGGATGTTTCCAGTTCTGTCTGGCTTTAGTTTCTGGCAATGTGTAGTGATGC
This sequence comes from Potos flavus, assembly GCA_028534135.1. Classification (NCBI taxonomy): domain Eukaryota; kingdom Metazoa; phylum Chordata; class Mammalia; order Carnivora; family Procyonidae; genus Potos; species Potos flavus. Next base: position 22,405,772 of record CM052901.1, on the reverse strand, counting down.
CATATCTGTGCCCCAGCTTGCTCCTTCCCTTCTTCCTGAAAGTAGAAATTGTTTCAGAAGTGTTCTGGCGTTAGTTGTGTTCAGTTTGTCTATTTAGTTATTGAGAAAGTCTTTTTTTTACTTTTGGCCTCCTGCCTTCCTTCCGTATATTATTTTTTAAGTTTGTAAGGGCAATATTTGACCTATCATTAGTGAAATTAGTGAAATTAGTGACCTATCATTAGTGAAAAATGTGGACAGGGTAATTAATTCTCTTGAGTGTGCAGATTTCTTCTAGTACCATTTCCAGATTACTTTTCCCTGTGCTACCATTAGAAATTCTTAAGGGCTCTATCCACGCTTATGCAAAAGAAAATATATTTGCAAATGATATATGTGGGTATCTATGATATGAGTATGCTACCAAGAAACGTTTTGGTTCGGGGCACCTGGGTGGCTCAGTCGGTTGAGCGTCTGTCTGCCTCTTGATCTTGTTTGGCTTAGGTCTTGATCTCAGGGTCCTGAGTTCAAGTCTCCAGGGGTTTAAAAACTGTTTTGATTAAAATTTTGTTACTGGTCTGGGTATGCATGATCATTGCTTGATTTGTCATTCTTTTCACCATGTCATCTCCTCAGAAGACTTATAGCAGAAATTGGGGAGATAAACATAGGGAGGAAAAATACCTTTTTGAGCAAGGAAAAAATCTTTTTTAAAATTCTTAGTAATCATTAAAGGGGCAGTAGATTTTCTTCTTTTGAAGGTATGTATTTACATGTAACAATTTTTTGGTGGTTTTGGTGAGCTTTTCATTTCTTAACTATGTACTCATAGTTGCCACCTACCATTTGATGTAAGGAATGGTAATAGCTTGCCTGTTTTGATTAAATATACTATTGTAGGAACTAAGTTTACCTTTTAACATTTCATGATCTCAACCTAAATGAGACTTCTTCCTTTTGTCTTCTAAGTAGGTAGGCCAGTAAAAGGAGCATGCCTATGGGTCTTGTCAGGAGTTCATGAAGTTTTTGTTTCCTGCTAACCTTGAATAGATGAACATGATAAAGATCTTTTTTTGGGGGCTCCTGGATGGCTCGATTGGTAGAGCATTTGACCCTTGATTTCGGGGTCATGAGTTCGAGTGCCATGTTCGGTGTAGAGATTACTTTTTTAAAAAATAATTTTATGATAGAACTCAGTTTTTTATAGCAACTTCATGAGATTATGGACCTGAAATAGAAATAAATCAGGTTTTACCAGCAGAGATATTTTGTAATTCCTCAGGTAGTTCAGGTTTTAAAAGAGGTCATTAAAAAATACATTTCCACCCTCGTAATTTACTTTTTACATACGAACAATAAAATTGTAAATTAAAAATGTAAAAATCACCTACATTGTCACCACCCTGTTATGCTAACTGTTCTCCTTTGCTGCTGCTTTTTTGTTGTTGGTAATATTGTATCCTATTGTAGGGCTTTGATGTATCAAACTTGAGCCATGTTGCTATAGTCATAAATAGTTTCATTGTATGAGTTTTCTATTAATTGCATTTTTGTACAGTAAATTAACATATGGCTGGACATTTAGGTAGTTCCTACTTTAAAGTGTTTGTATTATAGTGATGGTGGCATTTCAGAAGGTTGTATGTATTTCTTAGATGTGATTCTCATAGATAGAAGGATGTAATCCTTTCGGGAGGAGTGTTAAGATAATAGATTGGCATATTTGTATGTGCTAAATTTGCTGGCTGTTAGCAGCTGAATATTTCTGCATTTTTAGGGAAACAACACACTTAGCTACTTTAAGTACTTCCCTTACTCCCTAATAAGATGTGGATTCCGAGGGACCTTGTTAGTGATGGCTCTCTCTTTTGCAGCTTTTTATTTTTTATCTTGAGACCACTTGGGATTAAGTTAAAAGAACTTTGAAACAGTTATTCTTTTACCAAAAACTCAAAGTTACTTTACGATTTTTAAACAATATCATAGAAAAACAGGTTTTTTGTGTATTTTTACTTTTTCGAGGGGTAATTTTAATGAATTTAGCAAGTCATTTGAAGTTAAAGATGCAAGCATAATTACATAATTTTTTATATGTTTGTGTTTATATGTTATAGTAATTGGTGTCCAACATGTTTTCAGAAGTGAGAAAAGAAAGCTTTTTTGTTATTGAATTAAATATGTAATGTAAACTCTGAGTAACGGGCTATAAACACTTATTATAGATAACTTGAAAAAGTTATGGTGATAAAATTTTAGCTTTTAGATCTCTGTTTATATCAGAAGCAGTGCTCCTGAGAGTGTTTACTTGAATTTAATGTATAGAATTAAAAATACATAATCACCCATTTTTAATTCAATAATTATATATTAATGTATTTAACAAACCTGTAATGGCGGTATACTGTACACTTGAGCCTAAGGAAGTAGTTTTAAAGTATATTCAACTTATGTACAAATGTGTTTGCTTAGTTTTCAGTGAGGAGAAACAGAAGCTAATTGTTTTTGGAGATATTTTTTTTTCAAAAGAAACATAGTGATTGAGAGTTAAAGCAAATTTCATTTCTAGAATTTATTTTTCAAAGCTTTTGGAATGTTAACTCTTCTATAGTAGTTGCAGAGAATTGGTACGTGATAAAAATCTCAGTTTTTCCTTGACACTAGGTGAGAGCTCCACCTTGTGATCTTTGAGCATATTTTTTAAAAAATTAGTAACTTAACAATAGTCTAGAAATGGTGTGGTGAGTTTGATCATTAAACTCATACTTTTATTTGAACATTACATGTTATTACAGTTTTGAGTTTTCCAACTTAGGACAAATGGTATTAAGTATATTCAAAGACCTTGTTTTTAGGTTTTTTCATGTAAATCTTTGGGGTAAGCAAATAGTATTTATATACAGCTGTAGACATTTAAAATGAAAAAAATTCATAGCCCTTCCTGCATATAAAGTTTACATTCTTAAAAAAAAAAAAACCCAATGCTAATTTACCCATTGCTGCTTCTTTTAAGTACAAAGCAACTTATATTCTGACCTATGAAGAAATGTTTGGTGGCAGATTGGTTATGACTGGTTAGACAATGATTAAAATAGTAAAAACTCAGATACAAGCAGTTTAGTATTTATACTTAATAATATTAGGTGGCAGTAGAGGTAAGTACCTTCTTGTAGAAACACATTTTCATGTTTATTGGTACAGGTAGTTCCATAATGGCAAGGCTTTCCTGTTCACCACCATTGTATGGCCCCAGTGCCCAGCACTGTGTTTGGCACGTGGTAGATACTTTGGTTGGATGAATTTTTAATATTTAGAAACTCTTAAAACAAGTATTTAATTGGAATAGGGAGTTGGCCAGTTTAATAATTTTTTCTAAATCTATTAGACCATGTCATGATATTTCTTTTTAAAATACAGACAGCTTGTCTGGTAGACTCACCTCTTTATAAATTTCATTTTTCTTTTGTGTTTGCTTTGGTTTCTAATTACCAAATACATGTTAATATAGCCCTGTATTCTGAACAATATAATTTGACCTGGCAAAACTTGTACACTAGAAATTTGTGTTATTTAGAGGAAGGTGAAAACTGTATCACATAATATTTATTAATTATATTTGGTGTTCTCCGCTTTTCTGTCCCTTAGGAGAATATAGTTATGAACTGCTTTTAAAAAATTGTATATTTAAGGAATGCAGCAAGTTTGGTTTTATAAAATGCTTGAGGGGTGGGTAGAGGGCATTGCAGGTAGGCAGACAGAACAAGCACTTTATTTCCAACTTGCCATCTAGATTGCCTGACATGTTGGTTAGAACTTATTAGCTCTATACTTCTCCAGCTCCCTTATAAAACACAAAAATGTTTTTTAAGAAATAGTTTTTTTAAATAAGTTGGGATTTTTAGGAGCCTAGGGTGTATCCTACATGTGATGGCAAACTACGGAACTCTGATGTGCTACGTAGATAATTCTTTAGGTTATAATACGAATATTAACAGATTAACAATTAGTGGCTTTAGGAGAGAATGGTCCTGGGACCATGATTTAGTGCAAGGAGAAGACCATTCTAACAGTCATATCTAAATAAAGATTTTATAGTATGAGTACTCTTCAGAAAAAAAGAAAAACTCAAAGTGGTGGTATAGACAACTCTTGATTATTCAGGGCTTGATTTGTGGATTATTCATTCTTGTTTCTCCATTACCTCATTATTTTGTTGTTCATGGTAGCTTAATTGAAGTGAGCTAGGAAGTGCAGTGTTTTCAATTTCTATTAATTGAATATTACTAGCCATTTATGATGTTTTTTAGAGACTTAAAATTAATGGAAAAAAATGGGATGCCTGGCTTGCTCAGTTGGTAGAGCGTGTGGAACTCTTGATATTGGGGTTATGAGTTCAAGCCCCAGTTTGGGTGTAGAGATTACCTTTAAAAAAATCTTAAAATTAATGGAAAAATGGAATTATCAGTTTTTTTGTATAATGTCTTTAATGGGAGAGATTAGAAGCTAATCAGTATGTGATATTTTAATATTTATTATTAATTGGATATATTTAATCTTACCTGCTTTTTCTTTAGGTAGCCATCAAGTACTAGATTCACATGAAAGTAAAAGGAAAACATAAGAAAATTATAAAAGAGAGTTATATACAAGATTAAGAGCTTCATATTCAGCCTATTTTCTCTCTTTTGTTATAGATTTGTCATTTGCTTTTAGATCTTTCTCTCAGTTAGGAACTGTATCTTTTTTTTTTTTTTAATTTTATTTATTTATTTGTCAGAGAGAGAGAGAGTACAAGCAGGCAGAGTGGCAGGCAGAGGCAGAGGGAGAAGCAGGCTCCCTTCTGAGCAAGGAGCCCGATGTGGGACTCGATCCCAGGATCCCGGGATCATGACCTGAGCCGAAGGCAGACGCTTAACCGACTGAGCCACCCAGGCGTCCCAGGAACTGTATCTTTGACCTTCAAAACCAGAAATAATATCCTTCCTATGGCCAAACTAAGCTTATTTTGGTCACAGATGGTATTCATCTGTTGTCCATATGACATTATTGGTATTTAAATTGATTGTAAGTTCCTTAAGGGAATAGATCAGAGCTAACATTTTTTCCCCTTCCCTGTTCAATACATGGTTATTTATTAATGAGTAAGACTTTGGGCTGTATGTTTCTTCTATTGTGGAAGAACCTGCCTTTTTTTTTTTTTTTAAAGTAGGTTTTATGCCCAACATGGCGCTTGAACTCGTGACCAGCCAGGTGCCACTGACTAGCTCCTTTTAACTGTACTGTACATCATCAGCAAAATGCTGTCGAATTTTCAGGCATCTCGTATTATGGTTTAAACTTGTCATAAGGATTTTAGGACCAGTAGAAGAATCACATCCTATTCCTGGTTAGGTCATATGTCTTTTTAAGCCAGGCTAGAGAATCATAACAAATTTTATTTTATTTTTATTAATTAATTAAAATGAGAACATTTATTATGCGACTCATCGTTGAGATCCTTGGGATGAGCCAGGTGCTTCAGCAGCTGCCCTCTTGAGTTTTAGGTGTTCCTTCATGGAATCCATGCCTGAATCTGCGGTATACAATTAGGTGCCTCATTCGACCAGTCCCAGTGGTATTTCATCTTTTAGCCTGGGCACTTCAGTTGTACTTTCTCTTCCGCTTGGCAGGATAGCCACATTTGCCACAGGTGGACTTCGGAAGGTCATAGGCCTTAGAGCCACAGTGGCAGCACAAAGTGTGTGTCTTACTGCAGTGCTTTCCAGTGATTATGTCCCCTTCATCATCTTGTTTTTGTGGCTAAGACCAAAGAGCGAGAATCGTAACAAATTTTAAAAATAATTGTAATACAAGGGTTTTTCTTTGTATCTGTTGTTACTGTTGTGGGACTGCAACAGTTTATAACAAATTCATATCTAAAAAAAGGCAGTCAGGGTGCCTGGGTGGCTTAGTCGGTTAAGTGTGGTTAAGCGTCTGACTGTTAAGCGTTCGACTCTTGATTTTGGCTCAGGTTATGATCTCAGGGTCCTGTGATCAAACTCCTTATTGGGCTACCCGCTCAACCGGGAGTCTGTTTGCCTCACCTTCCCTCTGCCCCTCTCCCTGCTTGTGCACTGTCTCTCAAATAAATAAATAAATCTTTAAAATCTTAAAAAAAAAAGAAGATACAGTCAAATGCAAGGGGAAAAATCCTTATTTACCTAAAGGACAGTAGCAGACCCTGGGAAATTTAGTTTTTGAGTATGGATATCCTTCCCAATAATTTTTATTTGTTGGTAATCAATATGGCATCCCTTCCCTTAAAGGAATTGTTTGTCTTAGAAGAAAGAAGCAAACCATTGTTTTACCCACGTAAATCTATGAATATATTTCTGACACTGGGGTGTTCCAGAAGATGATAAAGAAATGATAGCAGCTCCAGAAATACCAACTGATTTTAATCTACTACAGTAAGTATATTATGAAAATTCTTAAATACTTTTCCACAAAATGGGCAATATATTAACTTCATTTAAAATTATTTCTGCAGAAGATCTCATGTATAAAGATAGAAGTATGTATATTTTGAAACAGTTTATATCAATGCTCATTGGTCTCTGTAACACTGATTCCATGGGGTTTTTTTTTGTACTATGTTTTTAATTTATTTTTTAATTTAGATACAGTACAATTTATTATTTTGCTGTGCAGTTCTTTGAATCCATATTTAGTTTTACAATAACAACTGTTTTGAGGGAGTGCTATAAAATTCTTAAAAAAAAGTTAAGTGTTCCCATTGGTAAGAAATATATACCACCACATAGTAGTATTTAGGGTATAATATCAGATTTCTCTTATAAAATGCACTGATAATAGGCTTAAACAAATCTGGGAGGGTAGGACATGCTATCTGTATTTTTTTTTGTTCAGAAACAAATTACGTGCTTATTGGTCTATAAAGTGACTTCAACTTAGGTATTTTCTTTACCCTTGTCTTAAAGGCTACCTATACTCCTTATTGAACTTTTATTCTAATTATTCTTTAGTATTTGATGTAGGGAGGAATTTGAGCTACTGTATGTAATAGTGGTTTTCATACCAAGCTGCAGTTTCATGAGGTACCTCAGTGAAAAAGGAACCCTTAAACTGCCTTTGGATCCCTTTAACTTTATACACATATGCACCATAATATATTTGCTGTTGGAATCTTTATAACACTTGATTTGAAAATAATTTGGCTGCTAAAAATTTTGAAAACATCAGATATTTTGTACATAATGGTAGCCAGTGTCTACTTTTGATGCTTTATAGATTTTCATTTTTAAAATAATTTTATTATTTTTGGTGGAGACTAAGGTGGTCTACGGGGATATTGCCAGTATTTCAAAGTATGCTTTTTAATGTGATTTTATTTTATTTTTTTAATGTGATTTTAATCCCAGTGTATATAGACTCTGTTTTTAATATTCTTGAGGAAAATTTCTTGTTTTTATTTGAGGTAGGATACAGGATAGTCTGAGGAAAAAATAATTTTTGGTCGGACTATTATAAAATTATGAAATTTCTTAAATGTGTTAAGATTGGAGACAATTAAGGATGTGTTATAAACGAGACTATGACTGTTAGAATATCTCAAGTAATTAAGGCCTGAAATAAGATAATGGATAAGAAGGAATTGATGTTGTGGAGTTAGAATAGACAGTATTTGGTTGGGTATGTGAGATGGGGGACAGGGTAAAAAGAAGGGAGTGGAAGAGTCAGTCATATGATAGATGACTCACGAAATTTCAAGCCACTAAAAGGTTGACCTGGTATGCTCCATAAACATACTAGCATAGGTTATTTTACCCGGGATAGGTGGTGGTGGTGGTCTTTTGATATTAAAAGCATAGGAAAACATTGGAGAAAGACAGACTTCCAGGAATATTTCTTCTCTGGTTGGGGATATTTTTCCTTTAGCTTTCTTAAGGTTTTCCAGTTAGTAATCAAACTTCTAGTGGCTCATTCTTTTAGTTGGGATAGCCTGGAGATGAGGATTAAGAGTGTAATTGAGCCTGTGAATATCTTGTGGCCATTGGAATATTGCGAAAACTAGTGATTGTTTGCAGATTTATAGCAGTTACAGAGCTAAGAGAGCTGGTGTCCCACAAATGTCTTGGGAATAAAGAAGTATTACTTATATACAGCAAGATACCTAAAAACATTTTCATTTTCTTTTTTTTTTTTTTTTTTTTTGCAAGGCCACATAGGCACGTGGGAAGGATATTGATGACAACAATCTTCTTAAGATGTAACAGGCATGAGTTTCAGGGTTAATACTATAGCAGTCATTCAGGTTTTGGTGCATTAACTCTTGGGAAATGGTATTTATTATAGGCCCTTTCCTCACAACATTATAGGACATAGTTAGGATTGCCATTATCGTCAATACATTGTTTAAATTATGTTGTAGGTAACTGCTATTAATAGTAATTGTTTTCCTTGCTAGGACCTTAACCATTACTATAGGTATATAAACCTCATAGCCTCTGGACAACTGGTTATTTTATTTTATTTTATTTTATTTTATTTTATTTTATTTTTTTAAAGATTTTATTTATTTATTTGACAGAGAGAGAGATCACAAGCAGGCAGAGAGAGAGGGGGAAGCAGACTTCCCACTGAGCGGAGAGCCTGATGCGGGGCTCAATCCCAGGACTCTGAGACCATGACCCGAGCCGAAGGCAGAGGCTTTAACCCACTGAGCCACCCAGGCGCCCCACAACTGGTTATTTTAGCAATGAAAATAGAAATAGAAGAAATCTAGTTAGAGAAGTCTAGCTTTAGAAAGAATAGCTTTGCATTTTGATTCCATTTGTTTTAAGCAAAACTGGTACTAGGATTACTATTTGAAGTGGTAAAACTTTTATCTTTCATGGGTGTGGCTCAATTCTAAACTCCATTATGACCCAAATTTCAAGTATGCGTTGCCTTCAGCATTTAAATATGAGGGTATGTTACTACTATTTAGGTAGATTGACCCATGTTTGCATATATAGGAAGCATTACACATATGTATTTAAATTAGTCTTCTTCCTTATGTGTGAGAAAATCCAGATTATATAAAACACCTTACCTACTCCAAAATAAAGGACAACTTCTTAGAATTATAGATTTACGTATTGGAGGAGATTGAAGAGACTTTAGAGATTTCATTCTTTCTTGCATATACATTGTTTATAGATGAAAAGATTGAGAGGTTGTCACTTGTCTAAGATCACACAGTTTCTTGGTACTAGAACTAGTTCTCCTGTAGTTCACCACCTCTTTACTTCATAAAGGATTTTGATCAATTAGCACTTCCCTATTGTATTTCAAATGGTTTAGTTTGTAAAAATGTTTTATACGTATCCTTTCAGAAGTACATGTTTTATATAGTTATACTTAGATTTACAAATATTTTTTGAGTGAGAGAGGAGTAAGAGGATTCTTAATATTGCTAAAATTCCCTAATAAAGGTCTTCCAGTTCCTAGTGTTAAAATGCAGTCTTCTCTGAACTGCATGGTCATGAATCAGAAAATGAAATCAGCCATTATAATAGAACACCACAGTCCCAAAATTTTGAGAGCCACCTGTATTATATGTTTTTGTTTCAGTTAAAGATTAAGAAAATAAAAAATGTTTAGATATTTTTGTTTTAGATTATTGTTTTGTAGTTTGTTATATAATTTTATGTTTGGTAATATGCTATGGTATGATGTTTTGGGGAAGCATCTTAATTATATTTAATGCTAATAAGGAGTTTTGTAAAGAGTTAACCAAGCCTTTATTTTAGAAAATATGGCAAAAATTAGAAACCACCTATATTTCTAAGGAGAGTTTTAAATAATTGCTTGTCTTTCTGTCACAGGGAGTCAGAAACACATTTTTCTTCTGACACAGATTTTGAAGACATTGAAGGAAAAAACCAAAAGCAAGGCAAAGGAAAAGTATGTACAGAATATATGACTTTATTTTGGTTCTTTAGGTCATTTGTATACATATATGCATATATACACATAAAATATATATATATCTGTTTTAGTTATGTCTCAGATGTTGTCTTTTAAAAGTGCTCCCCCCCACCATTGGTATGGTAAGCTTTCTGAATGCATATGGTTTCTTTGGCTTCTAGGTCAAATATCTTTTGATTTTCTATTTTCCACTACTGTAAAGTTGAAATTAATAATACACCACTGTTTCTTTTTTTTAGTTTTGTTAAGTTCTTAATTTCAATTCCAGTATAGTTAACATACAGTGTAATATTAGTTGTAGGTGTATAATTTAGTGATTCAGCAAATCTATACATAACTCAGTGCTTGTTATAAGTATACTCTTTAATCCCCATCACCTATTTCACCCATTCCCCCACCCACCTCCCTCTGGTAACCATCAGTTTGTTTTCTATAGTTAAGAGTCTGATCCTTGCCTTGTCTCTCTCTTTTTTCCTTTGTTTATTAAATTCCACATATGAGTGAAATCATGGTATTTGTCTTTCTCTGACTTATTTTGATTAACATAATACTCTCTAGCTCCATCCATGTTTTTGCAATGGCAAGATTTCATTCTTTTTTTATGGCTGAATAATTTTCTGTTGTATATATAGACACCACATCTTCTTTATCCATTCATCTATTGATGGACATTTGCACTGCTTCCATAATTTGGCTGTTGTAAATAATGCTGCGATAAACATAGGGGTGCATATATCCTTTCAAATTAGTGTTTTTGTATTCTTTGGATAAATACCCAATAGTGTGATTACTGGATCATAGGGTAGTTCTATTTTTAATGTTTTGAGGAACCTCTGTACTGTTTTCCACAGTGGCTGCAGCAGTTTGCATTCCCACTAACAGCGCATGAGTGTTCCTTTTCTCCACATCCTCACCAACACTTGTTGTTTCTATTTCTGATAGTTTATTTTGTAAAGCACAGTATGCTAGGCACAATGTGATACTCTGTTGGCTTTATTTATGCATGAGTAGTCAAACATAAAGCAAAGCAAAGCAATAAATAAAATTTCTTATTCTAAAGCATTCTAAAAATGTAACCTATAATCAATTTAAGTCTAATAGGTTCCAGTTGACAAGAGTTTTACTCTTTATAAGTAATGGCAAGGATAAAAACTAACAAAGTGAGGGGTGCCTGGCGGGCTCAGTCAGAAAAGCTCAGTCAGAAGAGCATTTGACACTTGATCTCCAGGTGATGAGTTTGAGCCCCACATTGGCTGTAGGGATTACTTAAATAAAACTAAAAAAAAAAAAAAAAAACCTAACAAAGTGAGGTTCTGACTCAATAGAATGCAAATTTAGAATATGAGTGCATAGGGGCGCCTGGGTGGCTCAGTGGATTATGCCTCTGCCTTCTGCTCAGGTCATGATCTCAGGGTCCTGGGATTGAGCCCCATATCGGGCTCTCTGCTCAGCAGGGAGCCTGCTTCCCCCTCTTCCTCTGCCTGCCTCTCTGCCTGCCTCTCTGCCTACTTGTGATCTCTTTCTTTCTGTCCAATAAATAAAATATTTTAAAAAAAAAGAGTATGAGTGCATAGCCTGAGGACTCTGGATAACTTGGTGAATGGATAAATTATTTTAGTGTTTTGGAAAGTACATTTGACTCTGTGCATGTGTGTAAATACAGTGTGCAAAAGATGACTTGTTTTTGTTCACCATTTTCTTTCCCAAAATGAATTTTGGGTTTATATTTTCTTAGGACACACTTTTATTTTTTTTATGTATTTATTTATTTAAAAATTTTTTTAAAGATTTTATTTATTTAGAGAGAGAGCACGAGCAGGGCTAAGGAGAGAGAAATAGGGAGAGAAAGAATCTCAAGCACACTCCACGCTGAGCATGGAGTCCCATTCAGGGCTTGATCTTAACGACCCTGAGATCATGACCTAAGCTGAAATCAAGAGTTGGATGCTTAACCGACTGAGTCACCCAGGCACCATGACACATTTACTTTTAAACAGTCTGTAATAGGGCGCCTGGGTGGCTCAGTGGGTTAAAGCCTCCGCCTTCGGCCCAGGTCATGATCTCAGGGTCCTGAGATCGAGCCCTGCATCGGGCTCTCTGCTCAGCCGGAAGCCTGCTTCCCCCCTCTCTCTCTGCCTGCCTCTCTGCCTGCTTATGATCTCTCTCTCTCTGTCAAATAAATAAGTAAATAAATCTTAAAAAAAAAACAAAGTCTGTAATAGTGATGCCTGGGTGGCTCAATCAGTTAAGCATCTGCCTTTGGCTCAGGTCATGATCCCTGGGTCCTGGAATAGAGCCCTGCATGGGGCTGCTTGCTCAGCGGGGAGCCTGCTCCTCCCTCTCCTGCTCCCCCTTCTTGTGCTCTCTCTCTCTCTCTGACAAATAAATAAAGTCTTAAAAACAAAAGAAAAAATGCCTATAATACAGAAATGTACAATGAACAAAGTAAATTTCCCTGTAAAACCTATCACACAGAGGTAAGATATTCTTTAAACATTTTGAGGAACATTCTTCTGTACATACACCTGTCTGTAACATGCACATAGACTTTTACTTAAATGGATTCATACTACGCAAAGTGTTCATTTTGCTTTTAAAACTTAATAGTATGTTGTAAGCAGCTTTCCTGTCAGTGAATTTTTGCTGTCATTTCTAATGGTGTCAGAGCATCCCATTTTATCTATGGAATATAATTTATTTAATTAATCCTTGGCATATATTTTTATAGTTTACATAATCCATGTTTCATAATTTTATATCCTTTTTTAGTCTCTTAAAACGTAGAGATTTTGAGACAAAAAAAGTTGTGAATGAATAAAATGTTAACTCACGACTGTTCAAAGACAGCCATAATTCTAGTGGGTAGTATATGGTTATTCATTAGAAAACCAATTTTTCTTTTTTTTTAATTTTTAAAAATTTTTTAAGATTTTTAAAAAGATTTTATTTATTTTTATTTGTCAGAGAGAGAGCACAAGCAGGCAGAGTGGCAGGCAGAGGCAGAGGCAGACGGAGAAGCAGGTTCCCTGCCGAGCAAGGAGCCTGATTCCGAACTCAGTCCCAGGACCCTAGGATCATGACCTGAGCCAAAGGCAGCCACTCAACCAACTGAGCCACCCAGGCATCCCGAAAACCAATTTTTCTTATTCTGCAACCATCTTGCAAAACTGAAAATCTACTTTTGACTTTGATTTAATTTAAGTTGGGGACAAGACTCACAGTGGCATCTGACTAGAGGACTCCCCAAAATTTTTGTGTCACAGTTTAACTTTGTATAGTCACTGCTATGAGTGAGGTGTTAGGGCTCAGATTAAGGATTTATTATAATAATAATAATAATTATAAATATTATAATAATAATTATTATATAATAATTATAAATATAATTATTATAATAATAGTGACTTCGTTTTGACACTATACTATGTATGTTCCAAGCACTGTGCTAAAAATACGTTATCTAATTTAATATTTGAACCACTCTGTGAATTAGAAAACTTCCTGATTTTATGGATAGGAAACTGGTCCAGAGAAGTTCAGTGGTTAAAGGATTTGAACCCACATCTGTTAAAAGGTGGTGAGAGCAGAAGCACGGTTAGGGGCAGAGGAAGACGAAGCAGCAGACCCCCCGCTGAGCAGGGAGCCCCGAGGACATGGGGCTTGATCCCAGAAACTGGGATCAGGACCAGAGCTGAAGGCAGAGGCTTAACCAGCTGAGCCACCCAGGTGTTCCGGCGCCCACAACCCCCCCCCCGCCCCCCTGCCCGCATAGTTTTACTTTAGAGATGTTTTTTATCTACAAGATTGTGCCCGGGTTAGCATGTTTATTTCTTGTACTTCCCTGTATTATCATTCCTTGCATGTTTTTTTTTTCTAGCATAGCATATCCACTGAGCCGTTTTAATTGTACTAATTAGTTTTCCATACCAACAGGGAATATTGAAGCATATGATAGATAAATTGCAAATATATAATTCCATTTAATTAACATTAACATTTTCTACTTTTCTAGTGTACTCTCTGTAGTTGATCTTTTCTTTCATCCTTATCTCTGAAATTTCTTTTACTGGGGACAATAACCTTTCATTCTACAATTAGGAATTAATGACTTAGTTTCACAAAGACTGAATCTCATTAACAAAATAATGTAAATTAACAAGTAATATGTTTCAGTTGTTACGAAGGAGTTTGAAGTAGTTGTCAAGAGTAGGGTGGTTTTGGACTCTTGAGGAAGGAGGAAGGATCCTCTGTGGAACAAAGTATAGAAACATACAGGCTGTCAGTAGAAATACGTTTGTAGACCTGGCGGTAGATCAGGGGTCTGCAAACTATGGCCTGTTTCTATACTGCCCATGAGCTAAGAATGGGCTAAGAATTTATATTTTTAAAGGGTTGTAAAAATGAGCTAAGAATTTATATTTTTAAAGGGTTGTAAAAATAAACAAAGAATATGTGACAGAGATGGAATGTGGTGGCTCACAAAGTCTGAAATATTTACTGTCTGGTATTTTACAGAAAGTTTACTGATCCTTGCTCTAGATCATAGAAATGTGTAGGTTGAAAAGAGATGTAGAAATCATCTATTCTAATCTGTAAAGATTTAATACAACTCTCACATTTTAGAAATGAGGACTCTGAATTAGGGAATGACTTGCTTTTCTATAACAAGTTAAAAGGCCGTGGGAAGTATTTTATAACTGAGGCATATAGGCAACCTTTTCACTGATTTATGAAGTCCCCACTCCCCAGTATTGACAATTTCCTTATAAAGGGGCTCTATTTCCATAGTGTTCATTGACTGAATTTTCATGATAATTAGGTGTTGAGTTACCACTAGTTGTACAGAGGAACATGATTTTTTAAATTGGAATTCTCCTTCATTTATCCGGAATAAGAATGAGGTTGATAAACGTATTCATACTTTTTAGAATTCCTTTGTCAGCGCACTGCAGTAATTTATAAGACTAACAGTAGATACAATTTAGAAATTTGAACCAAGTACAAGTTACTTATTTGATAAGGTGTTTTGTTACTCTTGCTGCCCACTGCAGTCTGCCCCTTAAAACAGCAACCCTATGAAGTAGGCAGTTTTATCCTCACTTTACAAATTAGAAACTCTGAAGCACAGTATGGTTAAATAACTTGCCCAACATCACTCAGCTAATGGAAATAAAACTTTGGACCCATGCAGTTTGTCAGTCTGCAGAGGCTGTGCTCCTTACTACAGTGTCATGTGAGGTGTCTGGTACTATAAATGAAAAATTGATGCCACAAATATGTCTCAATCGTATTATTTTATTATGTGTATGGCATTCCTCTTTAGGTCAGGTTTAGGCATGTTATAATTATGTACCCTTTTAACTGCTTCTGCCGTAGCTTTATTTTGAATTTTCAAGGATAATGATATAACTTAATTAACTTGTATTTTTATGCAGACTTGTAAAAAAGGCAAAAAGGGCCCAGGAGAAAAGGGAAAAAGTGGAAATGGTGGAGGAAAACCTCCTTCTGGTCCAAACCGAATGAATGGTCATCACCAACAGAATGGAGTGGAAAACATGATGTTGTTCGAAGTTGTTAAAATGGGCAAGAGTGCTATGCAGGTAATGTTTATTGTGTTCTTCCCAGTTTATTTGTACATTTTAAACTTAAGTGAGTTATATAATATCCCTGAGTTTTCTAATTGCATTTAAAAAAAATGTAACACTGCTTATTAGAAATAAGCAATAAAGTCATCAGAAAACTAGGGATCTGTCTATTCAGACATAAGACCTTTGAGCTGTGTCTTGAGTCATTTTCTACTGCATTATTTTCTTTTAATGGCATATAATAAAAAATTACTTGCTCAAAAAATATGCTGATGTAAATTGTGAGGTTTCAATTTCCCCTGAATTTATTTGGCTGCCATTAAAATATGACGTCCTTTGCCCATATAGAATTCTTGGTTGAGTGACCTAATATAATCACTATCCACTTTAGTGAATTGAATTATGTTGATCACTGTTGTCTATTACAAAGTTTATTACTTGCACTGTTTCTTAGCAGAAGAGTAAAAAGTGAGAGTCATATCCATGTCAAATCATCCTAATTTTATTTCTTCTGTAAATTTTATGACAATAGAAACATTTAGGTTTACAGTGGAGGCTAAACCCATACTTTTTTTTTTTTTAAGATTTTATTTATTTATTTAACAGAGAGATAGATCACAAGTAGGCAGAGCGGCAGGCAGAGAGAGGGGGGGAAGCAGGCTCCCCGCTGAACAGAGAGCCCCATGCGGGCCGATCCCAGGACCCTGAGATCATGACCTGAGCCGAAGGCAGAGGCTTTAACCCACTGAGCCACCCAGGCGCGCCATACAGTTTAAAAAAAATTGAATAAACACTTTAAGAATATACATGCTTAATAAAGTTATTTTTTAATTTATAAAAGCCATAGGGAATATTTTTTAGGGAATTAATTTTAATTAATTAAATGGTTTATGGAGAACTAGCCATTTAAAGCTTTCTGTTATGAGAGAGTAACAAATACAAATCTTGTTGATAAATATGGACTTATCTGAATATGTATGGTTTTGTAAATAAATTTTTAAGTATCAATTGAGACTGATAAACCACATTTTTACATGTAAAATAAAAATTGTTAGTTGTTTTGAGCTATCCCCCATTGTACAGAAGAACATGACTTTTAAAATTTGAATTTAGGGGTGCCTGGTTGGCTCAGTTGTTAAGCAGCTGCCTTCAGCTCAGGTCATGATCTCAGGGTCCTGGGATGGATCTTGCATCAGGCTCTCTGCTCAGCGGGGAGCCTGCTTCTCCCTCTCCTACTCCCCCTGCATGTGTTCCCTCTCAGCTTTCTGTCAAATAAAATCTTTAAAAAAAATAAATAAAATTTGAATTTGCCTTCATTTATTCGTACATGGTTTGCATTTTATATAGTTGCCTTCATTTATTCATACATGGTTTGCATTTTATATAGTTGTGATGAGGGTATGGATTTTATTTCTTTAATGTTTTAAGTTATTTCATATATACATTTGATATTTTTAAAAATAATGTCTTATTATATTATGGTGCTATGGTTTATTTAGTCATTCCCTAATTTAAAAAGTTAGCCCCTTCTCTCTGGTTCCCATTTTGGGTAAACTTTATCAAAGGAATAAATTATCTGTTATGTTATATATACCATTTTATTACTTTCCTTTTTATTTTTATATTATACTTTTTCTCTGTATTTTATTCTAAGCTGTTAAATGCATTAATCTTTTTTTGATATCTTTCATTTTTGTTAACATCAGAAATCTCAACTTATATCCACAGCTAATTAGGCTGTTCTATTTTTGTCTAGTCTATAGGGTTTTTGTTTAACTTTTTGGCTCATCAAAAATTTTTAATAGAAAAATGTGAGGATTTAGCTTTATATTTAATTTTTTTGTTAGTGGCATCTCAGTGTTTAAAGGGTGAACCTTTTCCTTATTTTTATGTTGATTATGGTTTGGCATATGTTAAGATTGTACCTTTATGTTACTTGTTTTTTCTGTTTCACCCTTAAAAGTGAAATGTCTACAGTATCTCTCCATTGTTTTCCCTGAATGGACTCTTTACCTCCAGTTTGTTTTGTGTACTCCCACTTGTGCTGTCTTGGTAATACGAAATTTGATCAAGGAAGTCTCCTGTTTACAAGCGTCTAACAGTTCTTCCTTATCTAAAAGTTCCAGCCCAGATTTTTTTTATGGTGTGCTTCCTATTCCCCAGCCACAGTATGTACTCTGCCTCCACCCTACTCTCCACCCCCGCACCTTTCTTTTTGTTTTTCCCTTTGCCTGGAATAGTCTTCTTTCCTTCTTTCCATATCACATAAGATTGACTTAAATCACATGTCACTCTTTGAGAAGCATTCTTGGACTCTGTCTCTTTCTCCCCTTGAATATATTTCTTACTCTTCTCTTTCCATTGTAGCACTTGATATATTGTATTATAGGTATGCTTATGTCTGAATTTGCTTCTAGATCATTAATTTCTTGATCAAGGACTGTGTATTGTTCATTTTTTTGTATCCCAGGATATACCTATTTCAGTAATTAGAGTTGAGAATAAGTATAAGACTGGCTGTTGGTTTTAAAATAGTTACTAAATATTAAGAAAGGAGGGATCTGGGACACCTGGGTGGCTCAGTAGGTTAAGCATCTGCCTTTGGCTCAGGTCGTGATCCCAGAGTCCTGGAATTGAGTCCTGCATGGGGCTCCCTGCTCAGCGGGTAGTCTGCTTCTCCCTGTCCTTGCCTCTCCCTCTGCCTGCCACTCTCCCTGCTTATGTGCTCTCTCTCTCTAACAAATAAATAAAAAAAAATCTTTAAAAAAAAATCAGTCTTACAAAAAAAAAAAAAAAAGAAAGGACAGATCATGCATGCATATGCCCCTAGTTCTATTAGATAATATATGTTTGGGGCGCCTGGGTGGCTCAGTGGGTTAAAGCCTCTGCCTTCGGCTCAGGTCATGATCCCAGGGTCCTGGGATCGAGCCCCCCATCGGGCTCTCTGCTCAGCGGGGAGCCTGCTTCTCCCTCTCTCTCTGCCTGCCTCTGCCTACTTGTGATCTCTCTGTCAAATAAATAAATAAAATCTTTAAAAAAAATAATATATGTTGAATTTTATTGGATAAATTCTTAGCATACTATTTGATGATTAAAATTTTTAAATATTTTAATGTGTTATATTGCATTATTTTTGTTACAG
The DNA here is from genome assembly GCA_028534135.1 of Potos flavus. NCBI lineage: Eukaryota > Metazoa > Chordata > Mammalia > Carnivora > Procyonidae > Potos > Potos flavus. Next base: position 22,387,097 of record CM052901.1, on the reverse strand, counting down.
GAGTCTTGTATTCCTAGTACAAATTCTATCTGATCTTTTTGAATAAGTTTTTAATGTGATGTGATCTTTTTGTAAGATTTCATTATTTTTGTATCTTCATTGTTGAAATAGCCCTTCTTCCATTTATCTGTTGCTGTATAACAAATCACTTCAAAGTTGGTGATGTAAAGGAACAATCATTTTACTAGGCTTAATGACTCTCTTGGTCTAGAATTCAGACAGAACTAAATAGGGATAAAATTGTCTGTGCTCCCATCCATGATGGTTGGCGCCTTGACCCGAGATACTTTAATGCTCAGAGGTTACATAAACAGTTAATGACTATACTTCTCTGGAGGCTTCTTTACTCATGTTTGGTGCCTAGTCTGGAGTGACTTGAAGGCTGGACACAGCTGGAACTGTTAACCTGGAGTACCTACAAATGGTTCTTGCATGTGGCTTGGGTTTCTTATAGTATGGCTTCTGGGTTTGGAGAGTGTCTTGAGCAGGAGGGTCTAATTCTCTAGTGCTCCAAGAACTTAGTGCAGAAGTTGAATGGTGGTCAATGACTTAATCTTGGAAGCATCATTTTTATTGCTTTCAGTCTTAGAAAAGGGAACATAGACCCTACTTCTTATTGAAGAGCAGTGTCAAACATTTTGGGCCATGTTTTAAAACTCTCACAGTCGTCCCATAGCATTCTTTCAATATTTATTACCTGTATCATATTTGGGAATAATCTTAAGTTTACATACATAAGCTATTGTAAAATATAGAAAAGGACTGAAATCTAGAAATTGGGTGAAATTTTAGCTCTCCAGTCAATCTCTTTGAGCCAGGTAGTTCTTAGATAATATTTCCTTTTTATTTCCTTTAATTTGAAACGACACCACCTTTTCTGTACATCAAATTGCACATATGTTATTCATGCAGTTTATACCCAGGTTTTGTATTTATTTGTATATAACTTAAACATTTTTCCCTCTTGATGCTTTTTTTTTTTAAAAAAGATTCATTTATTAGAGTGAGAAAGAGTGCGTGTGCATGCAAGAACGGGGGGAGAGGCAGAAGAAAAGAGTATCAGGCAGGCTCCCTGCTGAGTGTGGAGCCCAACTCAGGGCTCCATCTCAGGACCCGGAGATCATGACCTGAACTGAAATCAAGAGCGGGATGCTCAACCAAGTGAGCTACCCAGGCTCCCCTATCATCCTAATTTTTAAAACTTGGTTTATTTAAAAATAGTTTTCATCTGCTGTTTGGTGTCCTCTTCTATCCCCCAAAGAATAACGTGCTGCTTTTTTTTTTTTTTTTAGCTCTGTCCTATTTAAAAAAAATAGTATGTTGAAAAACATACTTCACATACCACAAAATTCACCCTTTTAAAATGTCAGTTCAGTGTTTAGTATATTCATAGAATTGTGTAGCCATCACCACAGTCTAATTTTAAAATATTTTTTGATGCCCCAGAAAGAAACTTTGTGCCTGTTAGCAGTCACTTTCTCTTCACCTGTCCCAGCTCTAGGCTACCACTAATGTACTTTTTATAAATTTGCTTATTCTGGACATTTCATATATATGATTTGTTCAATATGTGGTCCTTTTTGAGTGGTTTCTTTGACTTAGCCTAATGTTTTCAAGGTTCATTCATATTGTGGTATGTATTATAATCTCATTCTTTTTTATTGCCAAATAATATTCCATTTCGTTTATCCATTCATCTTTTGATGTACATTTGGTTTGTTTCTACTTTTTGGCTATTGTGAGTAATGCTGTTACAAGTATTCTTCTGCAAGGTTTTTTTTTTTTTTTTTGCACATGTCTTCATTTCTTCTGGGTATTATATACCTAGGAGTTGAGCTGCAGGATCATATGGTAACCGTTTAACCTTTTTTATTTTTTTAAAGATTTTATTTATTTACTTGAGAGAGAGGGAGAGAGCACAGCAGGGGGAGCAGCAGAGGGAGAGGGAGAAGCAGGCTCTCCACTGAGCAGGGAGCCCTGAGCTGAAGGCAGACACTTAACCGGCTGGGCCGCTCAGACTTCCCGAATGGTATCTTCTTATTATACTTTTGATTTCCATTTCCTTGGTGGCGAGTTTTGAGCGTCTTTTGATGAGCTAATGGCCATTTGTATGTCTTCTATATAGAGCTATATTCAGAATCCCTTTGTCTATATTTTTAATTAGATTATTTGGCTTTTAAAAATTATTGAATTGCAAGAGTTCTTGATATAGGCATACCTCGGGGGTCTTGTGAGTTGGGTTTTAGACCACTTAAGTAAAGCAGATATCACAATTAAGCAAGTCAGATGAATTTTTTTGGTATCCCAGTGCCTATAAAATTTATGTTTACACTATACTGTAAAGTGTGCAACAGCATTATGTCTAAACTGTATATACCTTAGTTAAAAAATACGTTATTGCTAAAAAATGCTAACCATTATCTAAGCTTACAGTGAGTTGTAATCTTTTTGCTGGTAGAGCTTGCCTCAAAAATTGCTTGCCTCAATGTTGATGGCTGCTGACCAGTCGAGGTGGTGTTTGCTGAAGGTTTGGGTGGCAATGGCAATTTCTTAGAATGAGACAACAGTGAAGTTTGCCACGTTGATAGATGTCTTTTCACAAATGGTTTCTTTGTAGTATGAGATACTGTTTGATAGCATTTTACCCACATTAGAACTTCTTCCAAAATTGAAGTCAGTCTTCTCTAACCCTGCTATTTTATCATCTTAAGTTGATGTAATATTCTAAATACTTTGTTGTCATTTCAACAATCATCACAGCATCTTCACCTGGAGTAGATTCCACCCCAAGAAATGACTTTCTTTGATCGTCCATAAGAAGCTGTTCCTCATCTGTTAAAAGTTTTATCATGAGATTTCAGCAATTTGGTCACATCTTTTGGCTTGATTTCTTTCTTTTTTTTTTTAAGATTTTATTTATTTATTTGACAGAGAGAGCACAAGCAGGGGGAGCTGCAGGCAGAGGGAGAGGGAGAAGCAGGCTCCCCGCTGAGCAGAGAGCCCGTGGGGCTCCATCCCAGGACCCTGGGATCATGACCCAAGCTGAAGGCAGACGCTTAAACGACTGAGCTGCCCAGGTGCCCCTAGGCTCCATTTATAATAGTAGTTCTTACTCTTATTTTCTACCACATCTGCAGTGAAATTTCTACCACATCCATTGAAAGTCATGAAGCCCTCAAAGTCATCTATTAGGGTTACAATCAACTTCTCAAGTCCTGTTAATGTTGATAGTTTGACTTTTTCCCATGGATCATGAATGTTCTAAATGGCGTCTAGAATGATGAATCATTTACAGAGGTTTTCAATTGACTTTGCCCATATCCATCAGAGGAATCAGTATGTATGGCAGCTATATATGTAGCCTTGAGAAAATGTATTTCTTAAATAAGACTTGAAAGTTGAAATTACTCCTTTAACTATGGGCATCAGAATGGATTTTTTTTGTTAGTAGGCATGAAAACAACATGAATGTCATTGTACATCTCCATCAGAGCTCTTGAGTGACCAGGTGCATTGTCAATAAACAGTGATATTTTGAAAGGAATCTTTTTCTTCTGAGTAGTGGGGTTGAAAGTGGGCTTCAAATATTCAGTAAGCCATGTTGTAAACAGATAGACTATTATCCAGTCTTTGTTGTTCCATTTGTAGAGCATAGGCAGAGTAGATTCAGCATAATTCTTAAGGGCGCTAGGATTTTTGTAGTGGTAAATGAGCCTTGGCTTCAATTTAAAGTAATCAGCTACATTAGTCCCTGACAAGAGAGTCAGTCTGTTCTTTGAAGCTTTGAAGACAGGAATTGACCTCCCCCAGCTACCAGTCATAGATAGCATCTACTTCCAATATAAGCCTATTTCGTCCACATTGAAAATTTATTGTTGTGTAGCCACCCTGGTTAATTATCTTAGCTAGTTTTCTAGATAACTTACTGCAGCTTCTACATCAGCATTTACTAATTTTTCACTTTGCACTTTGATATGAAGGAGACCCCTTGTTTCCTTAAACTTCATGAACCAACTTCTGCTAGCTTGATGTTTTCCTTCTGATTTTCTTCACCTCTCCCAACCTTCAAAGAATTGAAGAGTTGGGAGCCTTGCTTTGGATTAGGCTTTGGCTTAAGGCCGTGTTGTGGCTGGTTTGATTCTTTAATCCATGTCTCTGAAACATTCTCTATATCAGCAATAAGGCTGTTTCACTTCATTATCATCTTGTGTTCACTGAACAACACTTTATTTTCTGCAAGAATTTTTCCTTTGCATTTATAACTTGGCTGTTTGGCTCAAGAGGCTTATCTTTTGGCCTCTCTTGGCTTTCCACATGCCTTCCTCAGTAAGCTTAATCATTTCTAGCTTTTCATTTAAAGTGAGAGATATGCAGCTCTTCCTTTCACTTAAACACTTGGAGCTCATTGTAGGGTTATTAATTGGCATAATTTTAATACTGTTGTATCTCAGGGAGTAGGAAGGTCTGAGGAGAGGGAGAGGTGGGGGAATCAGAACACACATAATATTTATTAAGTTCGGTGTCTTATATGGCCATGATTCATGGTGCCCCAAAACAACTACAATAGTGGCATCAAAGATCTCTGATCCCAGATTACCATTGATAAATATAATAATGAAAAAGTTTAAAATGTTGAATTATCAGAATGTGACAGAGACACTAGGTGAGCACCTGCTGCTGGAAAAATGGCTCTGATTGACTTGCTTGACACAGGGTTGCCACAAACCTTTGGCCTGTAATACACACATACACACACACAGTATATGTGAAGCACAGTAAACCGAGATAGGCCTCTATATTTTGAGCACAAGTGCCTTATCAGATACGTGATTTGCATATGTTTTCTCCTGTTCTGTGGGTTGCTTTTCTCATCTTTGATGGAGTCTTTTGAAACACAAAACGTTTATGATTAAGTGAAATTCATTTTTTCTTTTGTCTCTTGTGCTTTTAGTCTAATATCTAAGAGTACTTTGCTTAACATATGGTTATAAAGATTTACTTACGTGTTTTATAGTTTTAGCTGTTATATTTCAGTCTCTGATCCATTTTAAGTATTGTGTATGATATGAGATAGGGTCTAACTTCAGTCTTTTTTTTAATTTTTAAAAAGATTTCGTTATTTGAGAGAGAGAGAGAATGAGGAGGGGGAGCGGCAGAGGGAGAGGGCGAGAGAGAATCTTAAGCAGGCTCCATACCCAGCATGGAGCCCAATGTGGGGCTTGATCTCACAACCCTGAGATCAAAACCTGAGCTGAAATCAAGAGTCAGACATTTAACCAACCTACTGAACCATCTAGGCACTCCCAACTTACTCTTTTGCATGCAGATAGCCAGTTGTCCCAGCACCATTTGTTGAAAAGACTAGTCTTTCTTCATTGAATTGTCTTGGCATCCTTGTCAAAAATCAAGTAACCATCAGTAGGAGAGTTTATTTTTGATTTGCATTTTTATTCCATTTATCTACACTTTTGTCCTTAAGCCAGTACCATCTTGATTACTGTAGTTTTGTAGTAAGTTTTGAAATAATGAAGTCCTCCAACTTTGTGCTTCTTTTTCAAGACTGTTTTGACTATTATAGATCTCTTGAATTACCATAAGGATTTTAGGATCAGCTTTCCAGTTTCTGCTAAGAAGCCAGCTGGGTTTTTAATAGGGATTGCATTGACTCTGTAGATCCGTTTGGAGAGAATTGTCATCTAATACTATTAAGTCTACAGATTTATGAACTGTCCTGCTTGTTATTATGTTTATTTAGCCATCAATTTATTTTTGTTATTGACATGGGACTAGTAGTGCTCACTGTTGAAAAAAATTTGGTTCTGCATTTTCTCATTGACCCAGCCATTTACATCTTTTAGAAAGATTTTTGTTTTCATTCCACTGCAGTGTTAATATTTAAGTGTTATTTGTATTTAGTATACTATTTTAGTCAAAAATAAATATGGGTGTGATTTTTAATATTTTCTAGAATATCCTTAATGTCACTAAGAAATAAGTAATTATACTTTACAGAGTTGGGTCCCCTAGTTAGTTTTCATATTCCTTTTAATGCAAAATAAACAGAAGACTGATCATCATTATGTGTTATAGGTGATTATTTTACTGAATTTGGTTCTCTTTTATTGTTAAAATTTAACTTTAAATTTTAGTATACAAGTATATGTATATTAATTTGAAGTACTATGATACCACTTGATGTTGAAATTTAATGACTTTAATCAGACTTAATTCTTAGAACATTAGCAAAAGCTAATGGTTTTTTTTCCTTCTCTGCTGTAGTCGGTGGTAGATGATTGGATAGAATCATACAAGCATGACCGAGATATAGCACTTCTTGACCTCATCAACTTTTTTATTCAGTGTTCAGGCTGTAAAGGTAAGATACATTTATTTTGGAAGCAGAATGTTCTCAAACGGTCTCTTTTTGTTCCACCGAAATATATATTAGCACTTTACATGGAAAATAATGCCAAGATAGGGAATTGTTTGCATTGTAATCATACAGAATGTATAAGGAAAAAGGAGCAAAGAGCAAAGTAAGAAAGAAACTCTGCTGAGACAGTTGTATTCATGTGTGAAAATTAACTAAAAACTTCACAATTTATAATTGTTATATTTTATTAGATATATTTCCCACTTTCAGCATCTGGTTTTAGGAACAAAGAAATGGATTAAGAAGGGAGGAAGAAGATAATGAAGAGGTACAGATGCAAGTGGCAGGGAATTGTAAAGGGTAGGGAGTTTAAAAGTGCCATGAATGACAGTAAGTAAGTAAGTTAGTTAAGTAAGGTATTGGCGAAATTGCTAGTTTTTTTCCTAAAAAGTAGAGAAGTTTTGGAGTGGGGTCTTATTGGAAATGTCTTCACTTTATTTAAAAAGATTTAAAAAAAAAAAAAAAAAGATTTTGAAGTAGGAGTGGGGAAAATATAAAATACAGTAGTGTCTTCCCTGGGGCAAAAATACTTAGTGCAGACATTCAGCAGGGGGACAAAATTATGTAAGTTGGGGGGTGTCATATATCTTGATCTGAATTAGTAAATGATTCATCCAAAATCATGGACAGGTTCTGATCTATTCGGTTTCTCCCTAATACTTGGTCCATCCTTAAAATTTAAGATGTCCAGGAAAGTAAATGTTATAAAGTTTCCCAAGAGTATTACTTTTTTTTATGAAAGTGGCACCAAAAACATGGACATCAGAAGTCAGAAGGAGGGAAGTTTGCTTAAAAATAGATCTAAGAAGTTAAGATGGTAAAGAATGATTTAAACAAATCCGTAAAAAAATCCCAGGAAGCAATTTATGTCTACTTTTTTAATTCTACAATAATACTTTAAAAATACTGTTATTAGAATTGTAAAACAAGTAACATTTTTTAAATGAGTTTTATTTTAATTTTTTAAAATTTGATTCAGTGATATTTTATTCAAAATAAGTTGAGTTACATTCTTTCCACATTACTTTTTCTCCCAGGTAGCATAGGATTAGAATCCTAATTCTTAATATTACGCTGCTCAGTGTAAAATTTAGATAATCTGACTGTATATAAAGATTTTCCTTCAGTTAGGTTTTTAAAAATTTTATTTTGATTCCAGTGTAGTTAACATACAGTGTTATATTAGTTTCAGGTGTACAATATAGTGATTTAACAATTCCATACAAACAACATTTTATGAACTGATATATTTTATTCGAGGTTGATCACAACATTCATTGCAGCATGCATACTAGATATTATACATGTGAGGCCTGATAGACAAGTATATTAACTTCTTGAGTCTGATCTGCATAATGCCATTAATATGGTCAGTTTTGAGAAAAAAAATTTTTTTGAAAACTTTTTAGAGAATTTAAACCCTTAGAGTATAGAGAGTTGCCTAATTTACTTGACTTCTTAGCTAGAGGTAGCTGCAAATCAATATAGAAAATTTGACTCCGCTCAAAGGAAATGTAGTAATGACAATACGATGAATCAGATTAACACTTTAAAAAAAGGATATACTAGTATTATTTTTATTTTGTCTGTGTCCAGTCCATCTTTCTGGAGTAGAAGGAATCAGGTACCTGTTTGTTGTATTGTGTAGTCAAGGACCATGTCATTTTTCTTCAGATTCTTTGAAAGTAGAAGGTTAATTGCAGAACAACTGAACAGGTGCCAGAAATAACTCGATGAGTTGAAATTCTGACTTTTATCTTCAGTCTTCCTTGTTAATACCATAGTTTGGTCAGTTTTAGTTTCCTAGTTAGGCTTCTGAATGGTAATTTTAAAACAAGGTTATAGTCAGAACATTTTCCCTTTATCAGATTGATTCCTTTTCTGGCACCATTCTGTTTTGTGAATCAGGAGCTTGCGAACTGAACCTTTGGATATACTTTGTTATATACCAGGTTGTCCAGATTTTTAAAAATTGAAGTGTTGGAAACTTAAATTATCAAGTAGATTTAAACACTGTCATGATGTTTTAGAATCAAGAAAACTCCATAAAGGAGAATTTATCATCTAATCGAAGTTAAGATCATTAAGTACTTTCAAAACATACTTAGAATTATTTTGATTGCATTCTTTTAGAAACATCTTTATATGTACTGTACTTTAGCTTTTTTCTTTTGGGCTCAGGATTGTCATTGTCAGCATCAGTTATTTTTCTGTAGTTTTGCCTTCAGCAGCTATTGAGGTATGGAGGGATATTTGACTCTACACTGAATGGTTCCAGACTACTTTGTGGTTGCTGAATCTGTGGCCAGTGTTTCCTTCTTTCTTTCCTGGTCATCTGTCACTTTTCATTTTAGCAGTCTCTCTTCATGTCTCCTACAATTTCAAGGCAATGGGCTCACGCGTGGTGTCTTAATGGCACCTTCACACCTGCCCCAGGAGTTACATGCGTGGAGTTTGTGACAGCTATTTTTTTCTGCTTATTTTTGGATTTCTGGCTGTTAAATGGTCTGAGATGAGAGAGGAGCTTTAGAGATGGGACAGTTGTCAAAATGTATGCAGTATGTTTGCTTTGAGATTTATTGATATATACATATTTACTTTGTAGAAATTGTTTCAGGGATTGAGTAACTTGTCCTTCTATAGCTTTGCCAAGTTTATAGTGCCTGGGTGTAAAGTACGGGAAGGTTCAGAAGATATATCTGTGACTTGATTAAAATTAAAAAACCCTTCAAAAGGTTTTTGAGAATGTTGTTTCTTTAGCAAGGGAAATGGTGCTTTCTTCCAGATTTGTTAATATCTTAAAACAATCATGTAGTTCTTTAATGTTGTGGTAAGTAAGGGCTCTTCACAGCACCACTAGAAGCTGATCTTACTTGGGGGGGGGCATCATGATGTAGGCGAATAATCTCAGACAAGGTATTTAACTTCTCTTTGCTTTAGCCTTTATTTTCTCATCAGTAAAGCCAGGATTATAAAGCCTGCCTCATATTTATGGTATTCATAGTAGTAATATGACTGGCAAGGAATAAGTAATCCAGCAATAGAAATCCGGCTTTGAGAATCCAGTTTCTACATTTGTTCCTTTTTAAATAATCTGATACCCTATCAGTGAAATTCATATTTATCTTTTTCCTGCATTGTCTCCTACTCATAATTTTTTCTAGAAATCCCTTTTCTGATATTTGATCTCTACCTGGCTAACTTTTACTTCTTGTAATGTACATCCTTCTTCCCCTTTCCCATCTTCCTTTGAAATTCTAAATATCCTTATCAGATTCCTTTTCTGTGAAACACCTGACTTATGCTAATTTTATTTATTTATTTATTTTGGTCTGACCTATGGCCTTTATTGGCATTGTCACTCATTAGGGCTTTTTTAATGTACTACCTTTAATAGTTTTTATTTTTTCCTTCCTCCCTTCCTGTTTTTGTTATTCTTTATTTAAACTTCTAACTAGATTATGGATGAACGGAAACTACAACTGTATGTTTATTTGAAGCCCTTTTAGAGGATGATTGGATGTAGTTGCTGTGTGTGTGTGTGTGTGTGTGTGTGTGTGTGTGTGTGTGTGTGTATAGTAATGCTTAATTAAAGAAACCTGGCTAAAGTGAACTCTAGCTATCACTCTTTTTCTTATTATCTTCAGGTTTATCCTTAAAATTTTAGTTGTTACCCTGGGTGCTGCCTAACCCTTGATAACGTGTATTATATTAAAAGGGGCTAAGCCAGTATACATATTATAGGCAAGAGTAGATTAAGTCAGGTAGAAGAAATGTGATGGAGACTAACAGTATAAGATACTGACTTAGAAGTTCTCTTTATTTTATTCATTCTACAGTGTATACTAACTTGTTACACTTGCAAATTTCAGGAGTTGTCACAGCAGAAATGTTTAGACATATGCAGAACTCTGAAATAATTCGAAAAATGACTGAAGAGTTTGATGAGGTAACTTATTACCCTAAATGTTTTGATAATTTTATGCATGCTGATCTTGATTTAACCTTAAAAGTATTCTTAAATTCTGAGTATTAGTGTTAATGGATAACAGCTTTGGCATCACATTTAATCAAATGATGAGAAGTGACCTTAGGCAAGTCGTTGTCTTAGCATTGGTTTTATCATCTGTGAATAATACTCTTGGCTAATAATACTTCTTTCATAAGCCTGTTGTGGATTTAATTGAGTAATGTTTGAAAACTTTCTTAGCATTTTACAGTGCGTGGTATATAATAAGAACTTAATAAATGGTAGCTATTATTATTGTCAAAAAATTAAAACTTCAAAATAGAATTTAGTTCCTAAGAACATGTCTTGGAATATTGTTAAAGATAGATTTGGTCAATATTTGGGGAACCAGGTAGCTTAGGCAAAGGATTGTAAAGTTGACCCTTGAATGGCATGAGGGTTAGGGATGCTGTCCCCCTCCCCCCCCCATGGTCAAAAATACTCATATAACTTTGGCTCCCCCCAACCTTTACTACGATAATAGCCTACTTACTCTTCACTGGAAGCTTTGCCGATAAACAGTGATTAACAGACATTTTGTATATGTATTACATACTGTATTCTTATAATAAAGTAAGCTGGAAAAAAATGTTATTTAAATCATAAGGAAGAGAAAATAAATTTACAGTACTATAGATATATTATTGAAGAAAATCTGTGTATAAGTGGACCTGTACTGTTCAAACCCATGTTGTTTAACGGTCCACTCTCTATACGTTATTATTAAAAATATCCTTTATGGGGACATCTGGCTGGCTCAGTCAGTGGAGCATGCGACTCTTGATCTTGGGGTTGTGAGTTTGAGCCCCGAGCCCCATGTTGGGTGTAGAGATTACGTTTTACCTTTAAGAAATACATCCTTTATGATACAGGAAATACAGGAAATACATCGTTTTTACCTTTAAGAAATTACCTTTAAGAAATACATCCTTTATGTTTCAAGTATGAATAATAAAAACAGTACTAATAAAAAAAATAGTAGCTTAGACTTGAGTGAATCCATTATCATAGTGATGCCTTTGAAGTATTGTTACCAATAAAGACATTTAGATTTACGGGGTGCCTGGGTGGCTCAGTGGGTTAAAGCCTCTGCCTTCGGCTCAGGTCATGATCTCAGGGTCCTGGGATTGAGCCCGCATCGGGCTCTCTGCTCAGCAGGGAGCCTGCTTCCCTCTCTCTCTGCCTGCCTCTCTGCCTACTTGTGTTCTCTGTCAAATAAATAAATAAAAATCTTTAAAATAAAAAAGACATTTAGATTTACTATAATGTAAGCTTCTTCAGGGCAGGGATTTTTGTTTGTTCACAGCTGCATTCTAGCACCAGCAGCTTTACTCTTCAAAACTTGTCACTGAATTTTCAAGTAGGAAGTCTTGTTCCATTTGAGTTTTACTTTATCATTTTTTTCTTGCTTACTCTGATGAAGGAGCTTACAATGATCATTCTAAAAGATAGACAAGAGTTGTTTAAAAGGCTTTGATGATCACTAAATGCTATTAATCAGTCTCCAAGTAGTTGAGAGGTAATTATGAGTAATGGTATTACAGTAGTTCCTCTCCCCCACCCCCTGCCTTATCCTCGGGGCATACATTCCAAGATATCCAGTGGATGACTAGAAGAACCACAAATAGTAGTAAACCCTATATATTCTGTTTTTTTTTCTATGTATACATAATCTGTGATAAAGTTTAATTTATAAATTAGACATAGTAAGAGATTAACAATAATAATAAAACAGAATAATTAAAACACTGTACTGTAATAAAAATTATGTGAATGTAGTTTCTGTCAAAATATCTTCTGTGCTCACCTTTGTGATGATGTGAGATGATAAAATACCTGCATGATGAGATGAAGTGAGGTGAATGACATAGGCCTTGTGACATAGTTTTAGGCTACTATTGACCTTCTTCTGGCAATACCTTAGAAGGAGGATCATCTGCTCTCAGATGGAGGTTGACCATGCAGTCACTAAAATGTGGAAAGCGAAACTACAGATGAAGGGCGGCAGGGGGTGGGGAACATGACTACTTTATTTACCCTACTAATATTAAATGTTTTAGCGAGAACCTTCTTACTAAAAGGAAACAGCTATTTAAGAATCCTGAAATCTGATTTGAAAGTGTAAGCAAACCAAGTTGCTGACAACTAAGATGATGCATTTCAATGTAGTCACTAAATGATTCAGTCAGAATATGGAAAAAATCCTTTTTGTGGAATATTAGGATCTTATTCTCAGATGAGAAATAATAGTTCAGCTTACATGTGGCATGACTTAAAATTAAAAAAAAATATTACTCTAATGACAAAATAATAGGGGTGCCTGGCTGGCTCAGTTGGTACAGCATGTGACTCTTTATCTTACGTCATGAGTTCAAGCCCCACAGTGGGCGTAGAGTTTATTTTATTTATTTATTTTTTTAAAGATTTTATTTGAGAGAGAGAGAGCACGTGCAAGAGCTTGGGGGGGGGAAGGGCACAGAGAAAGGGGAAGCAGACTCCCCACTGAGCAGGGAGCCTGACATGGAGATCATTCCCAGGATCCTGAGATCATGACCTGAGCCGAAACCAAGAGTGGGATGCTTAAGGAGTTGAGTCACCCAGGCGCCCCTATTGACATTCATTTATTGATTGATTGATTGATTGGTGTCTGGTTTATTTTACTTAGTATAATGCCTTTAAGTTTCACCCATGTTACAGCATGTATCAGAATTTTCTCTCTTTCTAAGGCTGAATAGTATTCAGTTGTATGTGTATACATTTTGTTTATCCATTCATCCATTAGTGGACACTTGGGTTGTTTCTACTTTTTGACAATTGTAAATAATGCTACAAATTTCTGTTGTTTTAAGCCGACAAGTGGTGCTGGGAAAATTGGACAGCTATATACAGAAGAATGAAACTCGATCATTCTCCTGCTTACTTTAAAAAAAAAAAAGGGCTGCGAGGGCACCTGGGTGGCTCAGTTGGTTAAGCAACTGTCTTTGTCTCAGGTCACAATTCCAGGGTCCTAGGATAGAGCACCACGTTGGGCTCCCTGCTCAGCGGGGAGCCTGCTTTTCCCTCTCCTTCTGCTGTTCTCCCTGCTTGTATGTGTGCTCTCTCTCTCTCTCTCTCTCTCTCAAATAAAATCTTTAAAATATATAAAAAATGTATATATGGTAGTTTAAAAAATTGATAAACTGTACTAATAAAATGATCTTAAGTCTCTAGAATACTCTTCAAAGCATCTCTTGCTTTTAGAGGTTCTATGTAGTATTCCCCTGTGTTTTTATTTTTAAGGATTTGGTTTTTGGGGGGGGGATTTAATTAATTTATTTAGAGAGAGAGTGAGTGGGGAGAGGGGCAGAGGGAGAGACTCTCAAGCAGACTCCCTGCTGAGCACATAGCCTAACATGGGGCTCCAGCCCATGACCTATGAGACAAAACCAAAGGTCAACCGACTAAGTCACTCAGGCGCCCCATTTAAGGATTCATTTTTAATGATTTGTGGAGATTCTCAGTGTAACTTCATTGGAGAATGCCCCATCTCTATATAGAAGAATACTTAAGTACTAGTGTTTCCAGGCTATACTAGCTACATTTCCATTTCTTTTTTTTTTTTTTTTTTAAGATTTTATTTATTTATTTGACAGAGAGAGAGAGAGAACAAGAGAGGGAACACTAGCAGGGAGAGTGGCAGAGGGAGAAGCAGGCTTCCCGCAGAGCAGGGAGCCCAGTGTGGGGCTCAATCCCAGGACCCTGGGATTATGACTTGAGCCGAAGGCAGACACTTAATGACTGAGCCACCCAGGCGCCCCTCCATTTCTTTTTTAAATTATGTCATTGTTTAAAAATAAATGAAATTATGTCATTGTTTATGTCTGTCGCTAGTCCTTGAGGCTAATGAAAATATACATTGTAATCTTTTGATTCTTTATAAATCATACATCAATTAGACTGGTTGAAAATATGATTTCATCATTTTTAGTCCATTTAAAAATATACCTTTGGTTTGATTTCGATGTGCTTTTCTTATGCTTTTGTTTTAAGGAAATTCAATAAGTATATCTTTATCAGTGTGATGTTTTGCTTTGATGAGAGAAGCTTTTTATTTTTAATTTTGAGTAATTGGTATATATTTTTATTGGTTAAATTGAATTCATAATATCCATTTTGGTCTTAAAGAGCAGAAGTGTTCAAAATTAACTCGTACCTACTTTGAGGATTTATTGGAGAAGAAATTCTTGGTGGGGTAAAGTAGTCTTTTCAGTTTCTGCCTAGGGTATTTCATAAGCAAAATTTTGTTAAATCATGTGTTTTAAATGAAATTGCTGTTTAAAATTTTTGTTTTAGGATAGTGGAGACTATCCACTTACCATGGCTGGTCCTCAGTGGAAGAAGTTCAAATCCAGTTTTTGTGAATTCATTGGCGTATTAGTACGGCAGTGTCAATATAGCATCATATATGATGAGTACATGATGGATACGGTCATTTCACTTCTTACAGGATTATCTGACTCACAAGTCAGAGCATTTCGACATACGAGCACCCTGGCAGGTCAGTATTTAGAATTTTTTTTTGCATATTTCCTTAGGTTGGAGATGAAAATGGTTTTCATTAAAAGAAATGATCATGACTCAGATTAATTAATTTTGTTTATAGAGTAACCACTAAGAGAACACTCTCCCCTCTCCCTCCGTGAATTACTGGGAATGCAATGATATTTTCAGTTTCGATTCTGTGAAGGTATACTATAGTTGGTATATGGTGATTTTCTTGTGTTCAGCCTGTTTGATTACATGCCACAGAAAGGGAAAAGAGGTGGATAGGAATGTGTTGCATTCTTGAAAGATGTTTTGTCAGGGAAGGTAATTGACAACAAATTTGGGGAGACCGTTAAGTCACTTTGGGTATGTAATTCTAATGATCCTTATTTTGTCTATGATGTGAGCTGTCCCTCCTAGTTTGATGGTCCCCCTGCAGGATGATGTTTCCTCTTTAACCACGACACAAGAGTCGATTTTTCTTACCTTTCTGAGTAACTTTAGACTGAGCTAAATTCTTTGCTTTTTGAAATGAGTTATATTTTTAAGCCTCACACAATTCTAGAACAGTGATTTTTGATGTTGGCGTTTATAAAATATTTTGATTTCTCCTTTGTGGTAAAGGTAAAATTTTTGATACACTATTACTGAATATGTACTTTTTTGTTTGAGTTTGAAAAAAATCAACTGGGCAGTCATTGTTATTATAGTATTATAAGCCCTAATGGTAGAATATATTGATATATACAAAAATTTTTCATTCTCTAAGTGTGGGGATATTTTTTTCCTTTAGACCATTTTCCTAAAGAATTAAAGCTGTACTTTAGCTAAATCCTGCATTTTCAAAAAACAAAATGCAGGTAATCTGGAGGAAGGAAGTAGAGGAAAAAAATGCAGGCAATCTTTCTATAGGATTTTATTTTATTTTATTTTTATTGTGTTATGTTAGTCGCCATAAAATACATCATTAGTTTTTGATGCAATGTTTTTTTTGTTGGATTTTTAAAATTTTTTTTAAAGATTTATTTATTAGAGAGAGAGAGAGAGAGAGAGCTAGCGAGCACAAGTAGGCAGAGCAGCAGGCAGAGAGAGAGGGAGAGGCAGGTTCCCGGCTGAGCAGAGAGCCCAACATGGGGCTCCATTCCAGGACCCTGGGATCATGACCCAAGCAGAAGGCACATCCTTAACCAACTGAGCCATCCAGACACCCTAGGATTTTTGTTTTTAGATTGGAAGTCACAAAATATGAATGTGATCTTGCTCTATGAACTTAGGTAGCATTTAATGTTAAGAACATGGTGGCTAAATAAATTAAAATAAGTATGATGGCATAAGGTGAATAATTTAGATCAGAATAACAAACTGGTTTGCTGAGGGAGTGAAATAGCTCTGAAGAGAAAGTTGAGAATCCTTTTTTAAAGAGACCCGGTAGCCACAAATTGAGATTTAGTTTTGTGTTCTCTTACACAATGAACCAGATCTGAGAAATAGTCTGGAGTAAACTAAAAAGACATAAAATGGTGAAATATTTCAATTAATAAGTTTTAAATCACAGTCTTGTCTCAGGAGCAAGGGTTCAGTAACAGAAGGTGGGGGGATCTGGAGGAAGTATAATAAAAGGCACTTTATTGAGTGATATTTTTCTTTGTACTTTGACTTTTCATCCAGATCTTTTCTTCATAATTTCACCATTGTCTTTATGATGATATGTAATAGAGTAAAATTAAAAGAAATCAAATATTGATGAAACTAATTTTTACATATTGTGGTTTGATACGAAGCACTCAAGCTCCCTCCCCCTTTGTTAACGAAGATAGCTAAGTACTGCCACAGGAACCAAAATTTACTGAGAAGGTGAATTATGACCTCTGAAAAAGATCATTGTAGGGGACACATTTTAGAATAGTTGGGATTTGAGTGTAGTCTGAAGTCAGATCAGTTTTGAATACTGGTTTAACTACTTATGTGAACTGTGTAATCTCAGGGAAATTTGTTAATCTCTGTGGACTTTAGTTTCCTCATGAATGAAATGGGGATAATACTTAATTTTGAGGGCTGTTGGGAGGATTAGGAGATAATCCATGAAAAATACTTAACATAGGTAATAACTGATAAATAGTAACTATTCAGTACATATTAGCTGTTTATTGTTGTCATTTGTAGCAGCTGTATTTTTCTTTTCTATTAGAAGCAGAATAGCCCATCTTGTCTTTAATTTCTCTTAATTTGATATTAAATTGTAACTTTTTGCATCTGTGAGACTTAATTTCAAAATTTTCCATTTAAAAATAGCTATGAAGTTGATGACAGCTTTGGTGAATGTGGCGCTAAATCTTAGCATTAATATGGATAATACACAAAGACAGTATGAGGCAGAACGGAATAAAATGATTGGAAAACGAGCCAATGAGAGGCTAGAACTCTTGCTACAGAAGCGGAAAGAGGTAAACTTTTGTATTGAATATTTGAGCTGTTAATCCATTGATGATTAATCTTTGATCATTAATTTTGATACAGTGTTGATCATTGATTATGATATAATGTTGCTAGTTTATCAGATAAATTTTTTGGAAAGATTTAAATTTAAATAATATTTCAAGTTGTTTAAATGTCTAGTTTTGTTGACTGTCCATACCAACAATACCTTTTGTGTATATTTTCTTTCTGTGTAGACTAGTGTTAAGAGTTTAAGGCTTTCAGTAAGGTCCTGGATCAGTCAGACTAGTTGTTTTAAGCCCTAGTATTATTCATCTCTGCCATGAAAATGTCTCTCCTAACTTCTTCCCTGAACTAGCTGTCAGGATGAATTCAGGTTTCACTTATGTGACCTCACTTTGAAAAATAACTTAACAGGCTATTTATGGTGTCTTAGTTGCTGCCTTTTTTTTTTTTTTTTTTTTTTTTTTTTGTAGTATGGTAGGTAGTTGATTAACATGACTGATCACCAAATTTAACTTTGAATGAGGAAGATATTTTTCATTCTTATGCTAAACAATACTAAATAAAAAATCTTTTTTTAAGAGGGAGAAGGACAGATGGAGAATGAGAGTATTTTTTATTTTTAGCAGGGGTGAGGGGGAGAATTTTAAGCAGGCTCTGCACCCAGCATGGAGTCCAGTACGGAGCTCCATCTCACCACCCTGAGATCATGAGCCAAAATCAAGAGCTGGAAGTTTAACTGACTCAGGCATCCTAAATAAAATCTTTCAGTGTTGTGTTCGTGATTTAAATTCCTTCTTCATTAGTGATAACAGTATTTTGCTATCTGATATTGACGATGTTTATGTTTATTTCTAATAGGCAAAATCTGATGTTTCAAAAATGTTTTAGTAATGCATTTGAGGTAATATTTGCCATGGCAATTCAGAAATTACTACTTGATTTTGACGTATTTGAGGTTGGTAGTAGCTATAATTTTTAGTTGGTTATTTCTGAGATAGGGCACTTTTTAAAATGCCCTGTCTCAACAAAAGCCTAAAAATCTTGTCCATATTTCCTCTACCTAAATTCCTCATCTTTTTCATATAGTTTGAAATGAAGAATTGACCTTTTTGCCTCTTAATTATAGTTATTAAATTTCATCAGATGATTTATTAGGTAAACATAATGCATGTCTTAGGCCTTGAAATTATGTCCAGTTCTTGGACATAAATTTAAGATCGTGAGCATTGAATGAGTGCATATAGGTAAAAGGATTTTGAGGTTAAAATTCCTGTGCAAATACAAGATACCAATACTTCTGGGTTAGGATTTAGTTTTTGACCACCTTGTACCTTTGACTATCTGTGCTAATGAATATAAGAAGTGCACGCCCTTATTAGCATTACTTGGAAATGCAAGAACATATTCATGAAAAGAAAAAAATACATTTTACAAAAGTGCAGAACAGAATCTAAGAGCTAATTAATACTTAGACTGTGAGAAAGATTTTTCTCCTCTCAAAATCTGACACAATTTTGTCTTAATTCGCAAACTTTGAATTGAAAATAATGGGAGTAGGTAAGTAAACCAAAATTTTGAAATGTTTTCTTGATTATTTAAGGTGAACCTTGTTTCCTTCAAAAGAATTTAGCAGGGTAACTTTTTACCAAGTTATTTTACTCAAAACTCTTTTTTTCTTTGAGCAGGTACTAGTTAACGTTACTTTTCTTTTTCAGATGATAATGACCAAGATAATGAAATATTATTATGCTTTTTGGATATGGACATATGTTATATAATAGATGATATGTGTTATAGTAAATTACTTAACATATTTTTTATGTGCCTTTTTACAATGGAAATTTGTGAGCCTTAGAAAAGGCTAATGTGCCAGCTAAACATTAAAAGCCAAGTCAAATATTCCAGGTATCAAGGGACTTTAGCTACCTGACCCACAACAGCTGTTAATTTTTCTATGTGGTTACTGTTGTCTAGTAGAATTAAAAATTAGGTGTAGTCACCAAAACACTGGATAAACCTGCATGACTTTTAGATGTTATTTTGGTTGTATTCCTTTACAATTGAAAAGAAATAATGTATTCTTTTCAGCTTCAGGAAAATCAAGATGAAATAGAAAATATGATGAATGCAATATTTAAGGGAGTGTTTGTACATAGATACCGGTAAGTCAGGACATTTTTTCTATTCAGGTTTGGATATTTAGTGGTTTAGGCAGTATAAAGTAGTAGAAAGAGCATTGGAATAAGATCAGTGTTAGAAGGTAAGGTTTTCCACTGATTGAGATATTCTAGTTAAGTTATTTAACTGCTCTGAAATAGATGTTTCCTCTCTGAAAAATGAGGTAATGTGCTTGACTAGTAACTGCCCAGCAGATGAAATCTACTTCTATGATTAGGAGTCAGGGTACAGAATACTTAATTGCTTTTGGATGTACTATACGTGATGGTTTCAGACTCTACCATTGCATGTTAGTGGGAAAATTTGGATAAATTTAAGTATTTTCTTTTACTATTTTGAGTGAGCAGAGGAAAGAAATACGTAATCTTATCACCATTTCTGTTGTAACCTATTCTTTAAATGTTGGTGGTATTTTTATTCAACTTCTCCCTCACTTCCTCAACTTGGCAGTTACTGAATCGCTTTCTTTGTAATGTCCCTTAGTCCATTCTTACCTTTTTGTTTCTACTGTCACCATTACCTTAGTCTATTCTCTCTCATTCTCATGCCTAGAGATTATGAAGTTTTCCTAAAACATTCTTTTGTTGTGTTATTACTCTGCTCAAACGCCTTCAGTGAGTCAGTAGACCTACAGGATGAATTAAAAATAATTTAGTCTGACATTCAAATCCAAATGAAACTTGGCCTCAATTTTGTGTGTAACTAATTCTCTCCTGGAAAATTATGCTCTAACCAAACTAGTATGCCTGCTCTCTTTTGAACACACCATCCCCAGCAGGTGTGAGCAGAGGCTGGGATATGGCATGGTTTAAAAGGTGGGGATCTAATTTTGTTTGTAATTTTATTTAATTTTAAGTATTTATGTGATGAGAATTATGCTTTGCCAAGTAGTCTGTAAACATTCAGGGGTCATGCTTCAGTTCTACTTTTCAGTCCCCAGTGATCTTTAAGATAGTGGTATGTTCATACTAGGTGTAAAATATTTGGCATCTCCTGGATAAATCACAAATCCTGATGTTATAGTGACACTAATATATATAATTTTTCCTTCCTCCATTCAGTGATGCAATAGCTGAAATTCGAGCTATTTGCATTGAAGAAATTGGCATTTGGATGAAAATGTATAGTGATGCCTTTCTAAATGACAGTTATTTAAAATATGTTGGCTGGACTATGCATGATAAGGTAAGATATGCCCTTACAGAATGTTTATATGTCTACACATAGGCATAGCTATCTATAGCTCTCATTCATAATGAGTTATCTGTATACCTGGGACCACATTCCTCTAGACCTTTCTCCTTTATTCTTTTCTGTCTGCTCCATGAAAACATGGTCTCTATTGTATGAAGTCCCCTAGATTTTTTTAATCTTAGTAACTGATTTAGACTTCAATCTTGAATTATTTTTTGTACTGAAACAAACAGAATCATGTAGGTGGTGGTGGTTAGGCATTTCTTAGAGCTGTAAGAGTCTTTATTCTTACTATGTGAGTGCTATATACTTTTTAAACTTTTTCTAACTTTTCTTCTCTCTTTATAAACATGTATTTTAGCCAGATTATAAATTACAACTTGGTCTCTGACATTTTTTATTTTATTTTTTTTGCTATTCTACCTTTCTCTTAGGCTGCCTCTTAACTAGCCTTGAAGTTCTTTGCATATATCCTTTACAAATACTACTTACAAATCCTTACAAAATCCTTACAAATACTACTACTTTTGCATATATCCTTTACAAATACTACTTTCTGTAAAGGAAAACTTACTGTGAAATATGCTACTGTTGTCTTTCACAATAGTATTGCTCTGAATAAATTTTCAAAAAATTTTCATTTGACATACAAAAATAGTACCCCAAAGGTATTTAGTATTAGATGTATGTATGATTCCTATTTTTCATTATAAAAGACGAGAGTTTTTGAAAATGAGAGTTTTGAAGAATAAAATAATAAGATATAATAAGATATATAAGATATAATAAGAATAAAATAAATGTTTGTATAAAACATATTTAAAAATCTAAATTTTTATGTATTTTCTAATTTTTATGTATGTCTTGAATATTCAGGTTGAAAATATGCAAAGTTTTAATGCATTTTCTCCTCTTGCTTCATTTAGCAAGGTGAGGTAAGACTCAAATGTCTCACTGCTCTACAAGGGCTTTATTATAACAAAGAGCTTAATTCCAAACTGGAGCTTTTTACCAGTCGGTTCAAGGTTAGTATTACTTTTTGTATTTAAAAATGACCTGTTGTTTGAAAATATTTTTCTTTTTTCACTTTAAAAATACCTTAATATTTTTTGTCCTTAGGATCGAATTGTGTCTATGACCCTTGACAAAGAATACGATGTTGCAGTACAAGCAATAAAATTACTTACTCTTGTTTTACAGTAAGTATGTTCTTATTGCCTATTGCCGATGTTCAGATATTTAAATAATACATTAGATTACATGGTTTAAATTTATCTGTTCTAAATTTTAATAACTTCACTCATGGAATTTTTACAGCTGGAAGTTTGATTTTCTCATGTAAGGTTGAGAAAATGGAAAGAAAGAACCATTAGAGTAGAAAATTTTAACTGAGCTAGGAATTCATGTTCCCATTCTAATGGTCAGTTTCCTTTCCATTTTGCTGTCTTAGGTGCCCTTGAAATAAAGTTAAACACTTGAGTATATTAAATGTGCTTATTATATTTTATTACACTTTTAGAAATTAGCATTTACTGAAATTTCTCTGGAAACAATCTGAATTTAAAACATTCTATTATGTTAAAATGTAATAATGATGCAATTTATTTTCTTTTTAAAATTTACCATTTTAATTTTTAAAAACATTTTAAAATTTAATTGAAGTGTAGTTGGCAAATAATATTAAATTCATTTCAGGTGTACAACATATTGATTGAATAATTACATAGTTTATGAAATCCTCACCACAATATGTGTATTACGGTATTACTGACTATATTCCCTATGATGTACTTGTCATCATACTGCCATCCTTGTGACTTACTTATTTTATAACTGAAAGTTTGTACCTCTTAAATTCCTTTACCCATTTCTCCCATTCCCCTACTCCCCTCCACTTTGGTAATAGTGCATGAAGCTTCCTTTTTTTCCATATTCTCACCAATGCTGTTCTTTCTTGTCTTTCTTATACTAGCCATTCTGACTGGTGTGAAGTGATACCTCATTGTGGTTTTGATTTGCATCTTCTTAATAATTAGTGATGTTGACAGTCTTTTCATTTGTCTGTTGGTCATCTGTTTGTCTTTGGAAAAATGTCTGGGTCCTCTGCTGAGTTTTTATTTATTTTTTTAAAGATTATTTATTTATTTATTTGACACAGAGAGAGAGAGAGAGCGAGAGAGGGCGGGAACACAAACAGGGGAGTGGGAGAGGGAGAAGCAGGCTCCCCGCTGAGCAGGGAGCCCCATACGGGGCTTGATCCCAGAATCCTGGGATCATGACCTGAGCTGAAGGCAGACGCTTAACAACTGAGCCACCCAGTCACCCCCCTGCCGAGTTTTTAATTAGATTTTTCTTTATTTTTGATGTTGAGTTGTATGAGTTCTTTATAAATGAAAACAGTGTGGAGGTTCCTCAAAAAACTAAAAATAGAAGTATAATAGGATCCAGTAATTCCACTTCTGGGTATTTACCCAAAGACAATGGAAACACTAATTTGAACAGATGTATGCATCCCTGTGTTTATTGGAACATTATTTACTATAGCCAAGACATAGAAGCACCATAAGTGCCCCATCAACAGATGAATGGATAAAGAAAATGTGTGTGTGTGTGTGTGTGTGTGTGTGTGTGTGTGTGTGTATACAACAATGGAATATTAGTCATAAAAGTTTACAATTTTAAACACACTTTAAATGTACAGTTCAGTAGCATTTAGTATGTTCACCTTGTTGTGAAGCCATCACCATTTTCCATATCCACAACTATTTTTAATAATCCCATACTAAACCTTTGTACCCATTAAACACTAATTCCCCATTCCTTCCTTCTTGCCTAGCCCCTAGCGACCACTGTTATACTTTTTATTTCTATGAATTTGACTCTTTTAGGTAACTCACATAAGTGGAATCTTACAGTATCTGTCCTTTTCTATCTGGCTTATCTCACTTAGCATGGTATCTTCAGAGTTCATTCATGTTGTAGCATGTATCACGATTTCACTCAGTTTTGAGGCTCAGTAATATTCCATTGTATGTTTATACCACATTTTATTTACCCATTCGTCAGTGGACATTTAGATTGTTACCGTTATCCAAATAATAATTGCCAAAGGGTATTTTTTTAACATAGCATACTACTACTGGCACTATTATGGAAAATTCATCACGTAATAGTAGCCAGTGAAATTGTGATAAAAACTAATGAGTGATGACTGCCCAATATCATTTTAAGTCATATTGTAAAACTGTAGTAATTTTTAAATTTTGGTACTGGTGTGTGAATAGACTGATTAGTAGCAGAGGAAAAAGAGTACAGACAAATGCAAATGAATCCAGGAACCTAGTCTAGGGTGAGGGTGGCATTTCCTTTAAGAAAATAAATGGTTTCGGGGTGCTTGGGTGGCTTAGTCGGTTGAACGTCTGCCTTTGGCTTGGGCCATGATTTCAGGGTCCTGGAATCGAGCCCTGCATCAGGCTCCCTGCTCTGCGGGGAGCCTGCTTCTCCCTCTCCATCTGCCTGCCAATCCCCCTGCTTGTATGTGTACTCTCTCTCTTTCTCTCTGTCAAATAAAGAAATAAAATCTTAAAAAGATAAATGGTTTTGTGACAGCTAGGTTCTATTTGGGGAAAAATTAAATCGGATTCCCGTCTCATTCCTTATGCAAAAATAATTTCCAGATGGATGACATGTTTAAATGCAAGTAAATGAAACCATTAAAGTACTAGATGAAAACATGGGGAGAGTAAACGTTTTTATTTTATATGTAAAATGAGCAGGATCTCTCTGAACATGACATAAAACTTAGACATAAAAAAAATCATTGAATTAACTACATAAAAATTAAAAATGTCTATATGACATAAAATACCATAAACTCAGAAAACCGATGACAGATTGGTCAAAATATTGTTATCATTGGAGTCAATTTCAATAAATTAATTTAAAGGATGGAAACCCAGTAATGGTCAAAAGTTAGAGAACTAGATCATGGAGAAGAAAATAAAAAATATATGAAAAGATGTTTAAGCTACACTCAGAGACAGGTAAATTAAAATGAGATAATTTTTTAACCTGTTGCTTGACAAAGTAAAGTGTTTGGTAGTATACAGTGTTGAAGCTGTGCAAAAACAGGTCCTTAAACATTGTGATGGGGGACTATAAGTTGGTATATCCTCTTTCGAGAAAAGCTTGGCAGTATCTATATTCGAAATTTTAAATGCTCGCATTCTCTAACATAGCATTGTTTGTAATAGAATTTTTGAAATAACCTAAATGATTAACAGTAGGGGAAGAATTAAATATGTAATAGCTATTTTAAGCAGTCTTAACTATTGCATTTTCTTTTCTAGGTGGACTTAAAAATTATAAATATATATACATGTTATGAAAGTATTGAAAGAATTCTGAAATAAGAAAGTAATAGTACTCGGGCGCCTGGGTGGCTCAGGTCTGCCTTCGGCTCAGGTCATGATCCCAGGGTCTTGGGATCGAGTCCCGCATCCGGCTCCTTGCTCAGTGGGGAGCCTCCTTCTCCTTCTGCTTCGAGTTCTCCCTCTCTCAAAGAAATAAATAAAATCTTATTAAAAAAAAAAGTAATAGTATTCTACATGTTTTTCTGTAGCCGCTTCTTCCTCAATACCCTTGGACATCTTTCCTTATTTCTCATATTTTTATGAAGTAAAATAGACTCATTTATGTTGATTCAGCCATTATAAATACCTAATAACTGAAACTTGTCAGGAACAGTCCTTCTCAAACAATTAAAGTGTATGAACTACTGCACATTTAACTATACTTTAACTGATTTGATTCAATATATGTCTTTTCATTTTATATGAAAAGGTTTTATATATAAAACGACACCAGTAGTTTTTCCAGTAACAATTCAGTATTATACATAGAGTAATTTAAGTCGAAATGCTTTCGAAACTTGAATTTTAACATTTTGGTTTTGTTTCTTTCAAAAAGAAGTAATATTTCCTCAGACATCAAACTTCTGGAAACCTTGACACAGTAGAAAACCAAAAAGGATCTGAGCTCCTCAACTAACCATCTAATGTACTTTAGACTTTTTTTGCTGGTGGTGGTCCTATGGTTCTCAGTTTATATAGAGTGCTAAAAACCTAGGTTGTTTATTTCACAGCAGACGGAAAGCATGTTAGGGGGTAAAGAGCTACCAGACACCAGGACCCTGAAAGCAGAGTCTGTAAGGGAAGAACCCAACAACGTTTACCCTGGGGTACTGTGGTTGATGGGCCTAATAATGACTTTTATTTACCAAGAAGATTTTATTAGGTTTATTTTGTTTTTTAAAAGTAAGATCAGGAAAATGAGCACTACATTTTTTTAAAGATTTTTCCAGTGGCAGTTTGTAATTAAAGGTCTTTGGCACTTAAATTTTGATTATTTCCAAAAACCATTTGCATTTCTTCATATGGTGTTCAGTACATGGTGCATGAAGTATTCATCATTGTGAGATAATTGGGCTGTTAGTATATTTTAATGTGATATTATCTTGTTAATATTACTGTGAAATATATACAGACTATTATTACTGTAAAATATATACAGAGTGTTTTCTGTGATTATTAACTCTAAGCTCTTAGAATGCCACCACTTAATTTTTTTTGACATTAGTTTATATTATTTTGTCTTCCTTTTCTCTTTAACATCCTTGTCACATTATTACTTCTCTTCAACATATATTTCTATATTTTGGTATTCACTCTAATTTTACCTCCCATTGATCTTAGATGTTGACAAAATAATCAGCTCTTTTGTCGGGATGCTTTTACTGACAGATGATAATCAAATAAAGTCATTTTTTTTAACATAAGTTAATGAAAAGCGTATTCTTTTTTAATGTATGAGCATGGATCATTGTACTTAATATCCTTAAAATTAAGTCATTGAAACTGCTCTGCTCAATTTTTTTTTTTAGGAGTAGCGAAGAAGTTCTTACTGCAGAAGATTGTGAAAATGTCTACCATCTGGTTTATTCAGCTCACCGGCCAGTAGCAGTAGCAGCTGGGGAATTTCTCTACAAAAAGTAAACCTATATTTTTGTTATTTTCTAAAATATACTTTTATGAAAATAATTTATTATACTATAGTCAATACTAAAAATATATATAATTGATGTAAAAAACTATTCATACAGGTCAAGTAGAAACTTTCACATTTTACTCTTCAAAGATTTCAGTTCTCCAATTTACTTGATTCATATAAGTTAAATCTTTAAAGGAAAATGAAAATGTCTTTTAATGAATAAAATATATAAAAATATATAAAATATATAAAAATATACCTAGCCACATCATCGTGTTAAGACCTTTTCCTAATTTTTCATTGTTTTCGCCAATGTCAGTTCCTAAATATTGCCCTATTACAATATTTAGGCTTTAGTCTGTTATTGCTTGCTTTAGAAAATATTAAAAGGTTTTGCTTCACGTGAAGTGTTTGATATAATTTGACACAAGAATCCCCAAAATCCTATAGTCCTTTTTATGTTGGCATAACACCTCAGATTAAGTAGTATGGTTAGCAGTGTGAATATCTGACCACAGAAAACATTCAGCAAATGTTATGTAATGGCTTTTAAAGATAACAATTTGTGGGATACCTGGGTGACTCAGATCGTTAAGTGTCTGCCTTCAGTTTAGGTCATGATCCTGGGATTGAGCCCTTTGTTGGGCTCCCTGCTCAGCAGGGAATCTGCTTCTCCCTTTTCCTCTGCCCTCTCCCTGCTTGTGTGCTTTCTCTCTCATTCTGTCTTTTAAATAAATAAATCTTAAAAAAAAAAAAAAAGATGGTTTCTCTTTAAACAAAAATAAAGAGAACAATTTGAACCACGTGGACTAAACTGTATCTTTGTAAGATTTTATTAAAATGCCTATGGGGAAAAAAATTAAAAAAAATAAAATGCCTATGGGGGAGCTTTTATTAGAGTACATGATGTAAAATGTTCATACTCCAGTTTCCATTCATTGCTATCCAGTGATATTTATTTGTTATTTATAAGGAAAAACCACCGTGATATCCATAGAAAGAGGCCACTAAATTCACACTTTGAGATAATTGTGCAAGAATAGAAGGAAAATATATGTTCAGTTTTAAAGACATGAATATTTATAGGTTAGTGTGCATAAATGGTATGGGCTAGTGTAATACTTCTACAAAAGGAAATGATTGCATAAAATGCAGTAATATTTTTAAAAAAATAATCTGGGGCGCCTGGGTGGCTCAGTCGGTTGGGTATCTATTTTTGGCTCAGACTGTGGTCTGGGATTGAGCCCCACAGCAGGCTTCCTGCTTAGCGGGGATCCTGCTTCTCCCCCTTCCCTCTGCATGTCGCCCCCCCTTGCTTGTGCTCTTTTGCTTGCTCGCTTGCCCTGTCAAATAAATAAAATCTTTAAAAAGAAGAAATAATCCATAACTCCATAAAATTAATTTGAGAAGTTCATTTAAGAGGACTTAGAAGTACCATTAAGTATGAAATGTGAAGGGGTTTATAACTTTTATTTACTTGGGTATCATGTTGGAGAATACCTACCCAGGTCCCATTTACTCTCTTATTAGATGCTTAAATATGGAATTCAAACAGTTTTTTAAAATTAGGAAATACGGGGTTTTTTGTTTTAAAAGTAAATATTTTGCCTTGATCCTAGGCTCTTCAGTCGTAGAGATCCAGAGGACGACGGAATAATGAAAAGAAGGGGGCGACAAGGTCCAAATGCCAACCTTGTTAAGACATTGGTTTTTTTCTTTCTGGAAAGTGAGGTTAGTTGAAGTTGTTCATTTTTTACTTATGTTCAAAACAATTTGGAGAAGGGGTTGAAATGACGTACATCTTAAAATTTTCCATGTATCACAGTAAATGTTGGATAGAATAGAGTTGTACCCATTACACAAAATTTAGAAAAACATTCTTTTAGTAAGATGTTCAAATAATAGGATTTGTATATAGTACTAAGTATGAATTTTGGAGTCAGAAAGACCTTATTACCAATTGGGCTCCTCTACTTGTTCGTGTAACTGGTTTAGTTGCTTAATCTTTCTAAGCCTCGCTTTCCTTGTAAAAATGTGGGTAATAATTTGTCAGGTAACACTGAACTAATCCATGTAAAACTCTTTTTATTTTTCATGTGAAACTCTTAACACAGACCTTGCACTTTGTTCTCAATATTTGGTACCTGCTTTATTAACTTTTGTTGAAGGTAGGGATTTACATTTTTAAAAATTTTTTTTTTATTTTTTAATTAACACATAATGTATTATTTGCCCCAGGAGGGATTTACATTTAACATCAGCTCTTTTAGGTCTCCCTCAGGTTTGCCTGTTAACCAGAATTTGAGAAGATCCAACATACATTTTTCGTGTTCATATTATGTATTACTCAATCAGTTTTATGGTCTCTTAATTAAATTTTTAAATTTTTTCTGTATATAGAAATATAGTTGGCTTTTGCATATTGACCTCTCATCTGTAACTTTGCTAAATTCACTTATTTTAGTAAGGTTTTAATAGATTCCTTGGGATTCTCTATAATAATGCAAGTAACATTCAGTTTACTTCTTCCTTTCCTATATTTATGCCATTTTCCCCTAGCCTTATTGAACTGATTAGGACATCCAGTAGATTGTTGAATAGAAGTAGTGAGAGTGGACATCTTTTGATTGTTCCTGATCTTAGGGGAAAATCATCCAGTATTTCTATGTTGTTATTAGTTATAGGTCATATGGTGTAGTTGTTTATATTGAGAATGTTTCCTTCTATCCCTTTTGTTGAGTTTTATCATGGATGTTGAATTCTGTTCAGTGCTTTTTCTGAGATGATTATTTTATCCTTCATTATGTTAATATTTGAATTATGTTGACAGGTTTTTTGAATGTTGAACCAACCTTGAATTCCTAGGATAAAGCCTACTTAGTCATCATGATCTGTTATCCTTTCTATATATTGCTGGTTTCACTTTGCTAGTTTTTTGAGGATATTCCCTCTGTGTTCATGTTAGGTGTTGGCCTCCATATTTTTTTATTGGTAATGTCTTTGACAGGTTTTGGTATCATTGTAATGATAGTTCCCGGAAACAAGTTGGGAAACCATAGGGCCTTTTAGGCTTCACAAAACAAAGAGAAATAATATGCTTATATACTGAATTGATAAGTAGACATTTTTTTGTTTTAAGTAACCATTATCACTCCCGTTAAATTAAATTAACAGTATATTTTATAATTGAGTGTGGTTAATTCATGTAGTATTGAGTCCAAATAGGCACTAAATACACAGGCATATAATCTTTTCAGAATTACTTTGTTAACTATTGTAATGATTATTGTGAGAAATGTTTAACGATACTACCTAACTGGGTTTACTTCTACTCAGCAAGCTGCGGCAGTTTCTTCTTTGTCCTTTTTTCCATTTGACCTCAGAAAAACAGATTGCTATTTGAGTTTGTACATGGTGCCAACAAAGCTTCCATTCTAGTATGCTGTTTGTCTAAGAGCACATTGATCTTTTTAAATTTTAGTTACATGAGCATGCAGCATACCTTGTGGATAGCATGTGGGACTGTGCTACCGAGCTACTGAAAGACTGGGAATGTATGAATAGCTTGTTGCTGGAGGAGCCACTTAGTGGAGAAGAAGGTAAATGGGTGTTTAATTATGGTATTTTGTTATCTAGTCAGTTTTAAAAATAGATTTTACTTATTCCATTTGTTTATCTTTAATATTAAAAAGTAATTGAGAGTGCTTGCTTCAGCAGCACATATACTAAAAAGTAATTTAGGGGTGCCTGGGTGGCTAAGTCGGTTGGGCATGTGACTCTTTCTCAGGGTCCTTAGATTGGGCCTAGGGCTGGGTATGGAGTCTGCTTGAGATTCTCTCCCTCTCACTCTACCTCTCCCCCACTTGAGTGTTTTTTTCCTCTCTCTCAAATAAATAAATCTTTAAAAAAAAGTAATTGAAAATCTTCGTGAATAATTTTGTTTTCATATACATGAATATTACGAAGAAAAATGTGGTTGCTGTCAGTACTGAGTTTTTTAAAAAAAATTTCTGGTATCCGTGTTCATATTTTCTTTTGTTAAACTGTGGCCCAGTGGTACACAGATTTGTAAACTTTACTGTTCAGTAAAGTTTAACTAGTTCTCATCCTAGCTGTGATATAGTAATGGGATTTTCTTTAGTACATTAGATCAGATTCTGTCACAGGCGGAAGGATTGTTATGTAATACTTATAAGTAACATAGGAAAAGAAAAAGGTTAATTCTTTCTGATTTTTTTTTCAGCACTAACAGATAGACAAGAGAGTGCTCTGATTGAAATAATGCTTTGTACCATTAGACAAGCAGCTGAATGTCATCCCCCTGTGGGAAGAGGGACAGGAAAAAGGGTATGTTGGTATAGTTTCACTATTCTAAGGTGTGTTTCTCCTTTTGATAAGATTTTTTTTTCTTTTGATATGATTTAAAAAATTCTTGCATCTAACTATAAAGCCAAATTTTCAGATCTTACATTTTATTTTTCAGATGATCTTTGCCCATAATATGTGTTAGAAGTAAATTTTAAAGCATTAAGAATTTGGGAAATTTGAGTTCCTTCCATGAGCTACTTTGTTAGTTACTACAGGAGATAAAGTGATTGACTGCTCTCAAGACTAAATATAGCTTACCATTTTAGAGTGGTGCATTTTTTGCATTTTGGTTTATTGATAGATTTGCTTTCTTTTTCTTTTAATAAAAATTAGGAATTAAAACATAATTATTCATCAAAATGGAGAAATTCCTATTTCCTTGGATTATGTTTTAATTCATCACTGCAAAGTTCACATATATTTGTATTATAGACCAACAATTTCAGAGCCTTTGAAACTTTTTTGATTACGAGGCATAAAAATACATGGTTTGTCACATAGTATACATCCATATATGTGTGTTTGTGTATAACTGAAACAAAAGTTCTTCAAACAATACTTATGGTACGTGACACATTCTATTTTATTTTCGTTTCTGTTTTTTTCTTCTTTTTCTATTTGATGATAGCATTCATGCTATCCTAAGTGAATTCATGTTGAATTCATAACCCATGCATCATGGCCCACAGCTTAGAGTAGGCTGAAATGCTACTCCGTCCCATTATTATATAAGCTCCTAAACTTTTCCTATTCCTAACTGTTGCTTTATTTGTCTAATGGTAGCGTTGATTAGTTTAATTGGGTACTGATTTTGCCTCTAGAACTATTCAGAGGTTTTTTTTGCTGTTATTTTAGTTGACTTTTTAAAAAATATTGTGCAAGTTATCTTTGTTACTCTTGGGTTTCATGTTTTATAGTAGAAATTTTACTATCCATTTAAAATGTAGTTTCATTACTTATTTTGTATGTCTTAACTTAAACTTGAAACTTGTTATTAGGTTTAATAAATACTTAAAAGCATCATTGTGTTACTTTAGGTGCTGACAGCGAAGGAGAAGAAGACCCAGTTGGATGACAGGACAAAAATCACTGAACTTTTTGCTGTGGCCCTTCCTCAGTTATTAGCTAAGGTAAGTTTGTATAATAGAAGAGTATTTGTAAGAAATTACAGGTTTTGTTTGGAAATGTCAAACTGATTTTTATCATAATGTTTACTTAACATTATATTGTGATGTTTTGACACGATTTATTTTTTTTCTTATTTCAAAGTACTCTATAGATGCAGAAAAGGTGACTAACTTGTTGCAGTTGCCTCAATATTTTGATTTGGAAATCTATACCACTGGACGATTAGAAAAGGTACAGTGTTTTCTCTGTATAAAAACAACCTTGAAGAAAAACTGCTAGTTTAGTTTGTCCCATCATATTGTTTGTTTATATTTTTGAAACTTCTAATTTTAAAGGAAACCTACATTTTATATATCTTTTATTTTTTATAAGTTGGATTTAGAGAATGGCATTAATGAGGCTTCCCTTTGATTCATACCCATAGCCGTGCCCTCATTCCTAGCCATTATTTGACTATATCTGAGAGATTTATGGAGATTGGGGGTAGGTAACTGGATAATAACAATTATAAAACAAAGCAGATAATATTCAGTGAGTACTTTTACTATGTTCCAGGAACTATCATAAATTCTTTGTATTGACATTCTCACCAAAGCCGTATGAGATAGGTAATATTCCCATTAAAGCTGAGGAAATAAGTATGGTTGGGTCAGTGTATTTACTTACCACGACTAGGAGGACACATCAAAATGTATGCTCTACTTGTAGAGTTACTATTTTTGAAGCTTTTCACCACAGTAGTATAGTCTTTCTGTGCCTATCATATGTACCTTAGTTTTTTCTAATATGTACCTTAGTTTTAATGAAAAAAACTTTGATTTTGCAGCATTTGGATGCCTTATTACGACAGATCCGGAATATTGTAGAGAAGCACACAGATACAGATGTTTTGGAAGCATGTTCTAAAACTTACCATGCACTCTGTAATGAAGAGTTCACAATCTTCAACAGGGTAGATATTTCAAGAAGTCAACTGATAGATGAGTTGGCAGATAAATTTAACCGGCTTCTTGAAGATTTTCTGCAAGAGGTATATATTAAAAGTATTTTGTCAGTTGGGTCTCTCCCCTTTAATAACCGAATTAGTCACCATTCCTGGTGATAGTCCCTACCAGTATGTTGAAAAATATTCAGACATTCTGTTCTTTGATTCATCATGCTACTATTACTCTTCCACCAAAATGGGAAGGTGGTAAGAATCTGTGAAGAAGGTAAAAGCAAAACTAATACCCCTTACCCTTTTTTTAACTTTAAAGAAATGATCTCAGAAATTACTGGGGTTTAGCCGAACTAGAGGCTATTAGGCAACAGGATATAAATGGAACAGAAAAGGAGAGCTAGACTATGGCCATGTAGCCTCAAAAAGTAGGCTATTTCTTACCATTTTGGCAGTGTTAGTAAGGAAAGGTAATTAATAATCTTTGATATTGTAAAGCCTGGATAAGTTGCTGTTAGAGCCACTGCTGATTTTGTGGTTTCCTGTGTTCTGTTATATTTCCAAAGAAACTTAAAGTGTGGCACTCAAATACACTTATAGTTTTTTTACTTTTATCTTTTTTGATTAAGGAGGGCACATGTTGTTATGAGCACTGGGTCTTATATGCAACTAATGAATCATTGATTACTACATCCAAAACTAATAATGTACTATATAGTGGCTAACTGAACATAATAAAAAAGAAAAAGATATGTACTTAACAGTTTAATTGACTTGCATGGAATAAAAAGTCATAATGCTCAATACATTTAGCCTTTTCCACATCACTTTTGTCATTAATGTTGCAAAAATCATATGGACTGTGTAATTTTCAGTTTTCTTGTTTGACAGTTGCTTCTTAAGCTTTCTTTTTTGTGTGTGTAACATTCCATGCTTACTAAGTTTTGCTTAACTGGAAGTTTATGCAAATAAGTTAATGTATAGTGATCACATTCTTAGTTAAAAAATGTAATGACTCTACTCTTGGCTAGATATGATTGTGATTAGGACAAGTTAATTTAAAATCAAGCAATGGGTTAATTAAGTTTACTAGTGTAGAAAAACTAAGTTTAGAAACAAGCATTTTTTGAGAGACTTGGGGTTCAGTACAGTATGTTTGATAGTGTTTAAAAAAATTTATAAGTTTCATGCAGTAAGACTCATACATTTTTCAAGAACTTAAGTTACTCTCAATTGGAAAATTGATATCCAGAAAGGACTAGCGCATATCTACTCTTTATTCAGAAGGTTTTTTCCAAAGTGTTACTGGTCTGGTATGTCTTTCTTGAGCACTATGTTTCATTCATTTAGATTTTATCTTTTAGGTGTTGTCTTTATGATCTCTTGCTTGTCCTTTACTGTATTTTTCTTTATTGTCCTAATGCATTTTTTTTTTACTGTGAAAGTCTAAATGTCTTCATAGTTTTGTGTCAAGGTTATTTTAAAGGAGAGGGGAGAATGTCATTCAGTGTTTATCTCTTGAGTATAATGTATCTGTGATAACAACGCTTGTTGACTCATTACTCCAGCCATATTGCTTTAAATTTGGACAGATCTAGGTATTGAATGACAAAGTTAATTTGTGGTATTAAGCTATTCTTTCTTTTCAAGGTGGTATCACCAATGTGATAGTCTAAGATTTTTCACTTTGGTGGTTATTAAGATTAATATTATATATAATTAATATTCATAGGGCGAAGAACCTGATGAAGATGATGCATATCAGGTATTGTCAACATTGAAGAGAATCACTGCTTTTCATAAGTAAGTTGAATTTTAATGTTTCTGATTTCTTAAAACTATAGCAAAATCAAAACCAACTTGCATGTTTTAGTGTTACAATGTCAGTTCTGCTAGATTTCTTTTTTTTAAATAATTTTTTAAAAATATTTTATTTATTTATTTGTCAGAGAGAGAGAGCACAAGCAGGAGGAGCAGCAGGCAGAGGGAGAAGCAGGCTCCCCGCTGAGCAGGGAGCCCGATGCGGGGCTCAATCCTAGGACCCTGGGATCACAACCTGAGCTGAAGGCAGAGGCTTTAACCCACTGAGCCACCCAGGCGTCCCAGTTCTGCTAGATTTCTTGTGCTTGTATATAAAAAATAGTTGATAGAGTCATGTTTTGAATTGGGGAATGATCGATAGATTGTCAACCAGCATACTTTTTAAAAAAATACATTTTTTGTTGTTGTGGGTACATGTTACAAAGTTTGCTGTATTTACTTTGACAGCATTTTGTTAACATTCAAGTTCAGAATAAAAGCAATTAAGCTTAACTTTTAAATGTAACTTGTTTCTTTTTTACAGTGCCCATGATCTTTCAAAGTGGGATTTGTTTGCTTGTAATTACAAACTGCTGAAAACCGGAATTGAAAATGGAGACATGCCTGAGCAGGTTTTTATTTATTTTCAAGTTACATATTTAACTTTGAGAATGAATACTTGGGGCTTTTTAGTTTTAACTGTATTCTCTTCTTTTTACAGATTGTTATTCATGCACTGCAGTGTACTCACTATGTAATCCTTTGGCAGCTTGCAAAGATAACTGAAAGCAGCTCTACAAAGGTTTGTGGTAGTCCAGTGGAGTTCTTAGATTACATTAAATATCGTTAACTGTTTTCAGCAAACTTTTAATGAGATCAATTATTTCTGTAAAGTCTTGCTTATTTCTAAATTACTATTTAGGCATGTATACCATTAGAAAGTTATGTTTATAGTTTGATGTATATTCAGTGAAAGAACATTAATATGTTTCAAGGTATGATTTTAAATTAAAAAATTTTTACATTTTAAGGTGGCATAATTTATGTATTTCCATGTCCTCAAAAGTATTGAGAACATATAGAAATACAGATTTTGTAAATTATGACCAAGAGCTTTTGAAACAAGCTATTCGAATACAGCTATTCGATTATATAAATTGATGATAACAAGCCGGCTGCCCCTAGATCTTCTTATGCCTCAGTATTGTTTTGGGATCACATTGTTCATATGCAGGATCTTTCTACTGATGTTCTAAATTCGTTGTAAATCACTTTCTGGTTGAGTATAATGTGCCAGCTACGGGGTAATAGAACTTTAAGAGTTTTGTCCATAATGGTAATCTAAGTTTCTTTTGCGTAAAATCACAGAATAATTTTAAATGCTTAGAATTTCTGTGAGCTTTTGAAGTGCAAGAAACAGGTATTTTCCCCTTGAAAAAGCAATTCGGTATTGTTAGTGTATTTTATCAGACAACTAAGAAATTCATTTAACTCACTATCAAGCTTATAGTAGGAACAACAACCATATTAGCAAATACGATTGCTCATCTAAGTCAAAAGCATTGAATTAAAAGTTAAAATGGGAAAAGATTGTATTTTGAGTAGAGGGGAAAGTGTAAAAATGAATGACACTAAATACAAAATTATTCTGAAGCTTGGTTAAGTTTTCTTTACCAAATCAATCAAGTTAAACCTATTTTTAGGAAAAGATTTTTTTTTAATATAAGTTTACAAGACATTAAATTTTTTTTAATTGGAGTAATACTACAAAACTGATTTTTCAATCTCTCTCTTTAAAAAGTATAACTGGTATCCTTCAAGTAAGAAGTGAAAGATGCTGTCTCTTTTATTAATTAATTTCTTCTGTTCATCAGTTGGCTACCCTTCAAATTACAAAACAAGGAATGGAGCATTAATCTTTACTCTTTAAGCATTCTGAGGTAGTAGATTCGTTAAAGATAGCCATATACAGTTATGTAGGTTTCCTCATTTTAAAGGACCTAGACTACTTTGGATGTTATGCACTAATATACCTGATATTTTTAAGGCTGCAGTTTGTTGCTATTTTTAAGAAAAATGGTCTAATTTGGTTTTTTTTCTTATAAATAATAAAGAATTTAATGTACAAGCAGAGTAAATACAGTTAAATATATGATAATATTTTATGTAATTTGAAGTATCTTAAGTACTAAATGAGGTTTTTATACAATTGTTCATGTTAAATTTTTCAAGGAGGACTTGCTGCGTTTAAAGAAACAGATGAGGGTTTTCTGTCAGATATGTCAGCATTACCTGACCAACGTGAATACTACTGTTAAGGAACAGGTTAGTAATTACCGTAGGTAGCCATCTTTTGTAAGCAACCCTTAATAAATATCTGAACTAATACAGAAAATTTAAGTAATACTGAGGTTGAGCAAAGCAGAAATGTCTTGTATCTGTCCATGTATATGATACTCAAAAAATAGATTAATAATTTCATATGGAGTTTATAAATTGTATTATAGATTACCTTCATTTTAGTTATTTTGTGTTATTATTTATAAATTACTTGGTAAACAGACTCATATATACAAATTAGATGTATGAAATTACATAAGTTATTCTTGAACTTAATAAGTGCAAGTATGTCTCAGGGAGGGAAATGGGTCCATATGGTTTTGTCATCTCTGAGAATATTATCAGATGGATACTGACATTCCTGCCCATCCTGATTGTGTACATTATTTTTTTCTTATGTGGACTTTGTCTGAAATAAAAATTTTAATCATTTCCCTGCCTTCAAAGTGTTATCTTCCTACTTCATATGCCCTCTTTCTGGAAATACATTGTTAACTGCTGTCATAGGTAGTTTTCCCATCTGTAAAATGAATTCTAATCCTGGGACTGAGAGCCTATTTAGTTTTAATTCCCTAATAGAGGGTTAAGCTTTTTTGTACATATGCTTTTTAAATGCTTCTATGGAGAAGACATTTTTATAATCATAAGAAATATTAAATGATACAAAGTAGTTATGGTGATTTCAAGGTTTTTTGACCATTTCATTCTCTTTAACCTTTGCATATTGGAGTAGAGCCCCAGCAGTCATCAGAAGTGCTATTTTCAACAGTTTGTGTTATGTTGGGTACTATTTTATTTTTTTTATTTTTGGGGTTACTACTTATTTTAAATTAGGGCATACTTCTTAAAGCTACTATGAAAGGAGTTCAGATATGGTCATCCAACTACAAAGCGATTAGTAAAGTCCTTCAACCTTTGTGATTGTCACTTGTCTTTATTTTATTTTAAAATATCAAAACTGATCTCAGTGAAATACATTTAGAGTTTTATAGTTAAAAATTCACATTCAGTATCCAACTGTTAATTTCATTTTTCTTCTTCCAACTCCTGTTTGTCCCTCCCATACCTGTATGCTTGGGCATTAATAAATTAGGAGATATTAAATGGCCAAGATCCAGTAACTGACTTTCACATTTTTCTTGCAAAAGTATGAAGTATATTCCTATAATTATTACACTGCTGAATTCTCCAGTTTTAAGTATGTAGTTTGAATTGTAGCAATAAAGGATTTGGAAATTTAATTTTCATCTGTACAGTTCACATGAAAGGAACAAAAGTTTTTGTAGGTAGTAAATTGAATTTAGAGTTAAACTCTTAGGATAGGATTTTAATGAGGTATATATTGATCCAAAATTAATAACGTGAAATATTCCTCTTTGTTTTCATATGCCATCAAGATATTCAGCTTAATACTCCCTATTTCTGAAAGCGTTAACACAATTCCTTATGGGTTATCATATGTAACCTCCTATATAATCTGTTGTTCAGGCCTTGGCAATTAATTATTTGGTCATGAAATATCTTGTGTATCAGTCTTCCTAACAGCTTCCAGAAATATATCCTGGTCAATTCACTTGACCTGCCAGTTCACCTTATTAGTAAATATCACCATGCTTATCACTCTGTTTTCTTACTGTGTATGTTGCGAAAGTTTTTGTAAACTCAGATATCCTGATGGGTATAAATGACTACTATAGTAGTAAAATGAGGAAAGACTGAAAGAAGAGGTAAAAGGATAAAGTAAAAGAGAAAGAAGTAAATGTGGTTAGTTCCAAGAAGGTAAAAACATTATTGAGATCTGCTTTGTGCTCTGTGTTATCTGTCTAGCAGTAGTCTTCCTTTAAATGTAATTCGCTTTTGACTTTGTGATCCCCAAATTCTATTTTTGTTACCCTTTCCCAACAGATAATTAAAATTTTCCAGTTTCCTTCTGAATACCTTAACCAGTGTTTGACTCCATTTAAAACTCCTGGTAGAGTTTTTATAAAGCTTCTTGAGATATAACTTTGGCTTTATGTTTATTATGATATTATTGGGTTTGTCTGATGAGTACATAAGCAGGCACATAGTTTGTTGTGTTATTTTTCTACTTAATTGCTACACATATTGAGAATGAGAGTGCATAAAAAGTACCAAGGACTTTGTGATCTCTCTTCTGGGAGATAATCAATCTCCTTGGCGTAAAGTTTTTGTCTTCATAGAGGAAAGGAATGGTACCGAGTTTATGTTATTTCCTATTTAGGGATGTATACCATGAGGCATTGTCATACAGTGTAGAGTGGGGTTTGGAGTCAGAAAACCTGAAGCTGAGTCCTGACTGCGTGTTTTGGTAGTGTTAACATATTGTACAAGTCACTTAAAGTTGCTGAAAATAATATTTGTGAAATTACCTTGCAGTTAGTAAAGCATGATTGCAAATACTAGTAATCATTTTTACAGAAATTACATTCCTCAGCTTTAAAAACAGGAAAATACTATACACTGATTTTTCTTAAAAGTTGGATTATGTTTCTGTGTTAAATATATGTTACTTGTGGCAGTTGGTGAGAAACCTTGGATTATAGCACACTGCACTTTTTTTTTTAATAGGCCTTCACTATTCTGTGTGATATTCTGATGATCTTCAGCCATCAAATTATGTCAGGAGGGCGTGACATGTTAGAGCCATTAGTTTACACCCCTGATTCTTCATTGCAGTCTGAGTTGCTCAGCTTTATTTTGGATCATGTCTTCATTGAACAGGATGATGATAACAACAGCGCAGGTAATTTTATTGGCATCTTTTTGTTAAGTCTTTGCATCCACCATAAATTTAAGTAACAGTGATGTAAAGTGTTGCAATACTATTTGATATTTTATTCTGAAAACGTGAAACACAGGTGCATGTTCCAACACATTTGTATTTATTTTTTGTAATATTGTAAAAACAAGGTGATATCTCAGGGCATAGGCTTTGGAGTCAGACCTTTGCTTCTCACCAGCCCAAACCTATTTTTCCAATTTGTAGTTACCTTACAGAACTGTATGAATTAATTGAGCAAAGTCACTTGTGCAGTGCCTGGGCATAAAGTAGGCACTCCGTAAAATTTACTCCCTCTTTCCCTTAGTCGTTGGTGATACCAGTTTTTGGGTAGTTTGAGCAGAATAAAGTGTTTCTTTAAGTGACATTTTGTTGTATACTTTTGTAACACAGGTTTTCATATTTTGGGGGGGGTTGTATAAAAACTATGTAATTTCTCAATGTTAGAAGATATTTGAAATTGTTCTGTAAATGTCTGGGGCAGTACAGAATGTTCACAGAAAAATAATCCCACCAGCCTTCCCTAGTGGTAAGTTACTCTTTCTACCCTAATTACATACACAGATGTCTTACTTGAATAAGAAGTCATGGAAAAAAGTGTTGGTTGGCTTCTTTCTGGCTTTGGTCTTAATTTGAAGTTATACTTGAAGGACAATATAGTATCAATATAGGAACACCTGGGTGGCTCAGTCAGTTAAGCGTCTGCCTTTGGCTCAGGTCATGATCCAGGATCCTGGGATCAAGCCCTGCATCAAGCTCTCTGCTCAGCAGGGAGCCTGCTTCCCCCTCTCTCTGCCTGCCTCTGCCTACTTGTGATCTCTCTCCTCTCTGTCAAATAAAAAAATAAAATCTTTAAAAAAAATCTTAAAAAAATCAGTATATGTGAATCTCCATACATATATTGACATACCACTGCAAATCAAATTCTAAATACATATAATTTTAGACATGGCTTGTAGCTTATTTTCAAGAAGGAACTTTGTTATTAAGTATTTCAAACTTAGCCAGAAGAGAATTGAGAAACCAGAGTAGCAAAAATAGTTGTCAAAAGTCCATGTACTAAAGTTTATATACCTAAAATTGTTTATCTTTTACTTTGAGTTGATGGTTTAGTTACAACTTTTATTTTTAACATTTATTTGACATTTATTGGTCAGGAAGTAGATGCTGTGGATATCAAAAAATGAGACAAGGGCTTTTCCTTTAAGAATTCAAGTGCAGGGGCACCTGGGTGGCTCAGTGGGTTAAAGCCTCTGCCTTCGGCTCAGGTCATGATCTCAGGGTCCTGGGATCGAGCCTAGCGTCGGGCTCTCTGCTCGGCAGGGAGCCTGTTTCCCCCTCTCTCTCTGCCTGCCTCTCTGCCTACTTGTGATCTCTCTGTCAAATAAATAAATAAAATCTTAAAAAAAAAAAAAGAATTCAAGTGCAAAAGACAGATCTAAAAACAATAATGCAGTTTGATAAGTAGTAGAAGCATGTTCACATTATTGTGGTCATGTAGAGGAAGTTTTAACTGATCTGAGAGTCAAAACATTGAAATAAGCTAACATCTGGATTGGATCTTAAAAGACGAGTAGCAGCTTTTAAAACTTCTTTGGGGGGGGAAAAAACTTCTTTGGGAAAGCATAGTTGCATTCCAAAAATTGATACAAAATCGGTTTTGGTTTATAATCTTTTTGTTATAGTTAGGGGACTGCTTCTCTGCTTCATTTACACCACAGAACTAGAATGAGAATAAGCTTGCCAATACTTCTGAATTTTCTAGGAGCTTCTTGAAATTATGCTCAGTCTTACCTCCTTGGACTTTTTTCCCCCTATTTAAAAATGAAATGTATTCCAGTTTTTTAAAAAAATGTAAAATGTAATATATTTGTCCATATCTACCACCAGCATTTGTCAAATTTTTGTTGTTTGTTACCAGTTTTTTTTGAGGGGGGAATAAAGTATAGATACAAAAGAAGCCCTCAGTTGTATTCCTGTCCAATCCTATTATTTTTCCCTGGAGATAACTGCTATCCTGAGTTTGGTATTACCATGCCTTTGCATTTTAACTTTATATTACTAGGAGTTTATATATCTGTTAACAATATATAGTTTATTTTCTGTTGCTAACTTCCATATAAATGATATTATGCTGAACATTTTATTTTGCATCTTGCTTTTTTGCATTAACATTTTTGAAATTTGTCAGTGTTGACATATGGTTATAGCTTATTCATCTTGACTGCTGAATATTATGTAATATAAATTAACCCTACTTTATCCTTTTTTTTTTTAAAAAAAAAAAAGGAGGTTTATTTATTTATTTGACAGAGAGCGAGAGAGCACAAGCAGGGGAGAGGGAGAAGCAGGCTCCAAGGAGCCTGATGCGGGGCTCGATCCCAGGACCCTGGGATCATGACCCGAGCTGAAGGCAGACGCTTAAACAACAACCGAGCCACCCAGGCGCCCCACTTTATCCTTTTTAAAAAAGATTTTATTTATTCATTTTAGAGCGTGAGCAGGAAGGGGCAGAGGGGGAACGTGAAAGAATCTGAAGAAGATTTTGCACTGAGTGCTAAGCCCCATTGGGCTCAGTGGGGCTCAATCCCATGACTGAGAGACCATGACCTGAGCTGAAATCGAGAGTTGGGTGCTTAACTGACTGAGCCACCCAGGCACCACTACTTTATCCAACTTTTTCCCTATTACATAAATAGCATACAACAAATGTTCTTAAACTTACCTGCTTGAGCCACATGTACAAATGCTTTTCTAGTGGATACCTAAGAGTGGAATTGCCAGATTATAATCTTTGTGCATCTTAAATTTGACTACATGTTGTGCAAATATTCTCCAAAATAATTGTGTTGTTTTATTCTCCCACCAGCAGCATGAGTTTCCATTGGTTTTCATTCTTATCTAACCCCTGGTGTTGTAGACCCATGGTTATTTATTTGATTTGTTAGCCCAGGTACATTAGGTGAGAAGGAGAGAATGAAAGAGAATGCTTCTAGAGGCACTGATAACAGAATAATAATGGCAGTTGACATATATGAAAGGCCCGGTATGTTAGATACTTCTCTAACATTCTTTAATCTCCACAAGAGAAAAGGTGGCTAGTTTTTGATGAGAAGTGGGAAAAAAAAAACCAGAGTGCCTTGACTGGCTCAGTCAGAAGAGCATGCAACTCTAGATTTCAGGGTGGTGAGTTCAACCCCCTGTTAGGTTGTAGGGATTAACACACACACCCCAACCTTAAAAAGGCGAAAAAAACCCCAAAAATCAGAGCTCAAAAACTGGGTAATTTAGTCTGTAGAGGAAGAACCTCTATATACATGTTCTTCCTAAGAGTAGTACTGAACAGTGATTGGAAACAGTATTGGAAACAGTATGGTATAGAAATCCATTATAATCACAGAGACATTTAGAAAAAGCTTACATATTTAGTGTAATCTTCTGAAAGAGTAAACAATACATTTTAGGTTTCTAAGCAAATGTCTTTGGGATTCTGGAATATGCACTTGTGATAATAAAACTTTTTCTGATGGTCTATCTTAAATTCCTGGTCTCAGAATTTAGTTTTAACTTACTAGCAGTTATTGAGGATTATCAGAGATAGGGTAAAATAAACATTTGTTTTAAAGAGCATTCTTATTTTATAAATTATTTTTTTGATATTGGGAACCTTATATTGAAGACCTGACAGGGTATGCACCTACAGTTCACAAAGGAGGAAATATAAATGGCTAATAAATGCATGAAAAACTTGAACTTTACTGCTAGCCAAAGAAAGGTAAATCAGAATAAGGTAGCTTTTAATAAGTAATTTTGTTGGTAAAGTTTGTTCAGAGGAAAATTCTTTACATAGCTTTTTGTATAAAAGCCTTCATCACAATTTTGTTTGCAATATCAAATAATTAGAAATAATCTTTTGGCAGTGCTTGGAGGCTATAGTCCAGCTTCCTTGACTACAAAGTTGGAAATAAGTCTATTTCCTTAATAACTTTGAGTGTCAACATCTCACATAATGGATCAGAGCAGAAAATATATGAAGTTATCTTAAAAAGACAGAATAGTTCCTAGGTCAGACTTACTGAGTATATGTAATATATATAAAGTAAGTATGTGTCAATAAGAGTTGGGGCTCAGGTGGGATGGGGTCATCCTTGGTAGGGATAGAAGAATTTCTGAGGTTGGCTGCCCCCAGCCCCCAAGAGCCTTAACCAAGGGACATTGAATATGCAGATCTCATTGGCAAGTGATCCTATTAGGGAAGTGGATGAATGCCTTAGGCAGGCTCAGCCTGACTTCTTTAAACATCAGTTCCTCTGACTCACTCAGCTTGTTCCTATTACATGTTCAATAAGCAGCCTTACGATTACTATTTGAGTTCTCAAAAATTTTGTCTACTGGGATTAATGGACTGGTCATTCACTGAGATATTAAGA
The DNA here is from genome assembly GCA_028534135.1 of Potos flavus. Taxonomy (NCBI): domain Eukaryota; kingdom Metazoa; phylum Chordata; class Mammalia; order Carnivora; family Procyonidae; genus Potos; species Potos flavus. The sequence continues at coordinate 22,342,466 of CM052901.1, read as the reverse complement.
GTGATTATAATTTGTATTTTATTTGAATGTGTTTACTGTATTTTTCAAATTCTCCAAAATAAAGGTATTTTATAGTAAGAACTAAAAAAATACATATGGCTGAAGTAAAATACAGATGGCTTAATGTTTGTAACTTTTTTTCCCCAGATGGTCAGCAGGAGGATGAAGCCAGTAAAATTGAAGCTCTGCACAAGAGGAGAAATTTACTTGCAGCATTTTGTAAGCTAATTGTATATACTGTGGTGGAGATGAATACTGCTGCAGATATCTTCAAGCAGTATATGAAGGTAAAGTTGAATGGATAGCAACTTATTTTTTATAATGCATAAAAACGAAAGCGAATGTAACACTGGCTTTTATTTCTGATTGCCTTTGAATTTTTTAAATAGTAAATTACTTTTCTAGCATAAAAGAAGTTTCCTTTAAAATTTAACATTTTTGGTAATATTACTTCATACTTCTAGTCTTCCATTAATGGACATTTTGGGTTTATTGAGTTCACTTCATTTAGAATATTGGAAACATCTTGTCTTGGGTTAACCATCACTATTAGAATTTACCTTTGTGGTGTAGTTTAAAACAACAGGATGGTGTTCCTCCTCTGCTTGATGTAGCATAATAAGGGTATTGTTCTAGGAGTCAGGAGACCTAGCTGCTATAGTTTTGGCTTGGTTACTATGCAGCTCCTGACCTTGAGTAATTCAGTATGTTTTGTGCCCTTTCTTCATCTGTTCCACTGTGATAACGAAGATTCCTTTAGGCTTTGAAAATCTGATTTGATTCACTGTGAGTTATTCACAATCTTCTTAAGTACCTGTGAGATTCTCTAATATTTAAGTGGTAGTAGAAAGGATATTATTAATTATACTAATGAAATATAACTAAATATGGTAAGATAGATTTTACCTGAGAAAGGATTAAAGAAAAACTAATTATAAATATAAACTTAAGCCTTTGCTGTCACCAAATAAATATGTAATAAATATGTCAAAACCTAATTAATGAATTCTCTCTTTGAAATATTTTGCTACATGATAGAACTCTAACACCATCATAAATTACTTTGGAACTGAAGTTATTTAGCATAATTTTTAGATTTTTAAGAAAAAAACTAAGGTTTGTGAAGTTGTTTTGCAAGTTTTAAACTTTTTAGACTTAGGTATTATAAAGACAATTTTATTAGTCATAAGGGCATGGTTATCCTGTTATCTCAGAGTTGTTATGTATTCATTTTGAAACAAGGTCTTAAATTAGAATGTGATAATATAAATGTTGACACACAATGAGTTTTCTTTTAAATGTTAACTGGCTGTTAGTTTCTATAAGCCAAATTAATAAAGTTGGAAATGGCACATGATCTACTTGCCAGTTAACAATGAATAAGTTATAAAAGTAACTGATTATATTCATTGTCTTAATAGTTCACAAAGAGCACAAGAACTTTGTTTATATCCTTTGTGTTATTTCTGAAAGTGTGCAGGCCTGATTATTGTTTTACTCCACACCTCCTTCAAACCGGTCTGGAGCTTAAGGTGATTGGATCTCAACTGTCTGTTTTAGAGTTTACTGGTGTTAGGGATTAATATGCTTAGAAATTATCTTAAAGTTTCAGTAACATTCTTTTCTCTCTTTGAATGCATAATTTTAGCCAAATATGAATTTTGTGACATACTACTCACATGACTAACATAAAACTAGTCTTATTGTCCAGGAGTTTTAAGAGAGAAAGCTCTAATTTGTACAAATTTCTTTTCTAGTATTATAATGACTATGGAGATATCATCAAAGAAACAATGAGTAAAACAAGGCAGATAGACAAAATTCAGTGTGCAAAGACCCTTATTCTCAGTTTGCAGCAGGTAAGATATGAAGAGTTATCAACTTTAGGCAAACGTAATTAATACCTGATAGTTTTCAAGACAACAAGTAGAAAACTGGGCAAAGGATGCAATAGACAGTTCATAAAAGTAGAAATGCAGGATTTTCAATCTCACTAGTAGACACTGTGCAAGCAAGAACATTTTTTGCTTTCGGACTGGCAAGATTAGCAAAACTTAAAGCTATCTAACGTTTGGGGGGAAATAGTACTGTCAGCAGTATGTATTGGTATAACCTTCTTGGTAGGCCGTTTGGCGATGTATGTCAAAATTTATAATGTGTATGCCATTTGTGGCAGCAATTCTACTTTTAAAATTTTATCCAAGGTGGTAATAGGACAAGTTTCCAAAAAGGAGTATACCATATTACACATGGCAACAGTGTTTATAATAGCAAAAATTAGAAATATTTGTCCATCAAGAGGATATTAGATGAATATATTGTGTAGTGCATCTCTGCAGTGGTTATTGTGTAGCACTTAAAATTAGTGTAGATCTGTATTCACTAATATGTAAAGATCACAATACATAGTTTGAGAATAAAATTTAGAAGATTATAGTACAGCATCCCTATAAAATTGTACTTATCTGTATAACTATCTGGAAAAATAATCACCAGATTTTTAGCTGTGGTTAACTTGCTCTGGTAGGTTTCAAGTGAATTTTACTTTTTTTACATTTTCATATTTATTTTAATGAGCATTTATCAATCTTATAATCAAACTGCAGTACTCATTTTCATTTTGACAGTGGTGAGGTAGGTTTAATTGCATAAAAATCATATGTTTAGTATAGTTCTGTCTTTGGAGACCAAATGCATGCAGAATATAACCTAATCTATTTCAATTTCATAAGTTTTCTTGCTTTTAAGAAATATAGGTGTTAAATATCTTAGTTCCATTTGCATATTTAGATATCTTTATTAAAGTTAATAAAATTTAAAAGGTTTTGAAAGGTAATATTTAAGTAACTTTTCCTATAAAATAATAGCTGCTCGCTGTAGAACTTTTAGAACATATAGGAACTGGAAAAAAATGCAACTTATCCTTGTTTTTCACTTAACAAATACGTTTTTAGTTTTAATAGCCTTCTTAGTCTTTTTATGCCTATATGAAATCTTAAGTTTTATAAAAACTAAACCATATTGGGCATTCTGTTTTGCAAGCCTGAATTTTTCATGTTATAAAACCATAACGCTTTCATTCCATTAAATACTTTCCTGAGCATTTTTAATGACTGTATAGTATTGCATTTTATAGAGGGACCATAATTTAACCAAGATCTCTTCTTGCTTAATGTTGAGGTCTTTTACAGTCCTTGCACTAAATCATTTTTGTATCTATGTATCATGCACAAATATTATTATTCCTTTAAATAAAGGCCAGTAATTAGAATTGCTTAGTCAAAAGACATCAAAATTTTACAGCTTTCAATACAGATTCCTCTATGGAAAGGTTATCTCAGTTTTTGTTTCTACCAGGTCAGAGTGCTCATTGCATAATATTCTTAGCAGTAGTAGCCATTATCTGTTAAAAACCTTGGCCATTTGGTAGTTGAAAAATTGTATTTTGTTGTGCTCTTACTTATGGTAGAAGTTCTTGGTGTGAAGATGCATCATGTAAATGTAAAGTAACAGCATAGTTGCCTAATAGAGTGGGTTTCCTTTTTCTTTATATTTTTATATGCTGTTTTAATATCCAGTTAACACCAGCGGAATAGAATTGTGCCATAACCTTAAGACTTTCTGATGTCCGTAACTGCCTCTGGTCTGAATATATAAAGTACTATGTTTTTGTTTATTTGTATCATGTTTTTAAAAACCCGAGTTTTAGAATAAAATGCATTGCCTCATTTATGAACATCTAGTATATTTTAAATAGAGAATATGGGATCATGAAAGATGTTAGTAATCTATAATTATAACAAAACTTTAACATGCGTTCTTTTTTTCCAAATAGCTTTTTAATGAAATGATACAAGAAAACGGCTATAATTTTGATAGATCATCCTCAACATTTAGCGGCATAAAAGAGCTTGCTCGACGTTTTGCATTAACTTTTGGACTCGATCAATTGAAAACAAGAGAAGCCATTGCTATGCTACACAAGTAATCTCCAAATATTTTATTCAGCTCTCCTGTTTTTTAATCATGAAATTTTTTTGTATTTATCTCTTTTGTTTAGAATAACCAAACTCAATTGATGCTTTATTATTTTTTTTTCAAATCTGTGGCATATATCCTTTCTTGAGAACCAGTAATAATGCTATCTCCACTAACACATGTGTTGGGACTAAAACTTCTTTTATAGAAAGTCTTTGCTTTAATTAAAACAATACAAAATCTTTATAAATTATGTGAAGAAAAGCAACACATATTCATCAGGTATTATAAAATCTCTTTTAACAGCTTTTATTATAATCTCACTGTTAGGTAGAGAAATTTTTGAGACTTGATTCAATTTTTCTCTTTCTTGTTCTGTTTTCTGTTTTGTAGTGATCTTTTCCTGTGTTTTGAGCCACAGCCTTCTTTCTGTCTGCATATATTCTTTGCCTTATCAAAACTGGAAATGATCTGATTTTATTTTGGGCATGTAATTTAATGATCAATCATACTTTCAAATATGAGTATATTTTAGAGTTTTAACATAACCAACACATGGATAATAATACCCTTTATTTCTTAATTCTGGATGAAGAGCCTAGCCTCTGGGAAAACTGATTTTATGAAAGTTCTCTGTTTGATTTGTATCTCTTTTACTCCTTACTTTTTTTTTTTTTAAGATTTTATTTATTTGTCAGAGAGAAAGCACAAGCAGGGGAGTGACAGGCAGAGGGAGAGAAAGAAGTAGGTTTCCTGCTGAGCAAGGAGCCCATTGTGGAACTCGATCCCAGGACCCTGGGATCATGACCTGAGCCGAAGACAGACGCATAACTGACTGAGCCACCCAGGCGTCCCATATTCCTTACTTAGTTATAAAAGTGTTAAATATCTCCCTACAGATGTTTTTCTGCTCTTTCAGTTAGTCCCATACCTTCCCCAACTTTAATTCACTCTCTCCTTTTACTTTGCTCTAAAAGTCTCAAATTCCTTTTTATGCCTCTTAATAAGACATTGGATGATAATAGTAGGTAATATTTAAGGACCACACATGTAGTGATTAGTGATTATTTTGGGAAGGTAGTATATTATTTTCTTCATGTAGTAACCTTCCTTCTTTCCTTTCCACTTTCATCTGGATTGTTTTTTACACAGTTACATTTTCGATATAGTATAAGAATATAATGTTGGGTTGTTGTCTTGATTAGAGGTATTTATTATTAAGTAAATATAGTTAAAATAGGCCCTGAGTGAAGTTTAATTTTTAAATTTACTCTTAAATGGGTCACTACAGATAGTTTTTAATAATTATTTTTAAGTTAGTTGTATATGTTATAATAGGTCTCCTCTATGTCTTGAAAAATATAGAAAATGTATTGATCATTACATGAGAGGATTTGGGCTATTTTCTATGGAGAAGAGAACCAAGGAAGGAATGTAGATACAGCAAACCACAAAGTAAAGGCTTCTGTGTGTATGTGTGTACCTCTTTGTGTTTTTGTTTTGTTTTAAAGTAACAGTGACATAAAATGTAAATATATTTGCTCATTCTCACACTATAGCCTCCTTATTCTCTTTATTCCTCAGATTAAGTGCGTGGCAGAGGAAACATCTTAGTAGTGGGATAAACTATAGAGAGAAATTTCCTTTCTAAGTTACCAAATTTGTATTGTAGTCTCTTAAATGTTTGTCTCTTTGTTGGTGTTGCAGAGATGGCATAGAATTTGCTTTTAAAGAACCTAACCCACAAGGAGAGAGCCATCCACCTTTAAATTTGGCATTTCTTGATATTCTGAGTGAATTTTCTTCTAAACTACTCCGACAAGACAAAAGAACGGTGTATGTATTTGCTAAAAATAGTCTATTTAATTTTGTTTTGAAATTCTTAAAGATGAATTGTTATACTTAGTTTTTCTCCTTTCTGCACACACACAGATTAGAATTTAGGATTACATTAATGCACAAAAAACTTTATGCTTCAGAAAATTTATAATTTAAGGGTTATAACTGTATCTTATGCATAATACTCGTTTTTAATTCTGTGTGTTCCCCTCACAATGTAGTTGTGGCTTTAGACTAAGGTGTAACTTGAATGCTTTATGTATCCTCATCTGCATTCTTCACTTAGTCTAACAAAGGAGGGAACATTTAACAGACAATAATATTGGTAATTCATCCAGGAGCATCTTAGTCTATGTGCTGAGCTGTGACTACACTGGAAAGTAGGTTTCCTTTTAATCTTTTTTGCTTTAACTACTAGTCGTATCCTCAGCAGACCAGTTAGAATACTTTTCTAGTGCAGTATCCTAAAATGGTGACTTATGTTCTGAGAGAACCCAACTAATGGAATTAAATTCTCAAAGTTCACTCCCCTCTTTGAGGTATAGAAGGGCAGAAGAATATGAATAACTCGTAGTATATGTACCTCTTCTAAAACTCTACCAATATTTTGCATTTAAAGACTGTATACATTTTACATGAAATTCTAAAGCAGACAAAACTAATCTCTGGTGATAGAAATCACAGTAATGGATACTTTTAGATTTGGGGGTAATGAATGGGAAAAGGAACATAAGGTACTTTATCGGAATGTTCTTTATCTTGATAGTTGTGTGGGTTACATGACTGCATTTATTTGCAAAATGATCCAACTGTACTCTTACATTTTATGCATTTTATTATATATAAATTTATCCCAGTTAATAATTATATTAACACTATTAATCAGAGAAATACAAATTAAAACAATGAAAACCATTTCTTGCCTAGCAGATTAGCAAAAATTAAGAAGTCTTGATAGTCTGAAGTGTTGCCAAAGATGTGGAGCAAGAAACTTACATACAATGTTGGTGACTATAAATTGGTATAAGACTACTTTGTGGAGCTATTTGGCAGTGTCTAGTAAAGTTTAAGATTCTCCCTATCTCATGATCCAGTAATTCTATTCATAGCTAGATACCCTAGAGAAACTCTTACTTGTGAGTACATGGAGAACCATAAAAGAATTTGACCATTGCATTGTTTGGATAGAAGAAAGCTCAAAACAACTTAACATCTATCAATTAGAAAATGAGATCAATAGATTTTTGTACAGTGGAATATCATAAGCAGTCAAAATGGTTAGATTTTTTTCAAAGTAAATACAATTCCTTAATATTTTTAAACACTGAGTCATTCTTCAAATTTGTGGTAGTCTCATGTCATAAATGACTTTTATTTCTACAGTTTGTTTGATTGAATTAGGATTGAAATAAGATTCACACGTCCAAATTGATTATTCTGCTTTTAAAATCTTTAAAAATTTTACCCAGCTTTATTGTGGTATAATTGACAAATAAAATTGTAATATATTTAAAGTGTACAGCATGATGATGTCATATATGTGTATATTTTGAGAGGATCCCCCTGATCAAGTTATTAACACATCCAAAACCTCACATATTTACCCTGGTGTTTTTTTGTTTTTGTTTTTGAGAACACTTAAGTTCTCTTTTAGCAAATTTCAGTTATACAGTGTTACAATAATACAGCATCATCAATTATAATCATGTTGTATCCTCAGATCTCATTCATCTTTAAAAGTTTTTCCCTAAGTTTACTGAAATATGGTTGACATATAACATTGTGTAATTTTAAGGTGAACAACATGTCGATTTGATAGATGTTGGAAAATGATTAACACCATGACATTAGCTGATGCCACTCTTCCAAAAATGGTTAGATTTTTAAAACAATGTTGAGTACAAAAAGCAAAGTATAAAACTGTTCTATAATGTTTACAGACAAATATGTATTAAAAGTACATTACAGTTTCACTCATGTGGAATTTAAGAAAACAAACATATGGGAAAACAGAGGCAAACCAAGAAACAGACTCTTAACTGTAGAGAACAAACTGATGGTTACTTGAGGGGAGGTGGGTGAGGGAATAGGTTAAATAGGTGATGGGTCTTAAGGAGGGCACTTGTGATGAGCACTGGGTGTTCTATGGAAGTGTTGAATCCCTAAATTCTAAACCTGAAACTAATGTTATACTGTGTGTTAACTGACTGGAATTTTAATCAAAATTTGAGAAAAAAAATATATTAAAAACAAGAGTATGAGTGGGGATATAAGTTCAGGTTAGTGGTAGCCTTTGTGGCAGGCAAGAGGACGAAGGGAAATAGCATCAGGGAGGGCTCCTTATCTGGAATGTTCAGTTAAGCTATGTGGTAGATATATATTTATAAATCTTTCTACCAGTGAGTATATTTTGGCTCAAGCTCCATATCTTGTCGCAGACTGGTAACAGTTTTTAGACCGACAGCCAGTTTATAGTCCACACTTTGAGGAGTATTGTGCTACTGTGTGTATCTGATATAAAATTAAGAAATACTGAGCTAACACTAACACCAAGCAGTATCTTCGTAACTAATTCCTTCTATCTTTTCTCTTTAATGGTGTTCAAAATGGGTGATTTTGAATTGATTAGAATTAGTCATAATTATGACAGGAGATTGCTTGGGTTGCACTTTTTATAGTTAGTTGACAAAAATTGTGTTCGTGTATTCGAAGCATAATTTAGACAATAAAGCACTCAACTTTTAGTGTCAGAGGCCTGGGATTTGAATCATGGTTATATTGCTTTCTCATTCTTATCTTTTGCCTCCTCATCTGTCAAACGAGGAGAATATCTCCCTCACAGGATTGTAAGAATAAAGTTAAAGATCCCAAGAGAAAAATGCCTAACACAAAAGTAATCACACAAATGCTAGTTGAATTTTGATTGCTATATTACATATAAGCCATGGAATATTTGTGATACTTGCATCCAAGGGTAAATATGTGATTTCCATCAGGTTGAAACTTTTTTGCATATAGAGGCCATATCTTACTCATTTTTGTACTACTCCCCAGTCCCGGGGACATAGTGACACATAGTGGATGCTTGACAAATACTAAGCTGAAATGCTCTGGATTATTTCATTTAATGATGACTCTTGACAGCTACAAAATTGCTCATCCGTGTACTGATGAAGCTGAGATTGAATTGTGAAGTAATGTGCCCATCCTTATACAGGTAGGGGTTGGTGGAACTGGTACTAGAACCCAAATGGCATGATTTTAAATCAGTCCTCTTTCCAGAAATATGACTTGGGTTTGTTCTTCTAGCAGAAGACCTGTAAAATTAGGATAGAACAGAGATATATTAGGAAAGAAAACATTAACAGCCTTCATTTGTTACTATATGCTTTGCAGAAATGTTTGTTTTGTTTCATTCTAATTTACTTTTTGTTTAATTCTAATAAAATCATTGAATGTTCCATATGGCATGTGAGCATTAAGATCATTAGGAGGAATAAATAAAAAGGAGGAAAAAAAGCTGTGGCAGTTTTATATATCAAAGCTAATGGTTTCTACTTCTTTTTAAGGTATGTTTACTTGGAAAAGTTCATGACCTTTCAGATGTCACTCCGAAGAGAAGATGTGTGGCTTCCTCTGATGTCTTACCGAAATTCTTTGCTAGCTGGTGGTGATGATGATACTATGTCAGTCATTAGTGGAATCAGCAGTCGGGGGTCAACTGTGCGGAGTAAAAAGTCAAAACCATCTACAGGAAAACGGAAAGTAGTTGAAGGCATGCAGCTTGCACTCAGTAAGAACATAGTTCATTTCTCTTTATACTTAACCTTTGTGTTTACCAACTGAACTGTCATTAGGTTCACCTTAGTTTTAAATTTGAGATATGTATTGTTAAATAATATCTTGCACAGTGTGTCCAGTTATGTGTAAGTTTAGTGTTTTAAGCATTTTATATACATAAACTCAATTCTCATAACTTCAGGTACGTCCTCATTTTTCAGATGAGAAAAACCACCACAGAGAGGTTAAGTAACTTACATAAGGTCACACAGCTATTAAGTGGCTAGGCAGTCTCACTCTGGAACCTCTGCTTTTTAATCAGTATGCTATACTACATATGCATAGGGATATGGACTCAGCATTATAGAGCTAGTTGTTACTTAAGAGATCAGATTATCTAGTTTAAGTATGGAGCAACAGATTCAGGGAGGTTCTGACTTTTGAATTTCTGTGAAGAGGTAGGTCATTTATCATGAAGAACTTCATAGAGATAAAGATTTCTGTCTATAATCCTAGAAGTAGGAATGCAATATGACATTTGAATCTCTTGAACTCCTAGCACTGTAGAGTTGGTTTGTAATGGGCCTGGGGACTTTTTCACTCTCTTTTGGAACTTTTTAACAAATTAGCATAGTTGCCAAAATTTGTTCCAGTTATTGCTGAATAACAGACTACCCCAAAACTTAGGACATATCAGTGACATGATGTCTGATGCCTCAGCTAGGAAGACTCAAAGGCTGGTGACGAATCCTATGGAGGCACCTTTAACTTACCTAGCGCTAGCTATCACCTTGGGCTTTAGCAGGATTGTCTGCTGCCAGAACACCTACATGTGACCTCTTCATATGGCTTTTGGCTTTCTCACAGCATGTGACTGGGCTCCAAGAGCAAGTGTCTGAAGAGACAGGAAGTAGAAGCTGCCAGGTTCTTAAGGCCAGAAACTGGTACAGCATAATTTCCACCATATTCTCTTGACCAAGCAATCAGGGCCCAGCTTCAAGGGGATGGGACATAATCGTCCACCTCTTAATATGAGGAGTGTCAAAGATTTGGGGACCATATTTTCTAATTGCCACATGATTCTTCAGCCGTTGTCAGGTATATAGTGTTCAATACTTGATTGTCCCGTGGATTAATGGTTGTATCTCTTGCCTAATAATATAAACACATAAACTGGGGCACTGGATGGCTGGATGGCTCAGTCGTTAAACATCTGCCTTCGGCTCAGGTCAGGATCCCGGATCCTGGAATCGAGCCCTGCATCAGGCTCCCTTCTCAGCGGGAGCCCTGCTTCTCCCTCTCCCACTCCCCCTGCTTGTGTTTCTTCTCTTGCTGTCTCTCTCTCTTTCAAATAAATTAATAAAATCTTTAAAAACAAAACCACATAAACTTATAACTAATACAACCTTAGATTTAAGTCAAAAAGTTATCTGATTAAAAGATGATGTTTCCTGCATATCATTATAAGTTTTTCTCATCTGAACAAATAGGTAATTGTTCAAGATGTATGCTGGACCATCACATTTCTCCTTTTCCTTAGACTACATGGAGAACAAATGAATTGATATTTATATAACATCTTGAAGATAGATTATCAAACCAGATAGTTCAGCTTTTACAGAAAGAGTCCATACTCTTTGTTTGGTTTTTGGAGAAAGCCATAGAAATTGGGGCATTCGTAAGTTAGAAGAAGGAAGGATGACTGCTGATAGACTGGCCAGTTCAGGGCAATTTTTTTTTTTTTTCAGGGCAATTTTGAAGGCAAAATTGGAGCCTAAACACAGTAGAACTTAAGGGCTGATGTAATTATATTGCAGATTGTGAAATTTATGTCTAATTTGTCTGGTCCTAGGGCATTAGCTACTAGTACATTTTCCTTTCCACTCTTTTCTTAAAAACATATCTGTATGCACACGTATAATCTTTTAATAAAATAGTTTTCCTGCAAACTCATATTCAATCAGTCATCAAGTGCTATCAATTTCACCTCCCAAATCAGTGGTTTTAAAAAAAATTACTATGAATTCAGTAACACTTGCATGTGAATTTGCCTTTTATTAATCATGACAGCATCTACAAATTTGAAAAAATAGCTTTTGCAGGTGTGGAATCTGGTGTTTTTGGTCCAGTGCTTAATATGTATATGAATTTGTGCCCCCCTTGGAGTTCGTGAGCATCCGATAAACTAGGAATCATTCTTCCATTGTATTCATTCCTGTTCCCACCTCTAACTCATCTGGGCTATACAGTTAGCCTCCTAACTGGCCTGTTTGCTCACTAGTCTTCATGTTCTTAAGTCCACCTTCCACACTGCTACTTTATGCTTTGACTAAAACACGTAACTTCCACATTGCTTCCCTTCCATAAAACCTTCGGCAGTAGTTCCCATCACCTTAGCACAGCTTGTAAGACTTTCCATAAATTGATTCCTGTCTCTTTATTCAGCCTTACCTTTTGCTGCTTACCCTAGGAGTACCAAACTCTTAGTTTGAACCATAAGAAATTGCCATTTTTGCAGGTCAAAAACTGCTGAATGAATATCAGCAAATTAGTATGGTTCAGTCATTGCGGTTTCATACCTCGGTGTTTTTGCTTATGTTCTTCCCGCTGCCTGGAAAATGTCACGGTTTATACAGTATCTACTCTAATTAGAAGTCACTTGGGTAGTTGGCTCTGATCCTTTTCATTGCTCCCATTCCACCTGTGCTGACCTCTCTTGTAGTACTCTACACTGTGTTGTCATTGCCTGTGTTTTCTTTGTCTCCAAAGACATGGATTGCACCTTACATACCTTGGTATCCCCTTGTTTCAAGCACTAGCATGTGGAAGGCAACCAGATGTTTGTTGACCAGAACAGGTTGTAGTAGACAATTGGTTAGTCAAAGTTAGTGCCTAAACTTTATTGCTGTTAATTTTCTCTCTTAGCTGAAGAAAGCAGTAGTAGTGACAGTATGTGGTTAAGCAGAGAACAAACACTGCACACCCCAGTTATGATGCAGACACCACAACTCACCTCAACGATTATGAGAGAGCCCAAAAGATTACGACCTGAGGATAGCTTCATGAGTGTCTATCCAATGCAAACTGAACATCATCAAACTCCTCTCGATTATAAGTAAGTACATTTGATCATTTTCTGTACTATAACTTTATTAATTACATAGAAAAAAGTTAAGTTAAAAGAAGAATAAAATTCTCCTTGAAGCACGCAGGTAACATGGATGTTAGCTCAAAGACAACACGAGGAAGCAAGGCAACAGCAGGAGAGAGCAGCAATGAGCTATGTTAAACTGCGAACTAATCTTCAGCATGCCATGTAAGTGAGAGTGCCTTATTGTCTGAGTCTAGGAAGTTCACTAATTCATTTTAACATATTTTGATGTGTGCCTTGCCTAAAAATTTCAGCAGACTCTCTAGAGTTAGCTGAAATAATCAAGGAACTAAAATTTGGTCTTTCCAACAGAAGAAAACTTTCAAAGTTAAATATTCACTAGTTAGCTAAAGGACCAATCCTAGGTTGATCTGTTGGAAAAGTTTAAATTTGAATCCTTGTTTATTTTGGTACACAGAATTGTAGCTAAAAATCCACTTTTGTTACATCTTAATTGATTCCCCAGCTTAGTTCAGGCCCATCCCTCATCTGAACCATTGTATTAGCTTTCTAACTTGTTTTCTTCCCTCAAATCTCCCATTTATCCTCTCACCAAACTCCTCCCCTCACTCCCCACCACAACTCCATCATTCACACTGCCATCAAAAATGACTATTGTAGAATAAAAATCTGGTCATGTAACTCTTTGACTTAAACCTTCCCATGGCTCCCCATTGCCTACAGGATAAAGTCCAAACTCCTTAGCTCATGGCATGCAAGATCTTTCAAAGTATGGCCCCTGCCTACATTTTAGTATCCTATCCCCCATTTCTTGGTAACTGGTAAAATCATTATAAAAGAATAAGTTCAGGTGTCACCTTAAGTGAAGCTGTGGTCATCTATGCTCCCATTAACACTATGTATGTTCATATTTCTTACAGCATTTACCACATTGTATTGTTAATATTTGTTTATGAATTTGTCCCTTTTCTAGACTGTGAGCTCCTCAAGGGCAGGGACCACTTCATTGCCTGTTGGTGCTTGGCACATAAAAAGTGCTAAATTTAATGTTCATTGAATGAATAAATGTCCAATGCAAAAAATTGTAATTTAACTTTTAAATACTTTGTTTTTTACTGGAATCTGTATGAGACTTTTATGAATCTTTATTAGCTTTGGCTCTAGAAGAGATGGCAGAAAAGCAGTCTTTAGATGATTGGTATAAAAAAGGGAACACATGATTCTGATTATTTAAGTTTTGAATTTGAAAGCTTTGTATTTGTAACATAATATGGCATATGTTTTAATACTGGGAGATAGTAATTGTTTTAATACTGGGAGATAGTAATTGTTACCTTTTTAAAATTTATGTTTCATTTTGTTGGTTTTTAAATGATGAGAATTTCACCTGTTTTTCTTAAGAAATGATCATTTACCACATGCATGGTAACCTATTAAAATTTGCTTTAATTATTTCTATACTGGTCTTATGAACCTCTACAGATAAAGTACACTCTACTAAATCTATAGATTCGGATCGTAACTTATCTGATATGGTCATCATCTGTACTATGACTTGGTTCTGCCCCCTCTTCTCTGTTTCTGTGGCCACATTCCCTGTAATATATCCTTATTTCATGCCTAATTCAACAAGCTAATTTCTTAGCTTCCAACCAGTCACCAGTTCAACCATTCTGGAATTCTACCATACAGTCATTTGGTCTTTACTTCTCCCCTGAAAATTTTCCGCCAGTCCCTAAGATCTTCCATAGCATCTCATTACTCAGTACCATTTATCATTATTCTTTTGTTTGTAGTTTAATTCCCCTTAGAGATAAACTTCTCCAGGTGACTATAGGAGAGTCTCCCATTTAAATAATTATTACCATAAGATTCTTTTGGTTGTTGTGCCATAAGTGGCCTTTTTAAAAATTTCAAAAAAATTTGTTTTACAATGATTTTTCTGTAATGGTATCTGCTCTATAACTGAAAATACTTCCAAGTTATCTCTTTGTATTTTTATAGTTTCTATCACACATTATCTTCTACTCCGGATTAGATGCAGAATGGATTTCAGGTTTTCTGTAACATGTTCCACAAAGCACACATACTGCCTTCATAGTTGCTTCTACCAAATATAGTAAAATTATCATTTACTCTCCAGAACTCTTAGAAAGTAGGGACCATCGTCGACATACTTGTCCAGATAGCATGGATTAAACATCATGTCTTGCTATCTTTATATTATTTTTTAGAACTGAACATAGTGTTGTGTAAATTGTGAGTAATTTTATTTTGGTAGTGGTGGGAATCATTAAATGAGTGAGAAAAGAAGGCAATATTGGCCAAACTGGGCAACTAGTTACCTTCGGTTTCACTATTACGTTGACTCCTTCATGCTGATCTGGACTAATTTATGAACTTGAAATTTGAGTTTATGCCTTATAATTATGTGATAACATACAGAATTTTTGGTCTTACATTTTTATTTTACTTTTCTATATATGTCTTAGTTTTGAGTTTCATAGGACACAGAATCCAAGTTTCAGCATAAATGTTGCTCATTTCTTCCTGAGGCAGAATTAATCTCTTCTTTCAGTAATTTTTTATAGCACTTGATACATACTTCTCTCGTGATATTTGTCACATTTTGTTACAATTAATTATCTTTGTTTTCTCATAGTAGACTGTGAGCTCCTTGAGGGCAGAAACCATGTCTTATTTATCTTTTTTTTTCCCATTCATAGGACATAAAAGAAGCCTGGCACATAGTAGGCACTGTGTGAATGAATGAGTGAGTGAGTGCCTGGTACAAATTAGGTACTGAGTGAATGAGTGAATGATGGGTAAAACTAATATATATTAGTGAAAATATATGTATTCTGAAAATGTCATTTCTTTGGTCTCTGTTTTATATTTGTTTATTAATTTGTACCCTGCCTACTTTCAAAAAGGATTTGAGGTATCTCGTCTGTTCCCATGTGGGAAATTCTCATTGAACTTTTATATGGGATATCTGAACTATCAAGCTAAATGTATTGAAGTAATGTAGAATAAACAACTCCTTAGCGTTTTTAGACAAGTGAACATTGGGGTTTCGACATCATTGGTGACATGATCAATGCCTAATCATTTTCCCTGACCTTTAATTTCATCATTTTCCATTACACTTCAATATAGAGAGCTACATAGTTGCTGCCAGTATATTAATAGTCACGACATTGGTTCAGATCTTGACTTTGTTTTATATTTCTCTAGTCGGCGTGGTACAAGCCTAATGGAAGATGATGAAGAGCCGATTGTTGAAGATGTTATGATGTCCTCAGAAGGGAGGATTGAAGATCTTAACGAAGGAATGGATTTCGACACCATGGATATAGACTTGGTAAGAAACTTTAGTAATTTCTGTCAGATTTTCATTTAAGATCCTTTGGAAATTAAGTTGGAATTCAAGGAAATAAAATAGTTGCCAGGTATTTTCATATATGAGAAGGGATTGAGGAGAGGGTGAGGTTGAAGAGGGTGTTAACTGTTAGTTTAAGATGGTAAATATTCAGATTAATTTAGGAATATATCAATTTAAAGAATACATTTTGCTTACTATTGTACCAGGTATCCTATCCACCTTATTTTCCATTTATTTGCCATTATCAAAACAATACATTAGTATCTTGATACTACCCTATTATTGAGACAAATTTCCATATTAATTATCATATATATGAATAGGGCTTTATCATACATGAAATGCTTCTACATATTTCATCTTGCCACATACATCATTCAACTTTGTGAGGTAGGTTAGGAGGATGGAGGATATTGAAACTTAAGACAATTAGCCTGTCCAAGGAGACAAAACTAAGAAGCAGTAAAGCTGAGACTTACTATAAGCTAGGTCTTCTGATCGTACTTCTTAGTGTACTATGCTGTATTCTCCTTAAGAGGAAGAAATAATTAAATATGGCTTCTCTTCAGAGTAGTGTAATTTGGCACCTTTAAAGGAAAATGAGAATGGCATTTTTTAAAGTAAAATAAAAATGAGTTTTCTAGTTTTCATCTTTCAGAATAATTTCCTATGAATGATTTGCTTTTATATTTTTATGCAGTCTGTAGTTTTATATACAGTATTTAAAATATTGTAAGGTACACTTGCAATTACATATGCCATGTGAACACTTAATAATTTTAATATTTTCAGCTGCTATCTGGTTTACAGATATAGCGATTGTCACCTCCTACCTTTTTTTTTCCATAGCCACCATCAAAGAACAGACGAGAAAGAACAGAACTGAAACCTGATTTCTTTGATCCAGCTTCAATTATGGATGAATCAGTACGTTCAATTTAAATGTACCCCAGGATTGCAAAATCAAAAGTACAGGCAATCCCTAAATTTGAGATTGAAGAGCTGGGACAGCACTTTGAGAACGGATAAAAACAATTGGACAGGAGAAAAAGAGTCAGGCAGGAGGGATTCCGGGAGGATGGGAGGGGTGATTTCACTGGTGGTGATAGATTAAAAGTGCCTTTGAATCCCTGGCCAACTGGAACTTGAGGGTTATGTTAAGGAATTTGGACTTTTCCTGTAGGCTTGAGTTTGAATGAGGGAGTGGCATGATCAGAATTGTGTTTCAGAAAGATTTCCTTGGCATTTATGGATGGATAGGATGAATGACAAATCATAATCATAATACGAAGACATAATAAATAGAACTTGAATGAAGGTTTGATAATAAAGAGAAGGTAATTGAGATTACTGGTTATTAGGTATTGTCAGTTCTGTTTCTTAAGTACCTCTCCTGTCTGTCCCCACTGCTGTATTGTCCTTGACAATGCCTTGGTACAAATTGTCTTCAGTGTTTACTTGGCCTGTTGCAGTAGCCAGGCAGTGGTGATTTTATTCATTTTGAGTTCTGCCTAGCATAGTAGGCATTTAGATTTATTTGTTAGCTGCTGCAGCACTCCTTTAAAGCTCTTTTGGGGTCATCTTTCTAAAATGCAAATCTGGTTCTCTCCCTCATAGTTTTAGGTCTTCCACTGATTTTTTCCCCCATTACCATTAAGAAAAAATTGTGGATTCTCAAGAGTGGTGAACAAAGACTTTTGTGTTCTTACTCCTTTGCCACTTAACCTTGGCTTTTTCCTTACATGCATCTTGCTCTCCAGCCATCCCAAGTCTTATAGTTCCTCTCTCTTTCATGACACCATCACTTTGTATAGGCTTTTCTTTCTGCCAGAATTGTCCCTTTCCTTTTCATCCTAGTGAATTCATCCTTTAATAGTTCTGACACTCCCTGTGAAGTTTTTGCTGACCCCTCCCTCCAGATAGATGACTTTATTCTTGGCTCTCACAACACATTGTGTACATTTTTATTTTGATAATTATCAGATTTGTGCAGTGAAATAGGATATTACATTTTGCTCAATAAGCTGAATGCCAAGCAGTGATGATTTTATTCATTTTGAGTTCTGCCTAGCATAATAGGTGTTTAGTTTTATTTGTCAAATGAATAAACCAGTTAAGTCCCCTTCCATCTCACTTTTTAGTGTCTACCCATTCGTGCTCCTTCCTCCTAACACCTGCTGCCTTGGGTAACCATCAGCTGAGGCCTGCCTCCCATGCCCTAATTTCTACTGTTCTCTCCTTGCCCTTCCTCACCTCATAATCTGATTTCAGATAGTTCTTGGAAAAATTTTGACAGACTAACTCACACCAACATATTCTATTAATTATTTATTCTATAAATAATATTATTTGAGTCAGAAGACACCATTTCTCATAGAACAGCAGGTGTAGGAATCTTTGGATAAGCCACCCTGAGATCCTTTAAGTCAGTGTTTCTCAATCTCTGATGTGCCCATGAATCATCTGGAGATCTTATTAAAATATAGATTGTGCTTCAGTAGGTCTGGAGTGTGGCCTGAGATTCTGCATCTTAACAAGTGCTGTCGATTCTTCAGATCTGCAGCCCATACTTTCAGTAGCATGAGTGAGCTAGGCCAACTCTTATACTATAGTTCACATGCATATTGAAGTATATGGTTCCCTGATAATCTAGGAGTATGTATCTTCCAATTTGCTTTAAAAAAAAAAGTGAAGGTCGTGACTGATGGGAGTAAAAGAATCTTTTCAAGCAGATAAAATGAAATGCATTAATTTAACAATTTATTGAGCTGGAATTTAGTGCTAAAATGAGTTTGATGCTGTTCCTGCCCTCCAGGAGTTTGTATTCTAGTTCACCATGATTATCTCTTTGAAATGAAAGGGATGGAAGCTAGTATTTGAGAGATTACTGTGTCTGATGCTGTGCTAGGCATGATTTAGTTGGATCCTCTCAGCAACCTTGTGAGAAAGGTGGTAGGATCTCACTTTTACACTCAAGCACACTTGGGACTGAAGAAGTGGTTCATTGACTTGTTCGGTTTTACAACTCTAGTGTCAGAGTAGTAATTTGATCTGAGTTCCTTTAGATTTACAAATCTCATGCTGTCTCTGCTGTTGTACTTTCCAGAACTAAAATCAGACCTCATTTATAAGAAACACCAAGAAAAGTAATTTAGAAATTGAAATGATTAACTGTAGTCAAAATTGATAAGGGTAGTTAGAGATCTCTTTATTTTTTCATGTGGTCACCTAAAGTCAGGAAAGCTGGAGGCATTTGTTTCCTTAGTCACTTACTAGATTTGCAAAAAGGTGTTCTTCAGATTTCTAAAATAATGAAACAGCAATGTAAATTGTGTATTTTTTGTAGCATTTAGGGAAAACTACAATCTGAGGCCAAAGATAAGGACCTAATAATTACTTGTTATTTTTAGTTTTTTTTGTCATTCTCCTGTTTATTGACTATTTTATAACTAAGATGATAGTAGTGTAGCTGCTTCTATTAAAATTAGGAAAATGAACACATCCATCTATTCCTGTAGTTTTATAGTATTACCACATGATGGCAGCAGTCACATAACTGAGTGCCCAATAATCTTTCAAGGTTCGGGTATCTTTAGAACTCTTTGACCATATGTATGTATGTACATTTATATTTATTGGTTAATATATATTTAAGTTAGTACTAGTTTATTTTAAAATACACATCAGACTTTACCTGTTGTCTCAACAATAACTTAAGAAATAGAATAATGGAAATTTTTAAATGTAAAAATCTGTGTTTGCCTTTATGCAATAGCCTACATCTGTTTTTACTCAAGCCTGTGATAAGTGAGTCATCAAAACAATAGCAAAATTGGGACTTAAATCCTTTTATACCCAGTTCTAAGATTCTCTAGTTAAATATTTCTAAGCGAAATAACCCAAAACATCCTAGTATAGATGATTTAAGTTATTACTAAATCTATCTTGTAACACGATATCCACATAATTCAGAAGTGGTAGTATAAAAACTGAGCAGATCAGTTTTGGACTACATATACACAAGATTGTAGATTTATGGTTTAGTGAGTTTTATATCTGGAAACAATATTTGTTTATTTGTGCCAATCATCACTTTCTGCTTCTAGTGGGCCAGTATTGCCACAACACACTAAAGCTTGCTATTTATGCTTTTTAAATATATGCTTAAGCATTTATTAATGTTAATACCAGAAACAGGTGTAGTTTATTAGCACAAAGAGTGTCATTGATGTCATTCTATGTTGCCATTCTCATATTAGAATTATCTGTAGTGTAAACTTGGTAAAAGCGTTTAGTATAATGGAGCTAACTTTATGTTCTAGTAGAAGAATCTACTTATAACCTAGTCTGTGCAAAAACAGGGAAAAAAAACTGTTCACATGATTTCTAGTTAGGTGCTCTGAAAAGTTCATCTTCATGCCACACTCTACACTAAGAGTTGCCAGCTAAAATTTTATCCTTTCATTCATCACCAGACTTTTCCTTACCCAGAGTCACAGAGTATTATGGCTAGAAGGGACCTTTAAGCATCATCTAGGCTTCTTTGGTGGAAATATTTTCTAACCATCCAATCTCTGACTCTAACCAAAAAGGGAGGACCCTGAACTTTATTGGAGGGTGGGGGAGAACAAGGGGTGAGTAGTGGTGGTGGTTTTGGTGAATGACAGGTAAGAAGTGGGGTACATTAATCCTCTTTGTTCTCATTACTGGGGATTCCAAACACTTTGCAGCCTCCTTGTAGTGAATTGTTAAGTAATCAGATAGATACTTGTTTCCTGGTCTGAAAATACTCACCGCCTTCAGATCAGAATAATTCCTGAGTTCTGTGACTTTTGTTAAAATGAGACCTCATTTACAAGTAAGAGCGCTTCGCAATCCTAATCTTAGCTCATTACCCCTGGCTTTAAAATCATTTCTTACTAGCTCATTATAGTATTTTAAAATCTTACTTATCATAGTAAGTGCTGGACTTCTAATTGAATAGCTTTTAGTTAGCGACAGATGATTTTTAGATTTTATCCTTCTTTTACCAACAGGAATGGTATAAAAAGGCATCAGTATAAGTTACTTTGCCCAGATTTCACCTTACTTATTTAATTTCTTAAAATTTACAGTTCTCTTTATTCACTCAGGCTAAATTTTCTGAGTTTTCTACATACTTGTATTGTTCTTGGATATTTTTGGTCTACATGTTCAAATGCCTTTTAAAAAGCTATACCCACTCCACAGTGTAAATGACCAAGTTTGCAAGACATTCTTAAGCTCTTTCCATTGACCCTGTGCCAGAAGTATATGTCAAGAAGCACATACATTTGTTCATTCAACAAATGCTGAGTAGCTGTGTTCAGGGCATTATCTAGGCATCAGGAGTATGAATAAACATATAAATGAGACATGGTCCCTGCTCTTAGTTATATTTGTGAGGTAAGTAGCATCTTGATTAGGGCTGATGTTGTTACTTCATTATATATTTGTGGTAATTTTAATTTTAGAATGATATATCTGAAGGGAGGGGAATTTTTCAAAGTGGTTTTATTAACATATTATTAAACTTCATGTTAACAAATATTAATGTAGCATTTACAGATGCATTTTACAAAGAAATGAATGATAATTTTAACAAGATTTTCTTTCTTCTCTCTCATTAGGTTCTTGGGGTGTCAATGTTTTAATACCAGTACTCAATTAAATCTGTGGTGAAGTCATTTTCTAAATGGAAGAGGAAGTTTTAAAATAAAGTGTGGTAGATACAGTGAAATTCTGTACAGATTTTTCTCTAAGGAGAATATGACATGCTTATGCTTACCAAGATCAAGTGCATTGAGGGGCAGTTTTGTTTGCCTGAAAAAAGTAAAGGACAAGTAAACAATTTGATGATAAGCTACAGTTTTTCTTAGAAAGTAAATATTTTATTTATGCGCTGTTAGTTGGCTTTTGAATCAATTATTTCATGCTTTTTTTAAAGAAAATATAACAATCTAAAGAGGCATTTGGTACAGACATGAATCCTCTCACATTTATTTACTGGGTGTACTAAGTAATGATGACCTCTGCTGGATTTCTGTTTACATCCAAGAAACAAAGTTAAGGATGAATTTATTCCCCTGCCCTGAAATTATAGGATAGAATTGTTTTTAGCATTCTAAATTTAAATGCTTAAAACATCAATCAACAAAGCTTTCTTTTAAATATTGTAATTGTGGAGAAAAGTAAACTTATAAGCAGAACTTTTACAATTTTTTCATCTAAAATGTATTTTAAGATATTTTTAAAATCCAAGAGCTTCTCTATACTTTTCAGAAATAATCCAGATGCAGTGAACTGCCAGAAGGTAACCAGTCTCAAACATGCTTATCCCATTATCAACCCTGAAAGTTTGCTTGTCCTTTAAGATAAAAATGTAATGTTGTGATATTCCTTCCAGTAGTGCCACTGTATTTTGTCTCCAAATAAAAGAAGCTTATTGTAGTATGTTTGCAGAAAAATTCTAAACAAAAATTATACAGCTTATTAGAGTGTGGGAATAGGGATCTAAATTTTAAATAAAATTATATATATATATAAATTGGTGCTGATTTTATAATTGCGCAGTTTGTTTAGTTTTTTCTTACTTTTAAATTCCAACTTAAAATTATGAGGTTTCAGAAATATATTGAAAGTTTAACAATGTTTAAAAATAGAAAAGCATGAGTGTTCATGCTTTAAAATGATTTTTAAATTTGTATTTTATATTGTTTTATCTATCTGTCTTTGCAAGCAGTCTTCAGGTTAAAGATACTTCTAACAGGTTACAGTACATTTCCTCTGTATGTAAATTAGATGGGATAATAGAATTCATAACCCATAATATTCTTTGAAAGCTAAGCTTTAAACTTCATTTTATGTCCTTTCACAAATAAATTAGTTTAAAACAGAAAGTGGCTACTTGCCATTTTGACATCAACTCATTTTGCGAAGCTTAGGCAGCTAGACATCGTTTAAAACAAAATATTAACTTATATTACATGTATATCTATCTTTTGTCAGTCGTCTCTCAGTTCTTGAGGTATATTATTTTAATCATTCCATGCCTTAATATGCTTGCAATACAAGAATATCTTCAGATGGGTGAATACCAAAAGGCTTTCAGTTCTTAGAGTCAGAAATCAACAAGCATTGGGCTGTGGTAGCCAAAAACCATAGGTTAGCTAAAAGATCATGATACAATACAATTGTTTTATTAAATCTTGGTTAATAACAAATGAAACAAGACTTGTCTAACAGATTTTCCATCTACAAATATTGTTATGTGCAAAAAGTACTGCCTATGTTGTTTTTCACACCACTGCATTTACTAGAACTGCTGAGAGGACTGTATATATGATTTTAAACCTAAGTTGATTTTTTTTTCTCACTCTTGAAAGGAGTACTTCTTTGTGAAAGCAATTCTTACAGCTTTGTTTTCAACCAGCTAAAAATGTTTTATATATTACTCTAACCTGTTGTCCTCCACATTCTATTGTCCTAATTGTACTGTTTTCTGATTTGTATTTATGTCTTGAGACAGTAACTTTTTGAATAAAAATAAACCTACAGTATGTTGTACATTTTATCTTTTATAATTAAATGAGGAGGGTGGCTACGAATGGTTTAGAAAACATATCTCTTATCACAGCTTTTAAGGTGTTTGGGTGGGGATAATTTATAGAAAACAGTGCCATTTTATATTTTTAATAAATCATATGTATTTTTAAATGAGACTAAATCCCTAATTGGGTAATTACTTTAAAATAGAAGCCTGCAACCATTATTACTTCGATTTGTATCTGGTGTGGGTTAAACACTCTTTAAAATGTCTGCATTGTTCATCCAGGATACATTTGAGCGCCTACTATGTGCTAGACATGTGTTAGAGATCTAACAGTGAACAAGATAGATAAGGTTCCTCCCTCACAGATCTAGTGGAGTAAGAAATAAAATAAACTTGTAAGGAGTGTTAAGGAAATTAGCAGTGTGTGCTGAGCTAGAGAATGAGAATGTGTATGTGTATAAAACCTCCCTTAGACAAGGGGCTCATGCTTGGAGGTGAGTGAAAGCCAACTTTTGGAAAAAGAACTTTCTAATTGACTTAAAAAATAAACTGTTGTCTTCAACGTGTCAAGATTTGCATTGTACTCTTAGAAAAGGCTTCATATTGTAAAACTAGCACATTGGTTAGTCTAGTTTGTAGATCATATTAAGACCAGTCTTCTGTCATTGGTGATTCAGAAGTAAGCATATTAAATGATAGTTAATAGCTGGGGTGCTGTTTTAAGTGTCTTACATGCAGTAACTTACTAAACGTCATGACAGTAGGTGATATAAGTTATTATCTCCCCACCCCCTATCCTCGCAACCTTTTTCTAAATGAGGAGGCAGTGAGGAAAATGAAGCACAGAGAAATTAAAATCCCTTGGGCAAGGGATATATGGCTAGTAAGTGATGAGAGTTGGCTGCAGTAAGTCCCAAGAGCGATTGAAACTGTTTGATACATAGGATAACAGATAATTGCATAAAGATAGAATGGCACATTATTCATTGTGCCATGGTGAGGAAGTGGGGCATCTTTATGGAGTCCAGCTGGCTATAGAACTGAGTGGTGTGAAGCAACATTGTCCTTAATATGCTACCCAGCTGGCTTCTGTAGAGAGTATAAATTAAATCTGAGTCCTGAGCCCATGAATAGTTACCAGTTGATAGTTTTTAAAGTGACTAGGAAGTTTTTAAAGAGACTGGGAAAGAGAGAACAACCCAGAAGAGAGGTCTTCAGTATTCTGCCTCAAAGGGAACTTAAAAGGATTCACATGAGTGAGTTCCAGGTCAGATAGATTCTTCTGGTAGCTGTAATGACTCAGCCAAAGAAAATGAGCCAATGAAGTACAAGGCCTTTGTTTATGAGAAAACTAGGTGATGAAGTTCACTAAATATCACTTCAGCAAATCTTAACCGTCTACTGTGTACATGGTCTTGTGTTGCTAAGCAAAGACCAGTAAGACAGACTTCGTTGTCAAGTTGTTTACAGTTCTGGGGGATTGGGATGCAGATGCAAAGCTAATAAAATGAAGTACAGTCAATGTTTTTGTTGGGTGTTTTGGGACCCCAGAGGAGCGGCACTGTGGGTGTGCTCTGGCAGGAGTCTTCCTATAAAGCTGTCACTTTAGGTTTCTTTTCCCCAACATTTTATTATGCAGATTTTCACACAGTGCTGAATTTTACAGTGAACTTGCTTTACCATCTATCAATACGTCTCATTTTTAAAATTTGTTTTAAAGTAGGCACCCCTGGGTGGCTCAGTTAAGCATCCCAACTCTTGATTTCAGCTCAGGTTTGACCCCAGGCTTGTGAGTTAAAGCTCTGCATTGGGCTTCACAGTGGGCGTGGAGCCTACTTAAAAAAAAAATTTATTTCAAAGTAAATTGCAAACATGGGTCCGCCATTTCAGTATTTAGCGTGCTTATCATAGTAAGGAGTTTAATATTTGTTTACCATTTTTTCTTTTGGTGTAAAATTCATATGTGAAGAAATACCGTGAATATATATTTGCTGAGTTTTAACAAATGCTTAACAGCTGTTTAACCGAAATCCCTATCAAAAATAATATTACCATCAATCCAGAAAGTTCTATGCTCCTTACCAATCAATCCCTGCTTCCATCCCTTCTAGAGGCAACAACTGTTTTCTTTCCACCATAGAACAAACTTGGTTATTCTAGAACTTGATATAAATGGAATTACACAATAGGTATTTTTGTGCAAAGTCTCAGTATGTTTTTGAGATTTATCCATGTTGTATGTGTCCACAGTTTATCTGTTCAGTAGTTGATGGACATCTGGATTGTTTCCACCTTTTGGCTCTAGGAATAAAGCTACTACTTGAGTTGGATTTTAAAAGCTGAAAGGTGGGCTAAGTGAAAGGCGTGACCAAGACTGAGAATTCCAGGCAAGGGCCACAGCATAAACGACTGTCATGGATCTAAGAATTATTCAGTAACTGTTTAGGGTGGGTGGGGCAAGACTGGAAGATAGTTGGCCATCCACCTCCTCACATCAGCTTTAAAAATGGGAAAGTGTGTTCACAACTCACACCTTTGGTAATTGAAGTGTTACAGGCAGTATTCTTAGAATTGGCAAATATCCAAAGTAGTCAGAGAAGGGTACCTTTATGAGTTATGATAAATTGATTTGTTTACTAAAATGGATGTTTGAGTCACATTGGGCTTATTCTACCAATGAGAAATATAGTACTTTTCCTGCAATTCATCAGTTGTGTGGTTGTATTAAAAATGAGTTGTAAATTCTTGAAAAGTAGGTTGCTCAGTTTTGGGGCTGATAGTGCAAGCTTAAAAGGAAAGGTGAACAGAGCACCTGGGTGGCTCATTTGGTTAAGCATCTGACTTCATTTTGGCTCAGGTGGTGAGGTTGAGCCTTGCATGGCGCTCAGTGCTGCGTGTGGAGCCTGCTTAAGATTCTCTCTCTTCCTTTCCCTCTGCCCCTCCGTCCCCTTCCTGTGAACTTGCTTGCTCCTAAAAAAAAAAAAAAGTTGGCTACAGTAAGTTTACTTATTTTTGAATTTATCTTATTTACCCTCTGCCATCTTAGGCATGAGAAGTTTATTAAAAGAATCTTTGGCAAGCTAGTTTTAAATAATTTCACAGTACTTGTAGCAAAATTATAATTTTGAAGAAATATCCAGTATTTGTTGGGTGTTTACTGTGTGCTGAACACTTCAAAGTACTTCACTGATAGTTAATTCTTGCTCTGAATTTATAGTTGATAGTATACATATTTTACACATAAAGACGCTGATGCCCATGTTAAATCAACTTGCCTAAGAGCACGTAACTCACAAGTGATGGAGCCTAGATTTGAACCCAGGTCATCTGACTTCACAGTCCATGCTTTTAACCACCTCCCTTCATCTTTGTGCCAGTAAATGTACCCACCTACTTGTCTCTGTAGTATTATATACTACATTTCCTTTTGGTAGGTGGATAAGCTGTCCTTGTATTTGAGACACTGGATTCCCCTCTTGCCTCCCTTGCGTTATTAATTTGCCCCTGAACTGGATCATTCCTAGCAACATAAAAACGTCTTTCATCTTCAGAATTAGGGGGAAAAAACATTCCCCTGACTAAACCTCTCCCTCTAGCCACTGCTCTATTTCTCTCTCTTTGTTGCCTGGATTCCTCTTTTTCCCATCCTTTCTTGTATATACACTCCAATCCGGCCTTCATTCTTACCACTCCACTGAAGTTTAAGTGTCTCAATGACCTGCATTTTGCCAAATTTTCTTACCAGTATTATTTTCGCTAACCTATCTATAGAACTAGTTTCCTCCTCCAAATCAGTTTTTCCCTCTGCCCCAGGCTAACCCACTGATGGCAGGTTGAATGTTTTGCCCTTTTGGTGGAGTTCTGGAGATGCCATTTTTTTGGCTGCCATCACAGAGAACCAACGGAAGGGTGTTCCCATGGGGCTTTCCCAAAGCCTGCACAAGAGTAACTGAACTTGTAACTGCTATATTTAGTCCCTAACCTCCATAGCTGTCAGAGTCTGGCTTATGTCACGTGGAAATTTCCCTGTGATTTCCCGGCTTTCTGTGTTAGTGGAACAACCAATTTCATCATCTTCCCCTCCTTTGCAAATGGTTTTGGTAGTGAGTTGAGAAGATTGGATGGGGTGTTAAAATTAAGCTTGGAGCAGAGCATGGCACTCAGTTTCATGCCTGCCAAAATCTGTTTGGGTCAGATTCAAATTTTCTGACTCTAAATCTCTTGGGACCAGTATTCTTTGTGTCAAGTCTCAGTGTAAGTGTAGACACATTTTAACCAGCCCTTCCATAGCGTTTAAAGGTTTATCTAATATGTTCTTAGAATTTTAGCACCTTCAAAGTCCTTTTATTAAGAATTGTCTGCTTTGAGAGCCTCAGGGCTTCTGTACGCAGAAGGCTAAGCTGTTGTAAGAAGAGACTTAATAGCGATTCAGTGATTTAATACATTTATTTATTTCTCCCCCTGGTAGCAATTCAGGATGACTCTTCCAAATTGGCAGGTGCCTTTTCTCTATATAGTTGTTGAAAGACATTGGCTAATGGAAAGCAACTCTGCCATCTTTAACATGTATCTTCCAAAGTTGTTTCGTCAACACTGTTCTAGCCCATAGGGAAAGATCATGGAGGAGTGCATGTAGGAGGTTTTCATGAGCCAGGCCTGAAAGTGGTTATCTATCACTTTTGTTCACATTCGTTTGAAGTGAACTTAGTTATACGGCCACACCTAACTTTGCAGGGGGTCTGGGAAATGTAGCTTAGTCATATGTCCAGGGCGAAGGGAAGAATGGATTTTGGCAGACCACTGGCAGTCTCTGCCTAGTCTTTCCCTTTTTGCCATCCATGTATATCCATCTTGCCATTCTTAGGACATGCTTGTCCCCTCCCTCAAGGGAAACAACCTGAAGTCCTATCCCAGTTACTATATGCAGCTCCAAGTCCAGTTTCTCTGGGTTATGGTCAGTCTTCTCCATCAGGTCCAAATACAGATAGATATCCTCTGACACCCAGTATAGAAATGTGAAGCATGGACAGAATGACTACAATGACTCACATTCAGAAAAGGGAAGGACGGGAAATGTAGCAGTCACTTGGTTCATAGGAAACCAGCTAGACAGAAATTGTGAAGACTTCCTGCCCTGGCAGTGGAAGTCCTTTGGTCAGATTCTGGTTCTGCTCTCTGGATGGGATTTCCTTTTCTTTTGTCTTCCTTATCCTTCCTCTGGCAGTTTTTTCTTGTCCATCATCCATGGCCACCCACGAGCAATGACAAATAGTTTATTTTGTTTGGAAGCATTCTCCTCTTTCAGGTACTTGATCTGTATTAGTTGATGTAGAATACATTGTTGTTACAAGACCTGACAATGGCTTATATACAGTGGCTTACGTGTAAGAGGCTTTTCTCTGCCCTTCTGCAGTCCAAAGTAGCTGACCTAGGTTAGAGTTTCGCTCCTCTTCTCTGGTTATCTGGGCTGACAGTGGGAAGTTCTGTCATTTTTTTACAACTATTTTGTTCAGGAGGCATATCACTTACTAGAGTCCAATATTTACAGTTTTTTGTCTACTTTTTTTTTTTAAAGATTTTATTTATTTATTTGACAGAGAGAAATCACAAGTAGGCAGAGAGGCAGGCAGAGAGAGAGGCGGAAGCAGGCTCCCTGCTGAGCAGAGAGCCCGATGTGGGGCTCGATCCCAGGACCCTGGGATCATGACCTGAGCCGAAGGCAGAGGCTTTAACCCACTGAGCCACCCAGGCGCCCCTTGTCTACGTTTTATATATTAAATGTTTTATTTTGAAATAATGTCAGACTTACAGAAATGTTGCAAGAATTAGTACAAAGAAGTCTTGTAAACCCTGTATCCATATTTTTAAGTATTAACATTTTACCATATTTTATCATTGTCTTTCAATGTACACACATTTTTCCTGAGAAGTTTAATAATGTTGCAGACATGATGCCCTGTTAGCTCTAAGTAATATATATTTCCTAAAATACAAGGATATTCACTTACATAACCACAGTACAATTAACAAAATCAGAAAACTAACATTGACACAACACTATCATTTAATCTGCAGATTTTATTTAAATTTTTCCTAGTGTGCAACTAATGTTCTTTATATCAAGAGAAGAAAAATATCTGGCCCAAGAAATAATTCATGATGACATATTGCATTTAATCGTCATGTCTCTTTAGTCTCTGTTAATCCAGAAATATCACCAGTATTTGTCTTTTATAACATGAACATTTTTGAAGAGAATGTCCCTCAGTTTGGGCTTGTCTAATATTTCCTCATGATTAGATAGATTCGATAGAATAGGTTAGATAGAATAGCAGGAATACTACAGAAATAATGTTGTGTTCTCAGTGCATCATATCAGGAGGCACATGATGTTGATTTGTCCCTGTACTGGTGATTTTAACCTCAATTACTTGGTTGAGATGATGCTGGGTTTCTCCACTGTGAAGTTGCTATTTTTTTGCCTTGTATTTAATAAGTACTTTGTGGGGAGATACTTCGAGTCCATGTAAATATTCTGTAACTCATCAACTTTCTTGTCTTAATCAATTATTACTATTTATTTATATCAGTATGGACTCAGCAATATTTGTTTTAATCTATGGTTATAATTCATTAATAGCATTATTTCATTGATCAATTTGTCCCAGATTTGGCCAATGGGAGTCCTTTCAAACTGGCTCCTGTGTCTTTTGATTATGTTCTTTTTCTTCCTTTTTTTTTTTTTTAAGATTTATTCATTTATTTTATTTTATTTTTTATTTATTTATTTTTTTAAGATTTTATTTATTCATTTGTCAGAGAGACAGAAAGAGTGAATGAGCACAAGCAGGGAGAGCAGCAGGCAGAGGGAGAAGCAGGCTCCCCGCACAAGCGGGAGGGGAAGAGGGAGAGGAAGAGATCATCTCAAGCAGACTGCACTGAGCGCAGAGCCTGTTGCAGGGCTCAATGCCAGGACCCCGAGATCACGTCCCAAGCCAAAACCAGGAGTCGGATGCCCAACTGACTGCACCACTCAGGCTCCCCTGTTCTTTTTTTTTCTTTTTTCAAGTTTTTACTTATCTTTTGATATGTTCTCATAGTTCTTTGATTGTTTCATTACTTTTTGATACCACAAGATATTCCAGGCTCCTTTTGTATTTTCCCTGCTCAGCCTTGAAATCAGCCATTTCTCCAAGAAGCCCCAGTTCTTTTTATTGGAGAATGGTCTTCAGAAACCAGGATATGGGATCTACATGTGTTCACTGGTAATGGGTTGTGATTGCTTCTAGAGGCCATCTTAGATGACAGAGCTGGGAAATACCTATCCGTATACACATACATATGGACACTTCTCTATCTATCTGTATGTTCTGTGTCACCCTCCTCCCTCACTACTGCCACCACAATGGGGTTATGTTATTCATTTGACATATAGTTAGGTTCATTCGCTTCTTAGGGTCCTCCTCAATCCTTATTGATTTTATTCATTTTTGAATATGTGAAACATTATTGACAGGATCCCAAAAGCCAAAGCTATACAAAAATATATATTTAGAGAAGTCTCACTCCCACCTGATTTCTTCTATCCCATTCTCATCCACCATTCTCTCCATCTTGTTACCACTCATGCCCTGTAGATAATCAGTCTTTTTAGTTTCTGGTTTGTAGTTCTTGTCTTCTACAAAATAAGCAGGTACATGGGTATTTTCTTATTTTCCCTTCTTTATTACTCCTTCGCATTCTTTTCTTTTTTTTCTTAACAATATTTCCACTGTATGTGAACTATACTGGAATTTTAAAAAACTGACAAAAACCTACAATATTTCCTAGAAATCACTCCAAATCATTTATAGATGCTCATTTTTTCTTATGGTTACATAATACTCCATTGTGTGGGTATACTATAGTTTAATCACATTCCTACGTATGAGCATTGAAGTTGTTTCCATTGTTTTGCACTCAAAAAAATGGTACAATGAATAACCCATGTGTATATGTATTTTTGTATTGTTGAAGGTGTATCTTCAGAGTGGAAATACTGGCTAAAATGGTAAATGCTGGGGCACCTGGGTGGCTCAGTTGGTTAAGTGTCTGCCTTCAGCTCAGGTCATGATCCCAGGGTCCTGGGATTGAGCCCCGTATCAGGCTCCCTGGGAGCCTGCTTCTCCCTCTCCTTCTGCCCCTCCCCCTGCTTGTGCTCTCTCTCTCTCTCTCTCTCTCTCTCTCTGTCAAATAAATAAATCTTTTTTTAAAAAGAGCTTTAAGGGGCGCCTGGGTGGCTCAGTGGGTTAAAGCCTCTGCCTTCGGCTCGGGTCATGATCTCAGGGTCCTGGGATCGAGCCCCGCATCGGGCTCTCTGCTCAGCAGGGAGTCTGCTTCCCCTTCTCTCTCTGCCTGCCTCTCTGCCTACTTGTGCTCTCTCTCTCTCTGTTAAATAAATAAATAAAATCTTTAAAAAAATAATAAAAAATAAAAAGAGCTTTAAAACAAACAAATAAATAAATAAAATGGTAAATGCCTGTGTATTTAGGTTAAATATTGCCAAATTCCTTCTCTAAGGTTTGTATCAATTTGCATTTCCACCAGCATATGGTACTGAACGTACAAGTGCCTATTTCGCCAAAGCCTCACCAACCATCTTGGCTTTTTTTTTTTTTAAGATTTTATTTATTTGTCAGAGAGAGAGAGAGCACAGCAGGGGGAACAGTAGGCAGAGGGAGAAGCAGGTTTTCCACTTAGCAAGGAGCCCGATGCAGGACTCTATCCCAGGACCCTGGGATCGTAACCTGAGCTGAAGGCAGTTGCTTAACCCACTGAGCCACCCAGGTGCCCCCCATCTTGTCTTTTTTAATTCTGACAATCTGATAGCTGAGAAATGGTATCTCAGTGTAGTTTCAATTTGCATTTATTTTTTAAAAAAATTTATTTTAGAGAGTGCATGCACATAAGTGGGGGGATGGGTGGAGGGAGAGGGAACGAATCCCAAGCAGACTCCCTGCTAAGCACAAAGCCCCATTCAGGGCTGGATGCTATGATCCAAAGATTATGACCTGAACCGAAATCAAGTGTCAGAAGTCTAACCAACTGAGCCACCCAGGCGCCCCATCAATTTGCATTTCTATTATTGAAGTGAAGTTGAATATTTTTATTGTTTAAGGGCCCTTTTTACATCTCTCTTTGTGAGTTGTCTTATGTCTTTTGCTTATGTATTATCAGGCTTGTTTGTGTTTTCCACTTAATTTTATTTTAATTAATTATTTATTTTTAAAGATTTTATTAATATATCTGAGAGAGAGAATGAGTGTGAGCACAAGCAGGGGGTCGGGGCAGAGGGAGAAACAGGCTCTCCGCTGAGCAGAGAGCCTGACGCAGGACTCGATGCCAGGACCCTGGGATCACGACCCCAGCCGAAGGCAGATGCTTAACTGACTGAGCCACCCAGGCACCCCATGTTTTCCACTTAATTTTAAATAGTTCCTTAGATTTTAGAGTTATTTGCTCTTTATCTAGGATACATGTTACAAATATTTTCTCCCAGTTTGTCATTTGTCTTTTTTTCTTTTTTTTAAATACTTTTTTTTTTAAAGATTTTATTTATTTATTTGACAGAGAGAGATCACAAGTAGGCAGAGAGGAAGGCAGAGAGAAAGGGGGAAGCAGGCTCCCCGCTGAGCAGAGAGCCTGATGTGGGGCTTGATCCCAGGACCCTGAGATCACGACCTGAGCTGAAGGCAGAGGCTTTAACCCACTGAGCCACCCAGGCGCCCCTGTCTTTTTTTCTTAAGTAAGCTCT
The DNA here is from genome assembly GCA_028534135.1 of Potos flavus. Classification (NCBI taxonomy): domain Eukaryota; kingdom Metazoa; phylum Chordata; class Mammalia; order Carnivora; family Procyonidae; genus Potos; species Potos flavus. The sequence goes on along the minus strand of CM052901.1, from coordinate 22,309,009 downwards.
ATGCCCAAAGTAGGGCTTGAACACATGACCCTGAGATCAAGAGTGGCATGCTCTACCAACTGAGTCAGCCAAACACTCTTGTCATTTGTCTTTGACTTTGCTTATGCGATTGATTGATTTTTTTGGCCATGCAAAAGTTTTTACAATTTATATGTGGTCAAATGTATCAATCTTTTATTGCATCTGGATTTTGAGTCATAGTTAAAACCATTCCCTACACCAAGCATATATAGGAATTCAGCAAAATTTTCTTCTAGGACTTATATATTTCAATGTATTTATTCAGCTCTCTGATCCATTTGAAATTTATTCTTGCATGTGGTGTGAGGTATGACTCTAATTTTATCTTTCCCTTAATGGCTATCCTGCACTGTCTATTAAAAGTTCATCTTTGCCCTAGTGATTTTATTTTATTTTATTTTCCCTAGTGATTTTAGATGCCACTTTTATCATACACTAAGTTTCTCTGTGTACTTGGTTTATGTTTCTGGACTTCCTATTCTGTTTCACCAGTCTGTTTGTCTATTTATGTGAGCAGTACCACACTGTTTTATTTATAAAGGCTTTATAGTATGCTTTAACATCCCAAATGTGCTTTCCTTTTCAGTGTTTTCCTAGCTGTTGTTGCATGTTTATTTTTCCCTATAGATAGTATCAATAGGGAAATAGCTCCATATAAAATTTTTTTTTAGTTTTTTATTGGGCTTGTGTTATATTTAAAAACAAACTTGAGGATAACTGATATTTTCATGATGCTAAAGTTGTTCTATTCAAGAACAGGGACTATCGGGATGCCTGGGTGGCTCAGTTGGTTAAGAGTCTGCCTTCAGCTCAGGTCATGATCACAGGGTCCTGGGATGGAGTCCCGCATCAGGCTCCCTACTCAGCGGAGAGCCTGCTTCTCCCTCTCCCTCTGCTTGTTGCTCCCCCTGTTCTCTCTCTCTCTCTGACAAATAAATAAAGTCTTAAAAAAAAAAAAAGAGCAGGGACTATCTTTCCATTTGCTCAACTCTACTTTGTGTCTTTCAGAAGTGTTTAAAATTTCCATCACAGAGGATTGACACATTTCTTATTATGTCTGTTTCTAGGTACTTTATCTTCATCATTACGATTTGAATGGAATTTTTCTCTACCATTATCTTCTCTGATTATTTCTTGCATATATGAAGGCTATTGATTTCTGTATCTTAATTTTATTTTATTTTATTTTATTATTTTTTTTGTATCTTAATTTTGTATTCTGATCCCTTCCTGGATAAGATGGTGTTGAAACAAATGGATGACCATATGAAAAAAAAAATGAACCTCAACCCCTATCTTACACTATGCACAAAATCAATCTGTTATGGATTATAGATCTAAAGCTTCTATAAGAAAACATGAGAGGAATATCTTCATGATTTGGCAGTAGACAAAGATTTCTTAAGGCATAGATAACATTATCTATCAAAGAAAAAATTGATAAAATAGACTTCCAAAATTTAAAACTTCTGCTAATGAAATGACACTATTAAGAAAATACATAGGCAAGCCATAGACTGTGGGAAAGTATTCACAAAATATATATCTGAGAAAAGACTGGTACCCAGGATGAATAAAACACTCCAGGGGTGCCTGGCAGGCTCAGTCGGTAGAGCATACACAACTCTTAATCTCAGTGTTGTGAGTTGGAGCCCCATGTTGGGCATAGAGATACTTAAAAAAAAAAAAAAAGACAAACCCTGACAATTCAATGAAATAAGTAAATACCGATAAAAATAGGCAAAAGATTTGAACACACACTTTGCAATGGAAGATAGGTAGGCAGAAAATAAACCCATGAAAAATGTGTTCCATACGACTCTCATGAGGGAAATGCAAATTAAAATAACAATGAAATACTACTACACACCTACCAGAATGGCTAAAATCAAAAAGGCTGATGACACAAAATATTGGCAAGGATGTGGAACAAGTGAAACTCTAATATTTTGTTTTGGATAAAGGTCTGACAGTTTCTTAGGAAACTAAACATACACACGCCCTATGATCCAGCAATTCCACTCTTAGCTACTCACCCAAGAGAAGTAAAAGCATATGTCTATAAAAAGACTTGTACAAGCATGTTCACAGCAGCTTTATTGATAATAGCCCCAAACTGGAAATAGCCCAAGTTCCATCAACAGGAGAATGGATAAGTAAACCAAGGTATATTTATACAACGGAATATGACTCAGCAATAAAAAGGAATAGTGGAAAAAATCCTAACAGTTGGTTGCCTCTGGTGTGTAAAAGCCAGAATTGACTGGAAAGTGACATAAGCTTTGTCCCATGTAACTCAAACCCTTAGACTTAAGATTTGTGCATTTCATATTATTTATATTTTACCTCATAATGAAAACCATAAACAAATATTTAATTCTAGTTAATATTTATACTGAAGTGTTTAAGTGTGAAATATATTGCTATCTTTAACTGATTTCAAAATGCATCAAAAATAAGATCAATTCGGGATGCCTGAGTGGCTCAGTCGGTTACGGATCTGCCTTCTGCTCAGGTCACAATCCCAGAATCCTGAGATCGAGTCCCACATTGGGCTCCTTGCTCAGCAGGGAGCCTGCTTCTCCCTCTGCTTCTGCCTGCTGTTCCCCCTGCTCCTGCGCTCTTTCTCTGTCTCTCTGACAAATAAATAAATAAAATCTTAAAAAAATAGGATCATTTCATGGATGAGATGGATAGATGAATGGATATGTATAGTAAAAATATTAGTTGTAGACTCCAGGTGGTGGGTATATGAGTATTCACTCTGGAAAACTTCCTTCGTGTTTGAAAATCTCCAGAGCAAAATGCTGAAAAAGAAGGAATGAGGAGAGAGGAAGAGAGAGAAAAGAATCACTGATCCCTAGCTTCTAAGAAAGAAGAAGGATGTACTCTGTGGAAACAGGGAATGCTAACAACCTGTTCCTAGTACCAAATAAATAGACTCTGAGGTAGCTAACTGATCGTACACAGACTGTATATGCTTTTGGAAAACAACTTAATTTACCATTGTTTAAAAAGTATGTACAGTTGTGGAGCACCTGGGTAGGCATTTGGTCGCCTACCAACAAAATGATTTGGCTCAGTTGTTAAGCGGCTGACTCTTGGTTTTGGCCTGGATCATAATCTCAGGGTCGTGGGATCAAGCTCCATGTCAGGTTCCTTGCTCAGCACTGATTCTGCTTGAGATTCTCTCCCTCTGCCCCTTCCCCGCCCACTTGTGTACTCTCTGTTTTTGAAATAAATAAGTAAAATATTTTTTTAAAGAAGTCTGTACAGTTGTAATTAAAAAGCTTAGCCAACAACAGCAAGAAGAACACTGCTGGCTTTTTCACTTCCCCTATGGCAGAACTTGTCACTTAAATCAGCACAATCTGTTTAAATAAGATTTTTGACTTGCTAAATAATTGGTAGTGTGGCTGCATTCAGAAAAGCTATTTAATTTTTGTGACTTATCATAGAATGGCAGAATTGGAAGGAACCTCAGAAATTTCTAATCCAACTCACTTTATTCTACACAGACAGAAGCATACCCAAGGACTAACAAAGCAGGTTAAAGGCAAACCCAAGTGTTTTGACTACTTGTCTCTAATTTCCCTCACTCCCAGGGGTTTTCCAATATTTTAGCAGGACTATATCATGAAATGAAACGGTACACAGAACTCCTATATGCAAAAAATAAAAATAACAAATGAATTCCCATAGGTAGTGTAAATCTCCATTGTTTGGTAACAAATATTTAACTGAATACCTCTAATATTTCTAGGAGCTCATTTTGGAAAATATGGATAAAGGTAAAAGGATTTTTTTTATGTCTTGGTAACATAATTTTATGCCTCGGCCTTGAAAGCAGTTATTGAAATTTAAGAGGGAACGCGCATGGTCCTCTTTTGCCCAACTGACTTCTGGTTTGCTTTCTTTCAATATTCAAGGCCTTCTTCCTGTTCAGCCATGACTTTTGAGGGGGCCAAATGGCCACTAATAATTATACCCCATTTTATTCAAAATAGACAATACAACAACATAAAAATAAGCAAGTAATCAGGACAAAATATAATTAAAAGTAAAAAATCAGTCGGGTGTGAGGACCTGTATACCTGTTAGGAGTGGGCCATAAGTTTGTTTCCGAGCTTTCTAAAGGTGAACACCAAAAGTAAAAAAAATGATTACAGGAATCACAGTATCCCTAAGCACATAAAACAAAACAAGTTTTTCAGATTAAGCCCAACTCTTATGAATCTCATACATAGGATCCTGAGCAATGGAAGGAAGAACGGTAAGGAAAACTTCCCATTTCTACCATATTTCTTAGGCTATCCCTTAATACAGTCTATTAGGGTAATGCCAAAATGCAATTCATTAAAAGAAATTCCACAGCAGCATTACTCACAATAGCCAAAATGTGGAAGTAATCCAAATGTCTATCAGTTGAACAAATGAATTAGATGAATGAATAAGATGTATATCCATGGATGGAATATTATTCATCCATAAAAAAGGAATGAAGTACTGATACATGCTACAACATGGACAGGCCTTGAAAATATTATGTTTAGTGAATAGTCCAGTCACAAAAGACCATATCTGGGATAATTCCATTTATGAACTGTTCAAAAAAGGCAAATCTATAAGAGACCAGACATTAATGGTTTCCAGTGGATGAGGGTGATGGAAAGAGGAAAGGTGGTGTGATAGCTAATGGGCATGGGATTTTCTTTGGGAGGGGTGATGAAAATGTTTCAAGGAACAATTGTGGTGACTGTTGCACAACTCTGAATATACTCAAAAACATTGAACTATACATTTTAAATAGGTGAATTTTATGGTATGTAAATTATACCTCAATTTTTAAAAAGCAGTTATGTAGGGCCAAATAAATTCATTCCAAGGATACAGTTTTCTTGTATTCAGGGATGCACTTTTATCCAGGGATAAATTTTATTTATTTATTTTTATTTTTTATTTGTTAAAAGTAGGCCCCATGCCCACTGTGGGGCTTGAGCTCACACAACCCTGAGATCAAGAGTCACATGCTGTACTGACTGAGCCAGCAAGGTGCCCCCAGGGATAAATTTTAGACTAGAGGAAAGGATAGACTTCATAGCCTTCAGGCAATCCTCCATAAATTTGATTTCTCTCAGCTGAGCTTTTGATAAGTTGACCAACTGTGTTTTTGAAGGTATGCTATCTGACAAGTCCTTAGAGCACAACTATTCTGTTTGCCAAAGTGCAGAGCTATGTGTTTTAAAAGTCAACCCAAGTGAAAGATGAGCCAAAGAAGAACCCATCCTGGAATAGAAAGCCATGCCCTTTTGTGTGGAGACAGGCCAAGGGAATATTCACTGTCAGGGCCAGTAAAACTCTTGAGAAGGAAGTTGTGATCTGCTTTAGCACATAGATGAACCAGACCCCCAAATTCTAAACTAGAGAGCATCACTATAGTAATTTTAGGTTGGAAAAATGTATTAAAGCAGTAACCAAATCTCAGTCATGAAAATGAATGTCAGGAAAGATTTAGCTTGGAACAATAATTTCCGATGAACCAGCCACCAAAGGGAAACTAGTTGTAAAATGTATGCCTAGGTAACCAAATGAAGTGACTTGCTGAATAGGATTATTAGTGCTGAACTTGATAAATGTTTAGGAATGTCTACCAAAAAAAGACTTTGATTTTCAAGGTGTTGGTTTGAAACCTCTATTATTGTCACTTCTAGTCTGTGGTAATAAAACCTACATGTGGGAGTAGATAAAGAATCTATCTTCTTATTTCAAATTGATATTAAGTTATGAAGATACACCTAAAATTGAGGAAGAGCCAGAACACATGCCTGTTGGATGAATCAGAAAATTTGTGATTCTATGGGGCGCCTGGGTGGCTCAGTGGGTTAAGCCTCTGCCTTCGGCTCAGGTCATGGTCTCAGGGTCCTGGGATCGAGCCCCGCATCGGGCTCTCTGCTCAGTGGGGAGCCTGCTTCCCCCTCTCTCTCTGCCTGCTCTCTGCCTACTTGTGATCTCTCTGTCAAATAAATAAATAAAATCTTTAAAAAAAAAAAGAAAGAAAATTTGTGATTCTGATGTTCTTGTTTAATTGGTGACTAGAGGAGCACTGGATATACATTTAAGCAAAATGCTAAAAGACTGTAAAAAATCAATATTTACCTGCAGCCAAGGCCAAAACTAAATAACACTATCATAGACAGAGGTTCTGAAATATAAGAATAAATCCAAAATCCTATTGAAAAAGTATTAAGATTTCTGTTAAGAAATGAGGTTTTCACATCAAAAAATTTTTTTTCCACATTTAGAATTTTGGCATTACATTGCAGAAACACACATTTCTCAGCACTGTGAGTTTCGTGTGCTGCTTGAAGAAAATGCTTTCTGAATATTTTTAAAGTAGACTATGGTTTTTAGAGCAGCTTTAGGTTCATAACAAAACTAAGTAGAAGGTACAGAGATTTCCCATATATCTCCTGTCCCCTCATATGCATAGTGTCCCCCATTATCCACACCCTGCACCATAGTGGTACATTTATTACAGTCAAAGAACCTATATCAGTATATCGTTATCATCCAAAGTCTGTAGTTTACATTAGAGTTCACTCTTGGTGTTGTACATTCTGTGGGTTTGGACAAATGTATAATGACATATATTCATCAATATACTATCGTGAAGAGTAGCATCATTGCTCTAAAAAGCCTCTGTGTTCTTCCTATTCATCCCTCTCCCTTACCCCCAACCCATGGCGATCAGTGAACATTTTTTTAAAAGATTTATTTATTTATTTGAGAAAGAGAGAGAGTGCAAGCCGGGGGAGAGGCAAAGGGAGAGAGAGAGAGAATGTCCAAACATACTCCCTGCCAAGTGTGGAGCCCGACATGGGGCTCAATCCCAGGACTCCAAGATCATGACCTGAGCCCAAATCAAGAGTCAGATGCCCAACCAACTGAGCCATCCAGGAGCCCCGCAATACTGAGCTTTTTACTGCCTCCATAGTTCTACTTTTTCCAGAATGTCATGTAGTTGGAAACATACACTGTGTAGTCTTTTTAAGATTGGCTGCTTTCACTTAGTAATATGCATTTAAGATTCCTCCATGTCTTCTCATGGCATGATAGCTCATTTTTTAATTTAAATTAATTAACATATAATGCATTATTAGTTTCAGAGGTAGAGTTCAGTGATTCATCAGTTGTATATAACACCCAGTACTCATTACATCACATGCCCCCCTTAATGCCCATCACCCTGTTACTCCACCCTCACCCCCATCCCCTCCAGCAACCCTCAGTTTGTTTCCTAGAGTTTAGGGTCTCTTAGGGTTTGCCTCCCTCTCTGATTATCTCTTGTTTCATTTTTCCCTCCTTTCCTCTATGCTCCTCTATTTTGTTTCTGAAAGTCCACATATGAGTGAAATCATGATAATTATCTTTCTCTGATTGACTTATTTCACTTAGCATAATACCCTCTATTCCATCCACATCATTGCAAATGGCAAGATTTCATTTTTTGATGGCTGCATAGTATTCCTTTGTATATATATACCACATCTTCTTTATCCATTCATCTGTCGGTGGACATGTAGGCTCTTTCCATAGTTTGGCTATTGTGGACACTGCTGGTATAAACATTGGGGTGCGCATGCCCCTTTGGATCACTACATTTGTATCTTTGGAGTAAATACTCAGTAGTGCAATTGTTGTGTCATAGGGTAGCTCAATTTTCAACTTTTTGAGGAACCTCCATACTGTTTTCCAGAGTGGCCGCACCAGCTTGCATTCCCACCAACAGCGTAAGAGAGTTCCCCTTTCTCTGCATCCTTGCCAACATTTGTTGTTTCCTGACTTGTTAATTTTGATAGCTCATTTTTTAGTGCTAAGTAATATTTCATTGTCTAGATGTACCAGTTTATTTATTCATTCATCTACTAAAGGATATCTTGGTTGCTTCCAAGTTTGGGCAATTATGAATAAAGCTGCTATAAACATGTATGCGGACGTTTTCATGTAAGCAAAAGTATTTGTCTCCTTTGGATAAGTACCAAGGAGCATGATTGCTGAATTGTATGGTAAGCGTATACTTAATTTTGTAAGAAACCACCAAACTGTGTTCCAAAGTGGTTTCATTGCATTCCCATCTAACAATGAATAAGATTTCCTGTTCCTCCACATGTTCACCAGCATTTGGTGGTCTTGGTGCCCTGGATTTTGGCCTACTAATAGATGTGTAGTGGTATCTCATTGTTATTTTAACTTGCATTACCCTGATGACACATGATGTGGAGCATTTTTTCATATGTTTATTTGCCATCTGTATATCTTCTTTGATGAGGTGTCTGTTAAGATTTTTGGCCCATTTTTAAAAAGATTTTATTTATTTATTTGAGAGAGAGTGCAAGCATGAGCACGAGCTGGGGTGGGCAAAGGGAGAGGGACAAACAGACTCTCTGCTGAGCGCGGAGCCTGATGTGGGGCTTGACACAGGGCTTGACGTGGGGCTCATGGGGCTTGTGGGGCTTGATCCCAGGACCCTGAGATCATGACGTGAGCTGAAGTCAGACACTTAACCAACTTGAGCCACCGAGGCACCCTTCTTTGGCCCATTTTTTTTATTCGGGTTGTTTGTTTTCTTATTGTTGAGTGTTAAGAGGTCTTTGTATATTTTGACTAACAGTCCTTTATCAGATATGTCTTTTGTAAATATTTTTCCCAGTCCGTGGCTTGTCTTTTCATTCCCTTGAAAGTGTCTTTGGCAGAGAAGAAAAATTTAATTTTAATGAAGTCCAGCCCTATTAATCCTTCCTTTCACAGACTGTACTTTTGGTGTTGTATCTAAAAATTCACCTTCAAATCCAAGGTCATCTAGAATTTCTCCTATGATGTTACATTATAGGAGTTTTATAGTTTTACATTCTACATTTAGATCTGTGATCCATTTTGAGCTAATTTTCTGAAAATCTAGATTTATTTTTTTTGCACATGGATGTCCATTTGTTTCAGCACCATTTGTTGAAAAGACTATTTTTGCTCCATTGTATTGTTTTTGCTCCCTTGTCAAAGACCAGCTGACTGTATTTATGTGGATCTATTTTTGGGTTCTCTATTCTATTCCATTGATCTATTTGTTTAATCTTTCACCAATACCACACTGTCTTCTTTATAATAAGTCTGGAAATTGGGTAAGGTCGGTCCTCCAAATTTGTTCTTCTCCTTCAATACTGTGTTGGCAATTCTTTTTTTTTTTTTTAAAGATTTTTTATTTTATTTATTTGACAGAGAGAAAGAGGTCGCAAGGAGGCAGAGAGGCAGGCAGAGGAGGAAGCAGGCTCCCCGCGGAGCAGAGAGCCCGATGTGGGGCTCGATCCCAGGACCCTGGGATCATGACCTGAGCCGAAGGCAGAGGCTTAACCCACTGAGCCACCCAGGGGCCCCTGTGTTGGCAATTCTGGGTCTTTCCCTTCTCTATGTAAACTTTGGAATCAATTTTGTTGCTATCCACAAAATAACTTGATAGGATTTTAATTTGGATTACATTGAATCTATAGAGCAAGTTGGCAAGAACTAACATCTTGGTAATATTGAGTCTTCCTATCTGTGAACATGGCATATCTTTCCATTTATTTAGTTCTTTTGTAGTTTTAATCAGATTTTTGTAGTTTTCCTCATCTATATCTTGTATATATGTTAGAAGGTAGTTGAGGGACAGCAAAGTATTCTCCAGACTGAGAAGGCACTTTGAGACTGAAAAATTATGCAAGCCACTCCATATGGTTTATATAGAGTTCTATTCAGGGTAACTTACTAGCAGGGGGGATTGGGCAGACCAACAATCCAGGTACTACACAGCTATTCTCCACACAGTCCAAACCTTAATCCATAGCTTTTATAGAGCAAAGGGCATTGTGGTGAGGTCAAAGGATAATTATCTAAAGTGGTGTCATCTGTGCCACACTTTAGGGTATATCAGAACAAGCCTTCTCACATCCCATTCAGGACATACATTAACCTTGAAGGGTCCTGGAATACGTTGCCTCCAGGGACGTAATTGCATGGGCATAAACAAGATTGAGGACCCAAAGATGGAGTCAGTGTTGTCAGCACTTCTACATACACATACTATTAGATTTATACCTCAGTTTTTCATTTTTTGGTATGCTAATGTAAATGATATTGCATTTTTTATGTCAAATCCCATTTATTCATTGCTGGTATATAGGAAAGCAATTGAATTGTATCATTGCTTATTAGTTTCAATTCTTTTTTTGTCTATTCATTTGGATTTTCTATATAGACAAGCATATCGTCTGCAACCAAAGACAATTTTGTTTCTTCCTTCACAGTCTGTATACCTCTGTTTTCCTTTTCTTGTCTTATTGCATTTTCTAGGACTTCCAGTATGATTTTAAAAAGCAGGGGTGATAAGGGACATTGTGCCTTGTTGATGTTCTTAGTGGGGAAGCTTTGAGCTTCTCACCATTAAGTATGATATTAGCTATGGGTTATTTGTAGATATCATTTCTTTTTTAATGTTATGTTAGTCACCATACAGTACATCATTAGTTTTTGATATAGTGTTCCATGATTCATTGTTTGCATATGGAGGACTGTAAATATTATTTCTTAAGTTGAGAAAGTTCCTCTCTATTCTTAGTTTACAGAGAGTTTTTTTTTAAATAATAAATAGGTTTTGGATTTTGTCACATGATTTTTCTGCACCTGTTGATATGATCATGGCATTTTTCTCTTTAGCCTATTGATGTGATGAATTAAATAATCAATTTTTAAATATTGAACTAGATTTACATACCTGGGATAAATCCCACTTGGTTGTGGTGTGTGATTCATTTTATGCATTATTAGATTAAATTTGCTAATATTTTGTTGAGGATTTTTGCATCTATGCTCATGAGAGATACTTGTAGTTTTCTTGTAATGTCTTTTGTCTGATTTTGGTATTAGGGTATGCTGGCCTTATAGAATGAGTTAGGAAGTATTACCTCTGTTTCTATCTTCCAAAAGAGATTGTGGAGAATTAGTATAATTTCTTCCTTAAATGTTTGGTAAAATTCACCTGGGCTTGTTGCTTTTTTTTTGAAAGGTTATTAATTATTGGTTCAATTTCACTGATAGATATAGGCCTATTCAGATTGTCTATTTCTTCTTGTGTGAGTTTTGGCAGATTGTATCTTTCAAGGAATTTGTCTGTTTCATCTAGGTTTTCAAATTTGTGGTCATAGAGTTCTTGATAGTATGCCATTATTGTCCTTTTAATGTCTATGGGATCTGCAGTGATGTCTCTTCATTTATTCCAGATACAAGCGTACCTTGGAGATATTGAGGGTTCAGTTCCAGACCACCACAATAAAGCAAATATTTCAATAAAGTGAGTCAAATGAATTTGTTGGTTTCCCAGTACATATAAAAGTGACATTTACACTATACTGTAGTCTATTAAGTATGCAGTAGCCTTATGTCTGAAAAAACAATGTCTATACCTTAATTTAAAAATACTTGGTTGCTAAAAAAATGCTAACCACCATCTGAGCTTTAAGTAAGTCATAATCACTGGTCATAGATCATCATAACAAATATAATAATAATGAAAAAGTTTGAAATGTTGTGAGAATTTCCAAAATGTGAGAGACACAGAACAAGGGACTGAGAGTTTTGGAGGGGCGGGGGTGGGGGGATGGGCGAGCCTGGTGGTGGGTATTGAGGAGGGCACGTATTGCATGGAGCACTGGGTGTGGTACATAAACAATGAATCTTGTAACACTGAAAAAATTTAAAAAAAAATAAAATATGAGAGACACAGAGTGAGCAAATGCTATTACAAAAATGCCAATAGACTTGCTCAACAAAGGGTTGCCACAAGCCTTCAATGTATAAAAAACAATATCTGTGAAGTACAATAAAGCAAAGCATAATCAAACAAGGTATGCCTGTATTAGTAATTTGTGTTTTCTCATTTTTTCCTTAGCCTGTCTAGAAACTATCACTTTCATTTGTCTTTTCAGAGAACCAGCTTTTGGCTTCAGTGATTTTCTCTATTGATTTCCTTTTTTCAATTTCATTGATTTCTGCTCTAATTCTTTTTTTAAAGTTTTTATTTTAATTCCAGTTAGTTAACATACAGTGTTATATTAGTTTCAGGTGTACAATAGAGTGATTCAGCACTTCCATACATCGCCCTGTGCTCATCACAAGTTCACTCCTTAATCCCCATCACCTATTTCACCCATCCCCAACCCACCTCCCCTCTGGTAACCAGCAGTTTGTTCTCTATGTAAATTAAAAGTCTGTTTCTTGCTTTCTCTGTCTCTCTTTTTCCCTTTGCTCATTTGTTTTGTTTCTTAAATTCCACGTATCTGCTCTAATTCTTATTACTTCTTGTCTTCTGCTTACTTTGGATCTAATTTGTTTTTCTTTTTCTAGTTTCCTAAAGTGAAAGTTTAGATTATTCGCTTTAAATCTTTCTTCTTTTCTTTTTTTTTCCCCCAAATACTTTTATTTCATGTTTTGTGTTACAAGATGGCATCACATTGCCTGATTTCAAGCTTTACCACAAAGCGGTGATCACCAAGACACTGTGGTACTGGCACAAAAGCAGACACAGGGACCAGTGGAACAGATTAGAGAGCCCAGATATGGACCCACAACTCTATGGTCAAATAATCTTTGACAAAGTAGGAAAAAATATCCAGTGGAAAAAAGACAGTCTCTTCAACAAATGGTGCTGGGAAAATTGGACAGCTAAATGTAGAAGAATGAAACTTGACCATTCTCTTACACCATACACAAAGATAAACTTGAAATGGATAAAAGACCTCAACGTGAGGCAGGAATCTATCAAAATCCTAGAGGAGAACATAGGCAGTAACCTCTTCGACATCAGCCACAGCAACTTCTTTTAGGACATGTCTCCCAAGGCAAAGGAAACAAAAGCAAAAATGAACTTTTGGGACTTCATGAAGATAAAAAGCTTCTGCACAGCAAAGGAAACAGTCAACGAAACAGTGTTTTTGATCTGTAGCATTTCTTTTTGGTTCTTTCTTAGAATTTCTATCTTATTGTTTCCATTTCCTATCCTTTCTTGCATGCTGTCTATCCATTAGAACCCTTAGCATATTAATCATAGTTGTTTTAGATTTCTGGTGTGATAATTCCTATATCCCTGAAATATTGAAGTTTGATTCAGATTCTTGCTCTATCTCTTCAAACTGTGTTTTTGCCTTTTAGTATGTCTTGTAATTTTTTCTTCATAGGCAGGCATGATGTACTGGGTAAAAGGAACTGCTGTAGATAGGCCTTTTATGATATGGTAATAAGGTGTAGGGGAAGGGGAAGCATTCTACAGTCCTGAATTAGGTCTTAGATCTTAGTCAACCTGTTTCTCTGGACTGTGAACTTCACATGTGCTTCTTAGGTGTTTTTTTTCCTCCTTAGGTGGGATAGGAAGGCTTGAGTGAGTTTGTGGTGGGTATTTTCCTTCTCCCAGGAGGAAGGCTACAACTGGTTGGATTTGAGTATTTGCCTTCCTCAGGTCAGTTAGGCTCTGATAAAACCCCAGCAGGTGAAGTTCTGGTTAAATAGTTTCTCCTGACGGTAGACCTTGCTACAGAGAACAGAATGCTCTGGCATATTTCAAAATAGTTCCTTTTCCCCTCCCCTCGCCAGAAGCAGGAGGGGATTATTCTCTGATACTCATTGTGAGACCCCGGTAGAAATCCAGGAGGTAAAACACACAAAAGTGTGGGGAACCCCTGATAGCTGGATCCCCCTGGGGACTCTCAGATTTGTCCACACTGAGCCTTCAGCAATTCATCAATTCTGGTTCAGGTTTTTTTACCCCAGAACTGGTTTCCTCGGAGGTTTATGCTTGGCTAAGTTGTGATTCTCTGTATTCACCTGTCAGTCTCTTCTATTTTGTGAGCACTGGTTTGCCCTTTGACCTCACTTTTTTTTTAACCTCATGTCTTTTATAGATCTAAGAAGAGTTGCTGATTTTTCAGTTTGTTCAGCCTTTTACTCGTTGTTAGCCTGGAGGAGCAACTCCCAAGCTTTTTACATGCTAGACTGGAAACCAGACCTGCATTGTTTAGTAATCTTTGAAATCCTTGAAGTCAGAAACTGTGTCTCGAACTTTGTCATAAACTCAGCAACTTACATAATGCCTGGCACATAATAGGTGCTTGGCTAATATTTGGTAAATGAGAGAATAAGTGAATGAAAGAATGAGTGTTGGCAAAACAATTTACAGATTTTTAAAAAACGATTATTTATTTATTTATTTGCAGAGAGTGAGAGCACAAGCGGGGGAGCGGCAGGCAGAGCAGGCAGAGGGAGAAGCAGGCTCCCTGCTGAGCAAGGACCCTGGGATCATGACCTGAGCTGAAGACAGATGCTTAACCAACTAAGCCACCCAGGCATCCCTACAGACTTTTTAAAAACGACTTTGAGGGAGAGAGAGAGAGAGAGAAAGACGGCATGAGCAGGGGGAGGGGCAGAGGGAGACAGAGAAGATGACTCCTCACTGAGCAGGGAGCCCGCTACGGGGCTTGATCCCAGGACCACGAGAGCATGACCTAAGCTGAAGGCAGACTCTTAACCAACTAAGCCACCGAGGTGCCCCACAATTTACAGATGTTTTTAGCAAGACCTTCAACAGGCTTTAGAGCCTCCTCCTGAATGCCCTCAGTTGTTTGCCCAAGTACATAATATCAAATATGGGGAAATAACTATTTTCTCTCTTCGTGGTGACTTGTAAGCTTTTCTCCTGTTGGACTGGAACTAGAAATCTTGCTTTCTGAATATTCTCAGATGTAGTTTTAATATCGTTGCTCTCATTTATGTTTTTATTTCTGATACCTTGTATGCCCTTGGTGGGCTTTTTTCTTTTGGTTAATTTTTATTTTAAATTGTATTTATTTTATTTTTATTCTATTTCTCAATTTAACATACAGTGAAATTGACTTTATTTGGTGTACAGTTCTATAAGGAGTTGGTGAACTGCTCCACGGAGCCATTTTCCTGAGCTCTTCTCCCTCGGCCATCTCTCCGGCACTGATTCCTACGGCTTCCCTATTCAGCCCTTGGGCCGGAAATCTGAGACTTAGGTACCCTGTTCGGCCATGTACTTCTTGTGACTGTGCTCATGTCTGGAAGGAAAGAGAAAAAAAGCAATGGTGGTATTCTCTACCCTCTTAGTCCTCCATTTTCCCGAAAAGGAAGGTTCCCCTCCCTCAGGCTTTTAGGCCCTGTGGGTCCCTGATGCTGAGACTGTTGGCGCTGCTGCCCCTGACACCAGCAGTGGCTTAGGAGGGCCAATTTGTGGCTACTTTGAGTTCTTGTGTTCTTTTCCAAGATGTCTACTACCACTTAGTTTGTAGAATCCTCAAATAGCTGCTCCATGCATTCTATCCAGGTTTTACAGGGGCATTCAGTGAGGAAGACAGAATGGAATGTGTTTCTACATCTTAGCAGGAACAGAAATGAGCCCTTGCTGTTTTATAAAATAATTTGTGAAAAATTTGCCTATAAACTATGGATCTAGAAATGTGACAATGGAGCAATGTAATTGACTCAAAAATTTAAAATTGTCTATGAATTTTCACCTATGTCTTAGTATTTATTGCATGTATACATCCAGTCAACCCACAGAAGCAAATTTACCTAGCTGACACATAGCTGCCCATAGATACATTAAGAAGCTCAGCTGAAACCAGACTAAATGGCCAACCTGAAGAATTATGAGCCAAATAAATGATTGTTATATTAAGCCATTAAGTTTTTGGATAGGAATTTTATTTATTTATTTATTTATTTATTTATTTATTTATTTATTTATCAGAGAGAGAGAGAGAGAGCACGTGCAAGCAGGGGGAGCGGCAGGCAGAAGGAGAAGCAGGCTCCCCACAGGGTAGGGAGCCTGATGTGTGACTTGATCCCAGGACCCTGGGATCATGACCTGAGCTGAAGCCAGACACTTAGCCAACTGAGCCACCCAGGCATCCCTGGATAGCTGTTTTTTGTTTTTTGTTTTTTTTTTCCTGGATAGCTGTTTTTACATAGCAATAGCTAACTGATACTGTAAGCAAGTAAAACAAAAGCATTAATCCACTGTGATATCTAATTTAAGAAGAGATTTCTGGGTGTTTCTGCATGTCCACGTGTACAGTGCAGAAAATAAAAACGTAGCACATCTTCTAGTATCACTAATCGTTTTGTGCACAGTAGAATATAATTCCCATGAACGTTTTCCCATTTAATTTCTAGAAGGAATTTTGTAGTTGGGAGTCATAGCTTGAGCAAATCTCAAAACTCCTCCCATTCCAACTGCTGAGAGTGGTTGGCAGTCTATAACCATCACTTCAACACATTTTGTTTCAGTTTTTTACATCCATAGACCTAAAATAATAAGGAAGTTCCTTAAAACATTTCTGTAAAGTCTGTTTTAAAATTTGTTTAGTGAGACTCAAATGGGCTTTGGCTATCTCACTTGTCTCTAAGACTTTCTTCCCCTTATAATCTTTATTATTATATTTAGAGGGAACGTGATTTATCATAGATATACATGATTTTGGAGTTTTTTTAAATGAAATTTTAAGGTGGAAAAATTGACATTTAGGTTTTATTTCATCCTCATAAGCTATGGAAAGATTTTCATTTTTGCTTATTATTTATTTATTTATTTAGAGAACATGAGCAGGGGGGAGGGACAGAGGGAGAGGGAGAGAGAGAATCTGAAGCAGCATCCATGCCCAGCACTGAGCCCCATGCAGGGCTCTATCTCTGGATGCAGACATTATGACCTGAGCAGAAATGAAGAGTCAGATGCTTAACCGACTGAGCTACCCAGGTGCCCAGGAAAGATTTTCAAATAAGACTTTTTCTTAAAACAAGCACAGCCTTATTGTAATTAATAATTAAATATAATTCTTAGAGGTTATTTTGTCTGTTGTTTTGGATACTAATACAAAAAAATTCTACAAAGGTTGGAATTCTATGTAATTTTAATTTTTATCTTACATTTAAATAAAATAATATTGCTTTTAAATGTATTTGGTCATTGCATTTTTTTTAAAGTAGACTCCACACCCATTGTGGGGCCCAAACTAACAATTCTGAGATCAAGAGTCACGTGCTCAGGGCTCCTGGGTGGCTTAGTCGGTTAAGCAGCCAACTCTTGATTTTGGCTCAGGTCGTGATCTCAGGGTCATGGGACAGAGCCCTGCACCATTGGGCTGCATGCTCAGTGGGGAGACTACTTCAGGATTCTCTCTCTCCCTCTGCCCTTTCCCCTGCTTGCTCTCGCTCTCTAAAATAAATAAATAAACCTTTAAAAAAGAAAAAGATCCTACAGCCAGGCATCCCACTGCTGGTTTTCTTAATATTTGTATTGACTTTATCTAGTTCCCAATTTAACTGTAAGTTGCTAATAATTATGTTTGTACATCAAATTAGAAGCTTTCATAATCATCATTAAGAGTCATATCATTTTACTCCTGCCATAATTAGTATGTATTAATATGTCAATTAATACGTATTAATATGTCAAATGACTGGAAGATTTCATGAGATTTTCCTATATTGTGCTTACCTATATTTGACATATACAATGCTTACCTATATTTGAAAATAAATGTTCAGATATTAAGAATAAATCTAAGTGATATTCTTTGTTCATATTACTGACACTTTGATACTGATTATATATGATGATAGCATGCATGATTACACTCTGCGCACATTCTGTGATGGCAGAAACGATGTCCAGGCAGATATTTGGCCTTTAAAAGTGTGAGGCCATATCTGAGAGGTTTTGGCCGAATACTTTAGTGCATCCCTACAGTTGATGCTGGCGCCTGGGTAGGTCAGTTGGTTAAGCAACTGCCTTCGGCTCAGGTCATGATCCTGGAGTACCGGGATCGAGTCCCGCATTCAGGCTCCCAGCTCCGTGGGGAGTCTGCTTCTTCCTCTGACCTTCTCTCCTCTCATGCTCTCTCTCTCTCCCTGTCTGTCTGTCTCTCAAATAAATAAATAAAATCTTAAAAAAAAAAAAAAAAAAAAGAAGAATCCTACAGTTGATGCTTACTTATTTCCCTGCCCGAGAACTTGCCTGGATACCATGACTTGCTAAAGTGCTGGGATGATTATAACCCATAGCAGCGCACACAGGAACATCATAAACTTCTGCTTCATTCTGCTTTATTTCCACATAGCATCATGTGTCTTCACTGACACCCCACACTTGCCCCAAGAGCCATAAATCTCTTCTATTTGTCCTTTTAAGACGAATAGGGTGGATAAGTAAGTGGAGAGTGCACCTGTAGTGGGGAAGAGATACCAGGGAAAAAGATAGAGGAACTTGACCAGGAGATGAATAAGAAGAACTAAAGAGGACTGGTTTTCCTTAGAGAAGGCTACAGAGGTAAAGCATCATTTGAATGCTTGTTGGAAGCTACTCGTTGTTTCTAATTTCTCCTAGGCATGGGTGTGAAAATTGTAGGTTTTAAGGGAAACACTCTTTGATGGAAGGAGCCACGTTAAATGTTGGAGAAAGTTGCTGAGGCAAGATCTCAAGAGCGGAGAGGAAGAGGAGCCAGTGGAATGACGATATTCTCTGAAACCAGCAAACATACTTTCCAGTTTGATGTCTTCATGGTTTTGTAAAAAGTGAGACTCAGAGGTAGTCCTGACCAAGAGATATGTTTCCCTTAAGCTCTTGGTTGTCTACTGAAGATTAAAAGGAAGGGCTGCTAAATGCAACGTAGTATCCTGTATTGGATCCTGGGACAGTAAAAACAAAACAACACACACACACACACACACACACACACACCCGCAAGTGGAAAAACCAGTGAAATCTTAGCCTGGAGTTTAGTCAATAGTAATGTATCAATGTTGGTTTCTTGGTTTTTTTATTTTTATTTTTTTGAGAGCGAGAGAGAGAAAGAAGAAGCAAGTGGTGGGGTGGGGCAGAGGGAGAGGGAGAGAGAGAATCCCAAGCAGGCTCCACACCCAGCGCAGAACCCAATGCAGGGTTTGATTTCAAGACCCTGAGATCATAACCCCAGCCAAAATCAAGAGTCCCATGCTTTATCGACTGAGCCACCCAGGTGCCCCTCTTGGTTTTGACAAATATACCATGGTTAGATAAGGTGTTGGCATTGGAGAACATGGAGAGGAAATATATGGGCACTTTCTGTATTATCTTTGTAAATTTTATCTAAGTCTAACATTACTCCAAAAATATTTTAAAATAAGTAAAGCTAGGGGTGAAAAAAAAAAGAGCTTTAATTTGAAAGTAGGATATTGGTTTTGGTAGAGAGGTGTGGCTGTCAGGGCAAGGCAGACCCATAGAGAATATCTGATTAGAAGGACGTAAGGACTGCTCCAGACACGGAGCAGAAAATAAGGTAATGGAACATAACGAAGGAAAAGAAGTAGCAGACTTGTATCAGAGTACTTAGGGTAAATTTTGAGGAAAATGGCTCAATAGGAATATGTGTATTATACTGAAATAGTAATGGTTGGTTTAACACAACCTCATTCTCTAACTTAGGTTATCATTTAGGCTTTAGTCAATGTTCAGTTCACATGGAATTAATAGTTGCCATCTTTGGTTAGAGTTATGGGAAACCAGATGTATTTCTTCTCTTCCCTGTAGACATGAGCTGCAGTTAAACCCCAGTTTTTGAGTGAGATGGCTCCATTTGTTTTTCTTCTTAGCATGTTGTCTTATTGTGTCAAATTCTGCCTTTATTTATTTATTTTTAAAGATTTTATTTATTTGAGAGAGTGAGCGAGAGAGAGTACACGAGCAGGGGCAGAGGGAGAGGGAGAGGAAGAGGGAGAAGCAGACTCACCTGCTGAGCAGGGAGCCTGACGTGGGGCTCGATCCCAGGACTCCGGGATCATGACCTGAGCTGAAGGCAGAAGCAGAACCGAATGAGCCACTCAGGTGCCCCCAAATTCTGCATTTAAAAAATTGAAGAGCTTCAAAAATTATTATACACCACATCTGCTTTTTTTTTTTTTTTAGCCGCATAGTACAAGAGACATGCCTTGGTAATGATACTAGGCTTCTTCATGTCGCCTGAGTCTGTACATGATGGCTGGGCCTTAGATCACAACTTCTGGGATTTCTGAATGGTTACTACATGTGTAATGAGTCCCAGGCCATCCCATCACCTCACTTGCTCGACAACGTGTGCAAGTTGTGTCAGCCAATCCGTCTGGTAGCTTCACTCCTCTCCAGTAGACTTTGGATAACAGAAAGTGGATTAGGTGAGATTCTGGTTTAAAGTAGTCAACTGTAGGAGCTGCTGGTGTTTGTTGGCGCAGCTGCCGGATGGCCACTGCCTCTGCCTGGCCCCAGGAAGAGAAGTTAAACTTCGAGAGAAACCTGATGGACGATCTCCACAACAGATGGTAACAAAAATAATCCAGATGGGTGCAGGTGCTGTAACATGATACAAAGGTATCTCTTTGATCCAGTTCAAGTGCCTTCCCCTAGCTAGGTCAAGGACGTGAACGGCTACAAGGTGGATGAAGGTGACCCCGGTAAACAGGCAAACAGAGCGGCCAAGTCCTGGTGCATGAAAACGAGCTGCAGAGCGAGGGCCTGAAGAGAATGGCCAGCAGAGGCAAAGCTTGTGGCGGCCAGGAGACCCACTGGCCTCCTCCAGGACCGCCCCCTCAGGGGGACACTGTGTGGGGACACTGTGCAGACAGGGCTGGCAGTGCCATCAATGGCATTGGTCCCGCGGCTGCCCCGCAGTCCAGTGAGGATCATGGGCCCCACTGGGGTGACCGGTTCCTGCGTCAGTACGGCAAATGGCAGCCCCCCACTCAACCCTTCCAGGAAGGAGAGGACCCCAGAAAACAAGACACTGTGTTGCCAGCCTCACAAGAGACCCAGGTAGTCTGAAATGGGGATTCCACCGCTGCTTCCAGGCCAGAAGGTCCTGCTTTGGAAGCACAAGACCCTGACCTCCAGATACCCGCCCCAGATTACCCTCCCCTTTGGGGCTCAGCTGTAGACAAAGTTGATCAAGAAGAAAAGGATGGTCTTTCCAAGAGTCAGACTGAGGAGGAGCCCCTGGTGGGAATTCACCCCTAGGGTTGGGGAGCATGGTTTGAATATGCCTTTCCTCTTGAAGAGAAGCTGAGATTTGCTAAATGAGGCCATGGCAACAGAAGTCCTAAGTGTCTAGTTGTTTTTTTTTGTTTTTTGTTTTTTTAAGATTTATTTATTTATTTGACAGAGACACAGCGAGAGAGGGAATACAAGCGGGGGGGGGGGGGGGGG
>CM052901.1:22268446-22287578 GCA_028534135.1 Potos flavus | reverse complement strand
CACCGGAGACAGCAGTGGGACACGGAGGTTGAGGATGCGGCCCAGTGGAAGCCCTTGTGGCTTTAGAAGCAGCTCCTGCAGGAGAAGGCGTGGATGCAGCAGATTAGGGCCCTGAGCAGGTGCCGTGCTGCGCAAGTGGGGTGCGCGTGCTCCTTGGACAGAGCTGACCCCCCGCAGCCTGCGCCCCGAGCAGCCTCGCAGGTTGTTTGCCTCAGCATCGGTTCTGATGCTCGTGGGTGCCTGTGCCAGGCCGCTTGTTAAGTATTGAAAGCACCGCTGTATAGACGGGCGATCACTCAGGACGCCAGAATAAAAATCAGAGTGGGCAATGTGCTGGTGCACAGCACAGAAATTAAACAGCCTGCTCGTCAACCCACAAACCTCCTTCCAGAACATCGGGGACAGATGTTCTTGAGAATGCTCTGAAATCTCAGGGCTTAATCCCAAGGGCGCAGAATCACAGAATATACTGTTTGTAAATTCTTTGTCTTGTTTTTGAGAACCAAACGTACCCAACCTGGAAAAGGTAACTACCTCCACTGAAAGTGCCTAGTGTGTCCCCAGAGCACGGTTTACCTTGAGAGACAGTCACCCGGGGAACTAATCACTAACCACTTGTTTGACATTGAGTTAAGCTCAGCAGCTTTCAGGGTGGAATGGGAGCCACCAGTAAACAAATGGTTAGCCATTAGCTGTGATATTAAGACACCTTGACCTTGACTTTTTTACATGATTACTTTTTGATCTCCTTTGGGATTGGGGAGGCCGGTCAAAATAATTCTTAAAACTGTGTCATATTTGAGTTTTGAATTCATGAGATGGGGAACAGCAAAGAGATAGATGGAGTGTTTTATGCCACTTAATGTCTGATTCTGCTTAAAACCGGACAACATAAAAAAAATAAAGTAGTAAACTGTATCTCAAGCCAGCTTCAGCAAAAATACACAAATGGTCATTTACAAAAAGGAAATGGTGGCAGTCTCACAGTATCTGTAGGCGGGCAGGAACGTAGCTGGACCTCAAGAAGAAACCAGAATCAGGGACTAGAAAATCAGCACAGGAGCCCAGAACGCATGTTCTCTCTGGGTGTCTCATCTTTGCTTTTCTCTCTTTGCAGAAGGACATTCTTGGCTTTTCTGCCGACATAGAGACTGACTGGCTGACTCTAGGCCCCACGGAAAATTCCCAGGAGAAAGAACCTGATTGGTTAACTTTTTGGCAGGCACTACCCCTCATCCAATCAACTGACATCATGGGGGCAGGGCCACACAGTGTAGACATGGCTTCCTATCCACATGGGGGGGGAGGGGAAGTAGTGCGGAGAGAAGCAAGAAGTACTGTGAACTGTGTAGACAACTCAAAGGTTATTTTCTCTAAGGAATGGTGATAACCATAAGAGAAAGAAGAAAAAGGAGCTCTGATCGTTGTATGAAACACATACAAATACACAAACCATGTGACATTGAACATTTTCTCAGGGTCAAGCATCAGGTGTTGGTTCAATTCCCCAAAGAATATTAAAAATTTACTGTGTGCACCCGTTTGGCTAAGTACCATGGGCAGGAATTATCAGATACGGCCTCGTGTCCTCATTTGAGTTAGGGAGAGGTGTCTATGAGAAAATAAACCCACAGTACAAGAAAGTATAATATTAAATATCGAATAGTACTGATGTTGACTTCTACCTGAGTTTACATCTATAATGAAAACTTACTGCTTATCTTTTTATTTAAGGCCCAATTTACTAGTGGTGCAAATGCATACCGGTGTTCATTTTACTTTATATAGTATGAAGACCGGAGGGACTAAGGAAGGGGCTATGGTTAAAAGTCCAATTACTGTGTCTCAACAAGGAAGTTGCTCAAAGAAATTTGTGCACCAGTGATATAATTAAGCCTCCAGAGCCTGCCCCACACATAGGTGGGCCAAAATACACAATCTCAACTCTCCTGGTCATTTTTGTGGACACTGCACCATGATTTCTTTTGGTAAAACCGTATGTCTTCTAGAGTACACTATGTGGGTGCGGCTGCACTTTGAAATACTGTATGATCGAGCATTAATAACTTAGCATGATTGGTTTAGAGACTGGTAAACTTAGATGAGAAATCAGAAAAACTCTTGAGGACAGAGTATGGGTGATTGCCCCTTTGGGGGCTGTAGAAGTGAATGATGAGGTGTAGAACAAGATGGTGAGAGGCCACTGGAAATTCCCTCACTTCGTCCAGGTTGTTGCCAAGAGGCCTAAAGATGGCCTTAGAAACTTCAGTTCCTGGGGACACCTGGGTGACTCAGTCAGTTAAGCATCTGCCTTCCACTCGGGTCATGATCCCAGGGTCCTGGGATCAAGTCCTGCATCAGTCTCCTCACTCAGCAAGGAGCCTGCTTCTCCCTCTGCCTGATGCTCCCCCTGCTTGTATTCTCTCTCTCTCCCTCTGACAAAAAAATAAATAAAATCTTAACATCTTAAAAAAAACAACAACCTCTGAGTTCCTGTAAAGCTACCATAAAAATCCTAATGGCAAGGATTAGATGTTCTGTTTTCACTTTAAACTCCTATCAAGGTTTATACTCATATTGACTTTCCTTATTCTTGTAGAATCCTGCAAATAAATCTTCAGTTGACTGAAGGATCAGGATTAGGGAATAGGCTGAAGAAAACAGGAGTCTCAAGACTTTATCTCCACCAGAAAAGCTGGTCATCTGTGTAGCCTCTTCTTCTCACTCGGAATAGCTCTCTGGCTGACCTGATGCGGGGAAACCTCCTGTTGGAGTCCTTGCTTATAGGTCCTTCAGGTATTATTAACCACGCCTGACATGTAGATGGCATTCAGTAGTATTTGTTGTAAGATATGGTAACGACATCAGGGATTAGCATGAATGTCTTTCAGATTAATGAGATCAGATTACCCATAGAAAAGCTGTTGGGTGGAGGAAGGCTGGTAAAATAGAAATCATGGTTCTATTTATTCTATGACAGTATAAACACAGCACATTTTAAAAGACCGTGATAGGAAATAAAAACAGACGATGAGCACCTGTCATAGGTCTACCTCTACCACATCACATTGCTTCCCCTCTCTTCCATGACATCCTAGCCATCTGCCGATTGATGTCTGCTGATAAGACCAGTGGTGTGGGCCCAACTGCTCTGCCAAAGTGAAATATACAAGGCTACGGCTCATCTCTCCTCAGCAGCTCCAAACAAATCGTCAGAGGGTGGAAATAACTCAGTGGCTAGATTTCCCAGGTTGACTTTGTTCAAAGCAATTTGTCCAGATAAGCCTTCCTTTTCTCTCCATTATTCTGGGAAAATGTCATCGGAAAAGATCATGCAAAGTAAATATACTAGGTTTTAAGGAAAATCTATATATTCCACTTCTAAGAAATATGTTTAAGGGAAACAAAAGGAATTATGGAGTTTTTGTTGCTGGTTTTAACACAAATCAACTGTGTCCTCATCATCTGGTAGCAAACTCACCCTTTTTGTTTCCATAAAATTAGATAGTGGTTAGAAATGGTAGAAAGCATGCTGGTAAATCAAGAGGAAAAATTTTCAAGTGAAAAACTGAGATTAAAAAATTGTACAAGAAGTTGGAGAACAATTTGACAGAATTCAAGCCAACCTGTGTCATTTATAATACAATCGACTCTAAGGACTGTGTATATAAAACAGATTAAAATGACTGGTCCCTGGAGAAAAGGAATTTGAATGCATAAGTACTTTTCTATGTCAGCCACGCTTTTAGTAAAATTTTGAGAACACTTTAAAGCTCATATTTGGTACTAAAATTTTAAGTTTTTAGAAATGTAGTTCATGCAAATAAAGGTTTCTCTGGACCCAAATGAGAATTACTTTATGGGAGAAACTCCAGTTTAAAAACTACACCATAAAGTGCCTATCAGTGTAGGAAAACAGTTCAATTATTTTTTAATATTTGTCCAATCAAAGCAGCACTATATCTGACTACTTTACTTCCATTATTATAATTTGAATATTCTATTATAGTATTGATATCCTGCTGCTTTTATGGTATGCTCTGTTTTTTTTAATTAACATATTATGTATTATTTGTTTCAGGGGTATGGATCTGTGAATCATCAGGTTTACACATTTCGCAGCACTCACCATAGCACATACCTCCCCAAAATCCGTAACCCAGCCACCCTATCCCTCCTCTCCCACCCCCCAGTAACCCTCAGTTTGTTTCATGAGATTAAGAGATTCTTGTGGTTTGTCTCCCTCTCTGGTTTCATCTTGTTTCATTTTTCCCTCTCTTCTCTTATGATCCTCTGTCTTGTTTCTCAAATTCCTCGTATCAGAGAAATCATATGATAATTGTTTCTCTGATTGACTTATTTCGCTTAGCATAATACTTTATAATTCAATCCACATTGTTGCAAATGGCAAGATTTCATTTTTTGATGGCTGCATAGTATTCCATTGTATATATATACCACATCTTCTTTATCTATTCATCTGTTGATGGACATCTAGGTTCTTTCCACAGTTTGGCTATTGTGGACATTGCTGCTATAAACATTCGGGTGCACGTGCCCCTTTGGATCACCACATTTGTATCCTTAGTGTAAATACCCAGTAATGCAATTGTTGGGTCGTAGAGTAGCTCTATTTTCAACTTTTTGAGGAACCTCCATACTGTTTTCCAGACTGGCTGCACCAGCTTGCATTCTCACCAACAGTGTAGGAGGGTTCTCCTTTCTCCGCATTCTCGCCAATATCTGTCATTTCCCGACTTATTAATTTTAGCCATTCTGACTGGCATGAGGTGGTATTTCACTGTGGTTTTGATTTGTATTTGCCTGATGCTGAGCAATGTTGAGCACTTTTTCATGTGTCTGTTGACCATTTGGATGTCTTCTTTGCCAAAATATCTGTTCATGTCTTCTTCCCATTTCTTGATTGGATTATTTGTTTTTTGGGTGTTGAGTTTGAGAAGTTATTTATAGACTTTGGATACTAGCCCTTTATCTGATATGTCATTTGCAAATATCTTCTCCCATTCCAAAGGTTGCCTTTTAGTTTTGCTGACCATTTCCTTTGCTATGAAAAAGCTTTTGATCTTGATGAAGTCCCAATAGTTCATTTTTGTCCTTGCTTCCCTTGCCTATGGCAATGTTTCTAGGAAGAAGTTGCTGTGGCTGAGGTTGAAGAGGCTGCTGCCTGTGTTCTCCTCAAGGATTTTAATGGATTCCTGTCTCACATTGAGGTCTTTCATCCATTTTGAGTCTATTTTTGTGCGTGGTGTAAGGAAATGGTCCAGTTTCATTCTTCTGCATGTGGCTGTCCAATTTTCCCAACACCATTTATTGAAGAGACTGTCCTTTTTCCGCTGGACATTCTTTCTTGCTTTGTTGAAGATTAGTCGACCATAGAGTTGAGGGTCTATTTCTGGGCTCTCTATTCTGTTCCATTGATCTCTGTGTCTGTTTTTGTACCAGTACCATACCATCTTGATGATTACAGTTTTGTAATAGAGCTTGAAGTCTGGATAGGTCTGCTATAAATCTAATATCTCTACCATTGTATGTTACAGACTTCTTGTCCTGAGCTGCTTTCAGGATTTTCTCTTTGTCACTGAGACTTGAAAGTTTTACTATTAGATGATGGCATGTGGACCTATTTTTATTGATTTTGAGGGGGGGGCTCTCTGTGCTTCCTGGATTTTGATCCTTACTCCCTTTGCCAAATTATGGAAATTCTCTGCTATAATTGGCTCCTATATACCTTCTGCCCCTCTCTCTTTCTCCTTCTTCTGGGATCCCAAATATCCTAATATTGTTGCATCTTATGGTATCGCTTATCTCTCAAATTCTCCCCTCTTGGTCCAGTAGTTGTTTATCTCTCTTTTTCTTACCTTCTTTATTCTCCATCATTTGGTCTTCTATATCACTAATTCTCTCTTTTGCCTCATTTATCCTAGCAGTAAGAGCCTCCATTTTTGATTGCACCTCATTAATAGCTTTTTTTAACTTGGTTAGATTTTAGTTCTTTTATTTCTCCGGAAAGGGATTTTATTTCTCCAGAAAGGGATTCCCTAATATCTTCCATGCTTTTTCTGAGCCCAGCTAGCACCTTGATAATCGTCATTCTGAACTCTAGTTCTGACATCTTACTAATGTCCATATTGATTAGGTCCCTAGCCGTCGGTACTGCCTCTTGTTCTCTTTATTGTGGTGAGTTTTTCCGCCTTGTCATTTTATCCAGATAAGAATAGATGAGTGAGAGAACAAATAATAAAAGGGTAGCAATGATCCCAGACAAATATACACTAACCAAATCAGAAGAGACCCAAAACTGGGGGGAGAAAAAAGGAGGAAAAAAAGAAAGAAAGAAAGAAAAAAAATATATATATATATTAGACTGGTGAATAGAACAGAACCACACAGTTGATTTTGGTCTGTTAGAAGAAACTACCTCCCAAAATTTTAAAGAAAGAAAAACTTATATATATATACAAAAACACGATGAAGGGATGGACTATGACTGTAAAGATGAAAATTAAAAAAGATTCTAAAAAAGGAATTGATAAGATAAGAAGTTGATAAGAACAAAGCCATGTGCTAGATTTAGGGTATATTTTGACCTATTAGAAGAAACTGTATCCCAAAATTTTAAAGAAATAAAAACCTATATGTATACAAAAAATAAGGGTAAATACAATGAAGGGATAAAATATGACTATAACAATGAAAATTTTAAAAATATTTTTAAAAAGGTATTGATAAGATAAAATAGTTAAAAAACGTTAATATAGAAAAGTGGAATATTTTTAGAAAGTAGAATAAGAAAAATATAAAATTAAAAAAATTAACTTTGAAAGACTAAAGGATCATGGGAAAGAAGCCATGAATTCTATGTGTTGCTTTCCTGTAGCTCTGGAGTTCTTCAGTTTTCATTGATCGGTGAACTTGGTCTTGCCTGGATGTTCTTGCTGATCTTCTGGGTG
This sequence comes from Potos flavus, assembly GCA_028534135.1. Lineage (NCBI taxonomy): Eukaryota > Metazoa > Chordata > Mammalia > Carnivora > Procyonidae > Potos > Potos flavus. The sequence goes on along the minus strand of CM052901.1, from coordinate 22,280,607 downwards.
AGGGGCCTGTTGCAGTGATTCTCAAATGTCTTTGCCCGAGGCGGAATTGCACCGCCCTTGCCGGGAGCCGGGCTAGGTAATCTGCTTGGGTTCGCTCTCGGGAGCTTTTGTTCCCTGAACGCTTTCCGTACAGCTTTGGAGGAGGAGAATGAAAATGGCGGCCTCCTAATATCTGGCCTGTAGGAGCTGAGAGCTCGGGGCCCCGCTCCTCAGTGCGCCCTCAGAGAAAAGCAGTCAATCCGTCCGGTCTCCCTGATCTCCTGGCCGCTCTCCCGAGCTCATGCAGCTTGTGATGGAGCAATTCTATCTCTGGCGCGCGGCCCCGTTTGGAGTTTCCAAACCCAGCTGATTCCTGCAGCATGCTCCCACGCCGCTTCTCCCGGAGGAGGAAGGTGAGTCTCCCCAGATCTGCCACTTGTGGGGTCCCTGCTCGAAGAGTAGTGGCCCAACTGTGCCAGGGATCACAGTTTATGGCAACCCTGAGCTGAGAGGCCCCTCCTTGGCTCCGTCTTTTCAGCTGGCTTCCCTGATCCGATACCTGGGAGCTCTGCCACCCTCAGACACCCCTGGTCTTTTTGTGACCCCACGGGTCCTGAGACCACACTGTCCCTGTGAGGGCTCCACCCTCTGCTTAGCCTCTGGAGCGATGTCCCTCAGTGGAGCAGACTTTTAAAAGTTCCGATTTTGTGCTCTGCTGCTCTGCGGCTGCCGGGAGCCGGCCCCTCCCCCTGCAGTCTATCTTCCCATATATCACCTCGGATTCACTTCCCCACACGTCCTACCTTCCAGAAAGTGGTTGCTTTTCTGTTCCTAGAATTGCTGCTTTTCTTCTCTTCTATCTCCTGTTGAGTTTGTAGGTGTTCAGAATGGTTTGATAACTATCTAGCTGAATTCCTGGGACCTGATGATACTCCTAGATATTCTAGATATTCTATCTAGGAGTAGGTCTCCTACTCCTCCACCATCTTGCTCCTCCCTCCCCCCATATGCTTTGTTTTACACAAGCAATGAATTCAGGCAAATGCATATGGAAATAGAATCCCATTACCCTCCATTGTGTCTAATATGGTTCTGCTGGGTTTTTTTTCTTAAGCTTTATTTATTTACTTTAGAGAGAGCACACACATGAGCCAGGGAGGGGCAGAGGGAAAGAACGTCAAGCAGACTCCCTGCTGAGCAAGGAGTCTGATTCGGGGCTCAATGCAGGGCTTGATGCAGGCTGGATGCAGGGCTGGATCTCACAACCCCAAAATCATGACCTGAGCCGAAATCAAGAGTCTGATGATTAACCAAGTGAGCCACCCAGGTGCCTCTGGCTCTGCTGTGTTAAGGATACTACTCATTTTCCTCTCCTGACTTTCCCCTCTTTTGTCTCCATCCTCACCCCTGCCCAGTTCAGTAAAGTACACTAGGCCAGTGGGATAGGGAGAGAGAGGATGATATATTGGTTAGAGTAAACTTTTTTTCTGAAGAGCTACTGAATGTCATCCACCCCAGTATAGTGTAAGAATACTTTTCACAATTGAAACATCAGCATGATTTGAATAAACCTTTTCATTCAACAAACGTTGTGGAACATCTGTGTACTTGTTTTAGGCATTGCAAATACAAATATGAATAAGTTAGCTTCTGACTTTTTTCAGTGAAAAACATCGTGGGATGGGAGGAGTGACAGATAATTTACAGTGTGGCTGGGTTTTAAAGGATTGGATAGGAATTCACTGGGTAGACAAAGAAGAGAAGGATTTCTGGGCAAAGGAATAGTAGGTGCCAGTCAAGAAGATATGAAATGACAAGGTGTTTTGGGAACACCTAAGCAAATGGTGAGGGGAGGAGAGGATGGAAAGTGGCCAGAGATGATGTTGGAAAAGGACAAGTGCTGGATCACAAAGGGCTTTGTATACCTTTGGTTATTAGAGAGGCATTCTCTCTTATTGGGTAGAGGTAGTACATATGGCCACAATGAAATTGTCCCAAACCATGTATTTCTTTTGATTCTCATTTCATGCTTATTAAGTTGTTTTCTGGCTGGATCGTAGAGATACCTTGGTATCAGGAAAGGGACACTCAGAGCAGTAAGGAGAAATAAAATGGTAAGTGGAAAAATAGAACTCCACTTCAGATAAGTAGACAGAACAGAAAGTTCTGAAACAGATCCAATCTCTTTGGAAATTAATTATATGATAAAAGTAACATTTCAAACCAGTACAGAAAGGATGGACTTTTCAGGAAATGATGTTGGAACAATTGGTTATCCTTTTGGGGAAAAAAAAAATAAAGCTTGATTCTCTCCCTTTGCCCCCCAAAACAACTTGATCCCTACCTCATTCCTTAAACCAGATAAATTCCAAATGGAACAAAGATTCAAATATTAAAGCAAAACTATTAGAAAATATCCGTAAACATTTCTTTCTCTTTTTATTTTTTAATTTTTTTAAAAACAAAGTATTTTTCTTTTTCTTTTTTTTTTTTTAAGATTTTATCTATTTATTTGACAGAGAACGACATAGCGAGAGAGGGAACACAAGCAGGAGGAGTGGGAGAGGGAGAAGCAGGCTTCCTGCTGAGCAGGGAGCCTGATGCGGGGCTCAGTCCCCAGGACCCTGGAATCATGACCTGAGCCGAAGGCAGACACTTAACGACTGAGCCACCCAGGTGCCCCTCTTTCTCTTTTTTAAATAGAATTACATCTTTTTATTTTTTGGAAATGATTATTTTTAAAGTAACCTCTACACGAAATGTGTGGCTTGAACTCACAACGCTGAGATCAAGAGTCATATGCTCTGCTCTACTGACTAAGCCATCCAGGTGCCCCCCTATAAACATTTTAGTAATCTTAAGGTGGGGAAGGTATTTTAAAGTATGATCCTAAATGCAGAAATCACAGAAAGTTGAGAAATTTGACTACATAAAAATGTATAGTTTCCTAATAGCACATGAAAATTGAAAATAAAAACAATGAGCTGTGGAAAAAATATTTAGATTTATGATAAGTGGTGAATTTAATATATAAAGAGCTCTTCTGAATCAATTAAAAAACCTCAACATAAGAATTAGGAAAATGGCCAATGGCTGTTATTAACCTAATCAGTCTCTCCATAATCAAAATAACTAAATTATGTATTATAAATGTTAAAAAATTCAACTAAAAATTCTTTAATGTCTTATTTCTTTCATCTTTGTTTCTCTGGGCAAAGACTGACTCTCTCTCTTCTCAAATGTGTATATCTGATGAATATTTTACCTTCTTTATTTTGACTGCCTCTGTTTTCAAAACGTAGACTTGAAACTGCTTTTCAAATGTGTATTAACCCTTTGAACTATGTTTATTTGTGAGCCTCTCTTTCTGGTGAATCCTAAAACAATATTTGAGAACAATATGGGGGTAGATCTTTGTAGCCATTGATAAAGAAATGTAAAACTGTTGTGCTAAAATCTGAGGGTGTAATAGTTTCTGGATCCTGGCTGGGATTCAATCCTTCTCATTTCTTCCTGCATACTGATGTTTTGTAGTTTTCAGTACACAACACTTTGACCTCCTTGGTTTAATTTATTCTTAGGTATTTTATTCTTTTGGATGTTATGGTAAATGCAAATGTTTTCTCAATTTCCTTTTTGGATTGCTAGTGTATAGAAATACAATTGATTTTTGTATGTCGATCTTGTATTCTGAAATTTTGCTGCATCATTTATTAGCTTAAGGAGATTTTTCTGGAGTCTTTATAATTCTCTGTTTATAGGATCATGTCATCTGTGAATAAATTTCAGTTCTCCATTTCCAATTTGGATGTCTTTTATTTCTTTTTCTTGCCTAATTGACCTGGCTGGAACATCCAGTACGATGTTGAATAGCAGTGAAGAAAAAGACATCCTTGAACTTAGGAACTTGGGAGAAAGTTTTCAGTCTTTCACCATTGAATATGATATCAGCTATATATTTTTTATAAATGCCTTTTATCAGGTTGAGAAAATTCTCTTCTATTCCTACTTTTCTCAGTGTTTTATCCTGAAAAGGTGTTAGATTTTATCTAATGCTTTTTCTGCATCAGTTGAGATGATCATGTGGATTTTTTCCATTATTCTATTAATGTGGAGTATTACTACACTGACTGATTTTCTTATGTTGAACTACCCTTGCACTTGTGGGATAAATCCCACTTGATCATGGTTTATAATCCTCCTAATACACTTCAGAATTTGGTTGCTAGTATTTTCTGGAGGATTTTTGCATCTATATTCATAAAGGATATTGGTCTGTAGGTTTTCTTTCTTGTTATCTCTTTGTCTGGTTTAGCTGTCAGGGTAATGCTAACCTCAAGAATGAGTTAGGAAGTATTTTCTCCACTTCTGCTTTTTGGAAGAGCTTGGGAAGGATTACTGTTAATTATTATTATCTTTTTAAAGATTTTATTTTCAAGTAATCTCTGCACCCAAGGTGGGGCTCAACCCACAACCCCCAGATCAAGAGTTGCACTGTCTACCAACTCAGTTAGCCAGGCACCCCTGTGTTAATTATTATTTTTAAATTATTTATTATTATTATTATTTTTAAAGATTTTATTCATTTATTTGACAGAGATCACAAGTAGGCAGAGAGGCAGGCAGAGAGAGAGGGGGAAGCAGGCTCCCCGCTGAGCAGAGAGCCTGATGTGGGGCTCGATCCCAGGACCCTGAGATCACAACCTGAGCCAAAGGCAGAGGCTTAACCAACTGAACCACCCAGGTGCCCCTTTTTTTTATTATTTTTTAAAGATTTTATTTGTTTATTCATGAGAGACAAAGAGAGAGACAGAGGCAGAGGCAGAGGGAGAAGCAGGCTCCCCACGGAGCAGGGAGCCCGACGTGGGACTCGATCTCAGAACTCTGGGATCATGACCAGAGCTGAAGGCAGATGCCTAACCGACTGAGCCACCCAGGCACCCTATTATTATTTTTTAAAGCTTTTATTTATTTATTTATTTATTTATTTATTTATTTATTTATTTGAGAGACAGAGTGCATGCAAGCAGGGGGAGGGAGAGGGACAAGGAGATTCCACACTGAGTGGAGAGCCCAATACGGGGCTCTATGGAGAGCCCAATACGGGGCTCTATCTTATGACCCTGAGATCATGACCCAAGCTGAAACCAAGAGTCTGATGATAAACCAACTGAGCCACCCAGGTGCTCCAGTGTTAATTATTTTTAAATGTTTGGTAGAAATTGCCAGTATAGACATCTGGTCCTGTGCTTTTCTGTTTGATTACTCATTCAGTCTCTTGTTATAGATCTGGTCAGATTTTTTTATTTCTTTAGTCAGTTTCAGTAATTTTTGTCATTTATTTTTGAAAAATGTCCAATATATGCATGAAATCTGCCTTTTGTCTCTGATCCTATCTTGGTTATTTATGTCTTTTCTCTTTCTTTTTTCTTTTTTTTTTTTTAAGATTTTATTTATTTATTTGACAGAGAGATCACAAGTAGGCAGAGAGGCAGGCAGAGAGAGGGGGAAGCAGGCTCCCTCTGAGCAGAGAGCCTGATGTGGGGCTTGATCCCAGAACCCTGAGATCACAACCTGAGCCGAAGGCAGAGGCTTAATCCACTGAGCCACCCAGGCGCCCCTCTCTTTCTTTTTTCTTAAATAATCTCACCAACAGTTTGCCAATTTTATTAATAAGTCTTCAAAAAATTTGGATTTGTTGATTTTTTTCTACTTTATTTATGGTTTCCATGTCATTAGTATTTATTTGTTTTTGTTTTCTTTGCACTTTGGTTTTTGTTTTAATTCATTGATTAATATATATATATACACGTATATATGAAATATTAGTCTGGCGTGTAAAAAGCAATGCTAAATATTGGCATTTAATGTGGTTCATCTTAATATTTAAAACTAAAAAATTTTTCTGTAAGCTATATTTTTAATAAGTTAGAAAAATGATATAGAGTTATTTTTTATGAGTACATTTATTTACAGTAAAAGTACAAATCATACATGGGAAAGACATACACAAATGTCAGGATAGTAGTTATCTTAGGGAAGGAAAGGAGGTGAAGGGTATATGTGTAATATTTTATTTCTTACAAAGAAAACATTAAAAATATAAATAAATAAATATGTAAAGCAAATAAGGCACAATACTAACAACCGTTTAATTTTGTTGGTGGGGAAATCCCACAAGACTTGATAATTAGAAATTTTGTTATCATTCTGTTTAAATGTTAACAATTAATGAATCCAGGTAAATAATATACAAAAACTTATACAAACGAGAACAACAATAACATTTTTAGAAATTGCGTATTTCATTAATGATTTCTGTGTTTAAAATGCAGTATTGATATTGTTGGTCATTTCTACTGGTTCTTGCTCTTGGAGTCTAATTTCCTTGTGTGCTTGGTCATCTTTACATGCTCCTCACTACACTTAAATTTTTTGGTAGGAATAATTTGAGATCAAGGATAAAGTATCTTCCTCCAAAGAGGAATGTATGTATTCATTTCTGTCAGGCACTTGGGGCACCAGCAATATGGCATTGCTTTAAGTTTAGCTGAAGGCTTGACGCTCTCTGAATAACCCAGAGAATAGGACTTAGGCTGTAATCCCATGTAAGGACTGTCCCAATTCTGGCCCCCCTTTTCCCCGAGGCTGTTGAACTCCAGGGACCTGACTTACTGTGGGCAAGTTCTGTTTGTGAAGGCTCTGGGCTTTGACTTCTGTCCTGCTGACACTTGTTTTGTGAGTTTTCGAAATGGAAATTCAAAAATTGGGGAGATTGTCAGAAACAGAGAAAAAGTTACTTTTGTTCTTATTCATCTCCCTGGTGAATATTTCCCCTTTAATTTTGGCCTCGTAATTCGGTACTGTCACATGTTGGGTCTTTTATGCTTTTAAGATGGTGATTTTTATATTTTCTCTGGCTTTTTCACTTGTTTTCAGTAGGAAGGTTGTCCAAATAATCTAGCCCTCAATTACCAGAATTAAGAAACTAGCATTTAGGGGCACCCGGGTGGCTCAGTGGGTTAAAGCCTCTGCCTTCGGCTCAGGTCATGATCTCAGGGTCCTGGGATCGAGCCCCGCTCAGCAGGGAACTTGCTTCCTCCTCTCTCTCTGCCTGCCTCTCTGCCTACTTGTGATCTCTCTCTCTCTGTCAAATAAATAAATAAAATCTTTAAAAAGAAAAAAAAAGAAGCTAGCAGTTAATACAGCCCCATTTTATTTTCTCTCGTCTGCTTAAAGTGAAGGGCCTTCCTCTATGTCCTTTCAGGCTTAATGCCTCATCTGTGTAGGATCACTCAAGCAGGAGGAGACATATTTCCATAAGAATAAGCGGTAATCACAAGGCCAAGGATAGGTCCCCAGGGTAAAAAGAAAAAAAATCTACAGAAACACAAGCTAGACCTAATTCAACAATACCCAGCAATTTTCACATCAAACAGAACTCAGTTTATCAGTCAAAAAATATCTTCATTCACGTTGCTTCATAGTTTCCTTCAAGAACAAAGCATCATTACTTACTTTGCATGTTTGGAACTGAAGGGCCCATTCAAGGGTTCTCCCCAGCCCCTCTCCCCAAAAGAAGCAGTTTGAATTGAAGACGAGTTCACATGTCCACTTCTCAAGTTCTATGCTCACATTCTTTAAATAACAGCTATCTCAACTTTTATCCACCAATATTTTAAAAAAATTCCTAGGCCTCACAATTCATCCTAGACCCCTTGTTAACTTTCCATCATAACAGGCAGATTCCAACTGATTCCTTCCTCCATCTTTCCCCTTCTCGACCTTGGATATTTTAAGTGGAATAAGGTCGATGACCTACAATGCTGCCTTTCATAAAGGCTGCCTGCTGCTAAATAGGTCTTGCCAACGTATTTGCTTATAAAAACAGGCACCTCTGTGGCAATATTTTATTCCAATGATGCTTTTTCCATTCCACCAGTACATGCCAGAAATGCAATCATTTTGGTTGATGGCCCTTAATACAATGGAGTCAACTGTGCTGCTTTACATTTTTTGGTCTGTTTTGACTGGCTAAGAACCCCAACCTGAGGTGTTTTAACACATCAAAGAGACATTGAATTTTATGAATAAGGAAGAGGGTAGTACATGAAGGGACTCTATTGGTTTTTAAATAAAATAAAAATAATTGGAAAAAAAATTTGAAAATTAGGGCTGGTTGTTCAGCAAGTTTTCATTTAATATTTGACGGAAATACAGGCTGTTTCAAAGAGGCATCTTAAAATACTGCATTTTAGGGGCGTCTGGGTGGCTCAGTTGTTGGGTGTTTGCTTTTGGCGCAGAGTCCTGGGATCGAGCCCCACATCGGGCTCCCTTCTCAGTGGGAAGCCTGCTTCTCCCTCTCCCACTCCCCCTGCTTGTGTTCCCTCTCTCGCTGTCTCTGTCTCTGTCAGATAAATTAATAAAATCTTTTAAAAAATACTGCATTTTGAAACAATTTGTTTTAACACAAGGAAGTTTGTATATTGGGTGTAGATGGGAAATGCAGTGAGACTGTGTATAATGGAGAGTGCATCAGAAAAAAAGAATGGGGGCACCTGGGTGGCACAGTGGGTTGAGCATCCGACTCTTGGTTTTGGCTCAGGTCGTGGTCTCGGGGTGGTAGGATGCTCAGCAGAGAGTCTGCTGGACATTCTCTCCTTCTCCCTCTGCCCCTCCCCCTGCTCTCTCTCTCCCTCTCAAATAAATGAATAAAAATGTTGAAAAAAAAGAATAAGAAAAAAGGATGAAGGGAGGGAGATCTTAGGTAGAGGAGAAGGATGGATGATTTGGTTAAAGTTGGCTTCCTGTCTCCTCCTGTCCTTCCAAGTTTGTAGGGATTAGTCAAGGATATACCAGTTATGATATAGTAACAAATAGTAACAAAGTAGTGCCTTACAGAAGCAAAGATTTATTTGTCTCTCATATCCAATGTGGGTCTGAGGGACTTTCTAGCACAACTGTATCTCTATATGGCAATTATACCATCCAAGCTGATGGGGGCTTCACCGTCTGATAATTGCACCGTCTTAAACATATGATTATTTTAACTCGATTGATGTAGCATGGAAAGAAAGAGAGTCTGAGGATCTTGCATAAGCAATTAAATACTCCATTCCAGAAATGATATGTGTCACTTCCGTCTGCAACCCACTGGCCAAACTTGCCACATGGCCGTCAACAACCTCATGATGGATAGAAGTGTAATTCCCTGTGTGCTTGGAAGGAGAGGAGAACTGGGGGGCTTGGCTGGCTTAGCTGGAAGAGCATGCAACACTTGATCTTGGGGTCATGAGTTCAAGCCCCATGTTGGGTGTAGAGATCACTAAAAAATAAATAAGTAAAACTGAAAAAAAAAAGAAGAAGAAGAAGGAGAGGAGAACCAGACATTAATGGACATTAGAAGTTGCTACCAAAGAGATGCATGCTTGAGTTTCTTTCCATCTCGTAAGTTATGTGTCATAAAAAATAAGTGAAAAATGTACGGTTCTTAGCCACAGTGTATAAGCCCCAAACATATGGCTGTGGCATACTGTGGAGAGAAAGGAGCCATTTGTCTTTAGAAAAACTTCCTCCCATGCCTGAGAGAAATGGGTTCTCGCAGACCACCACAATAATGTAGTGAAATGAAAAACAGTTTGGCAGTTAATTTTATGTGTTAACTAGGCTAGACTATGGTACCTAGTTGTTTGGTCAAACACAAGTCTAGATGTTGCTATGAAGATATTTTTTAGATGTGATCAACATTTATAACCACTTGACTTTAAGTAAAGCAGATTAGTCTCTATAATATGGGTGGGCCTCATCCAATCAGTTGAAGGTCATAAAAGAAAAGACTGAAGTTTCCAGAAGAAGTGAATTCTGCCTCAAGACTCTAACATAGAAATTCTGCCTGAGTTTCCAGCCTGCTGGGCTGCCCTATAGAGTTCAGACTCAAGACTGCAACAACTCTTACCTCAATTTCCAAACTGTCAGCCAACCCACAATCATGTAAGCTAATCCTTAAAAGAAATCTTTCTCTCTCTCCCTGTACACACACACACATACACCCCCTCCTCCCCACGGACTGTCTCTTGGGAGGACCCTAATACAAACAGTATCTATTAAGTTTTATAACCATGCTTTGATGGAATTAAACAAAATAATAAAATTCATTCTTAGCTGAACATCCTCTCAAGGTTGGAATAGCTCCAGCAGTCTGGGAAGAAACTCTTAAAATCTTAGTAGGGATTTCTTGGTAGAGAGATGAGGTGTATGAAATATGAAGTTAAGACACATCAAAAGGCTATCTGTAAGGGGTGTTGATCACATGATTTTAAGTGGAGTCACAAAATTTGTCTCGTAGAAGGTTAAGGGTCTGCCACTTCACTGAGACTGTAACTTTCTTTCTCTAGCAGATCATGTGACATGTAATTCTGTCTATCATAGGGGCTGATTTCTTCATTAAAATCCATCTCTGAGGGCGCCTGAGTGGCTCAGTCAGAAGAGCATTCAATTCTTGATCTCCGGGTCATGAGTTCGAGCCCCATGCTGGCTGTAGAGATTACTTAAATAAATAAAACTTCTGAAAAAAATGCATTGCCATCTTCGTCTTAGTAAGGCATGCAAATTTTGTGTGATTCCACGGCCTGAGTCTCTTTTCCATAATGTCTGTTAAGCTCATATGTGAAAGTGATTTTGCCTTACAAATTTTTGTTTACTGCAAATAAATAACTTCCTTTGAGAGAGGGGGACAAAGTACCTCTATATAAACACTGTTTATATAGAGCCCAGGCTGAGAAATGTATATGCCTCCTAGGGCTTCTGAGACTTTAATGCGCATACAGAGCGCTGGGGAACTTGCTAAAGTGCAGATTTGCCTTCAGTAGGTCTGTGGTGGGGCTGGAGATTCTGCATTTCTTTTCTTTTTTTTTTTTTTTTTAAGATTTTATTTATTTATTCGACAGAGATTCTGCATTTCTAAAAAGCTCCCAGGCGATGTCCATGCTGCTGGCCATGACTAAAGGCACTCTGAGTGGTGAGGCCAGGTGGTTTCATCTATGAGTAGGGTGCCCATCACCACTTCATGCTGATAAGCCCCGATCTTCGGTGGAGGTATCCCTCATTTTTAACACCCTGCCTCCCCTAGCTCAGTAAACGGCCGCACTTGTAGCTCAAGTCAGAGACCTGAAAATCCTCTGTGACCTTTCTTCCCCTCTCCTTAACTAATCAGTGACCAAATCCTGTCAAGTCTGCTCTCAAAACACCCCTCAAATTCAACCTCTTATTCTCCACTAAGACATCTATTATCCTTTTCCAGGCCACCATCGTTTCTTACTCGGGGCACCAAACGCTGCCCTCTAACGGGCTCCCTTTTTCTTCTCTTGCCCTCCTACCATTCCTACTCCTCTTTGCAACCTGATCCATCTCTGTAATGCAAACTCGTTCAGGCCACTCTGCTGCTTAAAACTCCTACTGCCATTAGGATAAAGTCCAAATTCTGATCCCATGGTGTTTGCAAGGTTCTGCAATACCGGTACCTTGATTATTTCTCTAGCTTCACTTCCTGTCAGTCTCCCATTCCTCTCCTGCACTCTAGGACGCTGCTCTGTGGTCTTTTTCTAGATTTCCACTTGAGTCTTTTACATCGGTACTTCTACACATACCTTTCACTCTGCCCGGAGCTCTCTTTCTCTACCTTTTGATCAGGCTTTATCTTAGATATCACCAGAATCTTTCCTTGAGTCACCTAAGTTGTGCTGAGGACCCCTCCTCGGTGCCCCCACGGGTCCCTGTATTCTTCTGTCATAGCAACATAATTAACAGTTTGCAGTTGGCCTTGGAACAACATAGGTTTGAACTGTGCGGATCTACTTATGTGTGAATTTTTTTTTTTTTTTTTGATAACTACAGTAGAGTACTGTAAGTGTATTTTCTTTTCCTTATGATTTTCTTGCTAACATTTTCTCTTTTTCAGCTTATTTTATTGTAAGAATACAGTATATCATGATGGGGAAAAACTGTACTTTAAGCTGGCTGACCAAACTGGCAAGGGAACTCCAGTCCTTGTCTCAGAGCCCTTCCGGTTCTTCTCTCCTACCCTGTTCCTCTGGCGCGCCAGAATGCCAAGTATGCGCGAGGAGGAGGATATAAATTACCCTCCCTGCTTGTGCTCAGGGCTCAGATCTTTGGAGAAGGATCTC